>JAJJWW010018291.1:600000-1097050 GCA_023531295.1 Papaver armeniacum
GCACGCGTATTGTAATTTGTTTCGATAGGACACGTGTCATAAATCGAGCTTTGGATTGACACACACCAACAGAATTCTAGCAAATGTAAGTGAGCTTTTGAGCTACGGAAATGATCCCCTAGAACGTTGCACAACAACGATGAAGGTCAGGGATTTTATGACGGTGATTCAAATTTTCTGAAAGTAGTGTTTAAACCGGGCCGTCTTACAATTCCGGGATGCTTGAGGTGAACTTAAAATATGAGACCTTTTATTTGGGGAGTTTTTCACTTTAGGAACAAAAATGCATAATATTTGGCATCTTATGAAAGTAGTGTTTAAACCGGTACATTAGAAATCAGTCGTTAAGAAGTTCAACACTTTGATGCGTTGGCATACCAGGAATTCATTTCATTTGGGTCAAAGAATTTTGTAAATTTTATCATTAAAGGGAACAACATCTATATAATCTTGAGTTTTACGATCAATTTATATTCTTAACCAATTTAGAATTTAAAATGAATGTCTTTTTGTAAAAGTGTTAGACAGTTATTGGGCCTCATATTATTGGGGATACATTTGTACTAGCCTACTAGAAGATCCTCTAGAAGGCCCACCCTTTAAGGGACATATTACTTTGCAGGTCTGACATATTATCTAGCACATTCTTAAAATAAGTAGACCAAAAGAATGAACTTCATATTGAGTCCTGAAATTGGATATTTGGAGTACCATTATGAGCTTACACAACTGTTCAAAGATTTTTAAAGCAATTGAATGAATACTAAAGCTCTGAATAACTTTGTTCCGTCATCATCGATCATATTATCAGGTTCAGTTTCCTCCAACATCTCAAGACTTTCGGTTATTTCATTTGTATATGTATTGATAGTTTTGTCACTAAAATTGACAAAGGGGGAGATTGTTAGAGCACTGCTCGGTCGAACTCGCATGCGTTACTATCTCAAGCATGTTTGTCAATGTTAGTGATCAAAACTATAAGTCTTGATTTCTAGCCTATTTATAGATGTCTCGGACTAAGACGTAGTTTGCGTAGTTGAGCTTAGTTTTCACGAAGATCATCATTTGAAGACGAAGAACTACTAAGGGGAGCTTGTGGAACTTCTTCGACAAAAGGTATGTGGAGACTTGAACTCATCTATCACTTGGAAAGTCTATTTCTACTCTATCTCCTATATTGAGACATAAGTCGTGTTAAGATATAGTTTTCTCTATACACATTTGAGATTTCGAGCTCAGTATATTTCGCTTACATATTTCTCGAAATATGTGTTGGTAAGCTTTCCCGACCAAGTTCATCTTATATCATGAGAAAATTGCCGAGTAACATCTTACATGGTTTGTGTGATACAATCATTTGATGTAGGCTTGGAATGTTTCGTTAATGATTATTTCAATATCTTGAAAATTGCTTTGATGCTAATAGTGTGTGAAAACGACTATTGTCATCCTCTAAGAATATTTCAATGATTGAAATAAAGAGTTTAGAATCTTGTAACCATCTTTGGTTATACGCATAGCATGTTCGCATATTAGTGTATAAGTCCAAAACCGGGAACCATAAGTATGCATACTTGTGTGTATACAAAATGGTTGAAGGAGACTGGGTAAGTATGCGTACATGTACGCATGGCGGAAGTTCACGACCATGAATTTCTGCTGAGTTTGAAAACCAAACCAAATTCATCCGGTTACCTAAAGTACACGTACCCATACGCATACTGGCGGAAAGTTCACGTCCTTGAATTTCTGTTGAGTTTGAAAACCAAACCAAACTCAAATCCAGGTTACTTAAGTACGCATACGTACGCATACTTAAGTGGTTACTTTCTAAAATCGGTTGTGTACATGAACTTAAACATTTATTAGTAAGGAATCCAATCTTTGCAAGCCGTAATGTTCATGTATTGATTCGAGTGAATCAAACCGATTATTCTTCAATTGTGTTCTTGTATAACTCTATGATAATATAAGAAATTGAACAACTCTTTAACTAGTTTCATTTGAGTCCACTACACCATTTTTAGGAATTAGCAACGGACCTCGGACGTTGCCGATCGGGTCGCAACGGCAGGTTGACGTTTTAAAACACGGTGTTGCAGTTTTCGCAACGGCATAAGCTCCGTTGCGATTCTTGGTCAACAATGGAGATTCGCAACGATCTTTGTCCGTTGCGACGTAGTTTATTCGCAACCAAGGTCTGCCGTTGCTAAGCTGTTTCTAATTACGGGAATACCCCTAGGAACTATGGTTTCGGGGTTCTAATTTATTGGTTCTGGTTCTAATTTAGCAACGAGAACATCGACGTTGCTAAGCTTTTGCAATGAGAAAAAAAAAAAGGTCGTCTTCATTGACCTGGTCAAAATCCATTCCCCCATATTTACCCCACTGCATTTACCCAGTTCCCCATATTCAGCATTCCACAGATATACAAACTTCTACACTTTCAATTCCACATTTACCATTATGAAAAAAGAATTCTTCAATTGAAGTTAACAAGTATGAGTATTTGATACAAACTATGTCATTCATTTAATGGACATACACATAAACATACTTAGTTCCTAAGTTCAGTTTGTATAAAGTTCAAATTCCTAAGTTCTTCTAACTTAAATCTCTATAAGGAGATACTACATTATAACTTACAAATCTTGCAGGTGCTAAGGGACCTAATGGTGTGCTTTTGTCGCTTTGTTCTTCAACCTTTATGATCTCACAACAGAGCATCATTCAATTAACTGCGAACAAAGCATCACAAATTCTTCTAATCGGATATCCAAGATGCTTATAAAGATTGAGTCGAAGAGTACTAATAGGCTACAAATGAAGAAGATTCAACCATTATTTACTAATCTAAAACAACACTAGTCTACGATACCACAATTTATCTAATTATCAAGTTCAAAATACTAATTTAAAAGTGGCTCTTATGACCTTACATTTCTCCTCTTATCCTAATGCTAAACCGCGCATTTGAGTTCTATGTAAAATGACTAGTCCAACTCGAAACCGAGATCATCAATCGAAACATTGTCTTCAAATTTACACACAACTCCCCTGGATGGATCATGTCCATCATTTGACAACGACCAGCACTTGAAAATCTAAATCCAAGTCTTGGCCACACATTTTATATTCATTCATTCATTACTATGATACCTAAAGTGTCTCGATCATTGTACATATATGCTGATCATTCAAACATGATTAAAAGATGCGGTCATTTACTACACTACTTATCATGCCACAACAATTATACTTATCATGCCAAGTAAAACAAAACAAATAATTGCTTACACCGTATGAATCCCCTACATCCAGAGCTGTTGAGCCCACTTGTGATGTTTTTCTATAACAGACGCAGATTGTAAGTGAGTCTGTCGTAGTCGAGCTAGCTCAATTATTCTTGGACTTCGACATGGTCGAGCTAGCTCAAATCCTAAATTACGCTGGATTCCGTGATATCTTTTAGGTCCGAACTAGCATCTTGTAAGCATAATACACAAAACTATCCCCTAAAACTAAAATTGTTTTATTTAGTAAAAAACATTCACCAAAATCTTGAGTCTTGGCTATAGTAAAAACGAAACTAAGAACTGGTGAACTACTATATAATTTAAGATATATGACATACCATGATCATCTTGGCCTCGATGTTGGAAACATCTTTATCATCATTCACACGATCATAACCATAGCGAAGCTTCCATGAATGAGTCCGCTCAACCGTAGAGAGTTCACAATCCCTTTGAAAAAGCCAAGTAATTTGCTATCAAATTAATTCACACATTCATAATATTGGGCAAAAAGTTAGAATGTAACACAATCAATTCCCTGGAACTATCTTTACCAATTAACAATCAATGCGTGCTCATTACAAAGTCAATGCACATTATTAGAAAAGACATAACAAGTTAGCAGATTAACATGGTACTTTGAATGCGAGCTTTAAAGTACCGTGGCTTTCTTATTTGAAGTGTTTGAATCAAAACAAGATAATAAACATGAGAAGTATGAAATTGAAAGTTTGAAGTACAAGTATCACAACAAACCAACACATGATCTATACATCTACAAAAACATGAAGAGTAGATTTGGTAACTTACTACAAGAGATGAATTGCATGAACCTGCCTTGGAGATTTGATAAGTGTGAAAGTAGCAAAGCAATATACCTTCCCAAAGAAGGTCACCAACAAGATAGTCCGTAGCAACATAATGAACAAAGATAGTACCTCAAAAGTGATTATATAAAAAAAATTAATATCCATAAGTTTGTACTCAATATGATAAGCATAAGCACAGGAAGTATACTTACCAGGGTTTGATATTCCCCCGGGTGGCTACTACCGCTTCAATTTTACTCGCACTACAATCACCGCGCAACAAAATACAACGAGAACCCAAACCACAAACATCCATAAAGAAAAACTGATTATATATATATTAATACCGCCGAGGTTCACATGGATACATTATGATTCAAAGTTTTTAAGCACAATGCTCGAGAGTCTTACTTATGCACAATCGCATAAGAATCACTGAGATTCTTCCTTATGCACAACTGCATAAGAATCTACATGCTAGCATGCTAAGCACATGTACAAAAGTGTTCCAAAAAAAGCAAAAAAAAAAAGTAGCACAACTGCCTGAGAGTTTTCATTATGCACAACTGCATAAGAATCTACATGTTAGCATGCACATCTACAAAAGTGTGAACATATATAACAAAAAAAAAAGATAAAGCCATATATGTTTGTTAATAAAGTGATTATCGAGCATTATATACGATGGCTGAGATATATCCAAAAAAGTAAGTCGACCGCCGACCAGACTAGTCATTTCTGATGCACTTCTTTGGATGAAACACGTACCCTCCAATTCCAACATCTTGAAAGGTTGAAACAAACGTGTTAGCTTTGGATCGGTTCATTTGGGAGGAAAATTTTGTCCACCATCACCTTTCCAAGATTAGATGGTACAATACTGGTAGTGACACATACGTCCCATGGCACCGATTGCACTGACCTACCAACAAGCAATAACTTCATCATCAAGGTTCAACAATGAACATGGAGGCATTTCATTACACACATCGATGATTGACCTGGTGAAGGTGTTTGAGCAGGTGTAGGTGTTTGAGCAAGTGAATCATTCTGAATAGGAGAAGCTGAGTGACGTTGTGAACAACTGCTGTTGTTTGATGCAATAACTGACCCTGGCATCGCAGTTTGAATTTCCTTCACAATGTTACATGCGATCCTAAACCCGTGATCGAACCTCCACCTTGGTACTTAGCTCCTCCAACCGATGCTTGATGGCTCCATCCTTGGATTTCAATTCTTGTACTTTGGCACGCGCAGAGCGAGAACAATCATATTGTGTACAGTAATGAGGACCAACATCACGAACCCGTCCTCTACATTCCTTCCCAAAAGCTTTAGTCACTACATATATGTCTGGTATAGGAATACTGTGACTTTTTTCTCGGTTCATACCTTCTTGCACCTTCTTAAGCTCATCCTGCCATGTTGAGCATAACAGTGCATGTGTCAGATATAAAATATATAAATGACTAGTAGATAGTATACATATGAGTACTAAAATTCAGATAAAACACAAGCTGACTCACAAAGTATTTTTGCGCACTAGGTAGAATTGCCCCTCCCTCTTGAGTATGAGCTTTAATCCACACATCAGAGGTGGTGATTTGCACATTAGGATTCTCGCGCTCCTACCAATATAATGAGTCGATTTGTATGAATCGATCTAAAAAAGGATAAGACTAATCATAATGGACATATTTTGAGATTCATAATACTGAAATCAATATACATACCGGTTCAGCTTTGACCAAAGAATGAGGTTTACGACCGGAGGTGTGAGAGTGGTCATATAGTCCGCCGCTTCCTCTTGTGCTCGGCTCTACTTTCCTGTTGTTTAAGAGTGTTTTCATTCAAACAGAATTCTATCCACTCCTCTTCGGGTACACCAGAGGAATATGTGCAATCCTTTCCTCATGAGTTGGATAGGGATCATAATAAGCATATCGTAACTCATGCTTGCGTCTCCTCCATATAGGAGCCATCGACTTAACCACGTTAATCTTACAAGGCTCGGGTAAAGGATATACTTTCTGAGAAAAAAGAGTTATTTAGAATGTATGTAGAGCTAGTTAATACATAATACATTTATGTCATCATTTTAGTGATCAAACAAGTAAGGAAAGAATCAAATCATCACCAAAAACAAAATATCTTAATAAAAACTGTGAACAAAAAGATGAACCTGCAGTTCCTTCCAAATATCATCTTTGTAAGAATGGTGCACATGCTTCCATGTTTTGAATGAGATGGGGACATGATTACGAGTCAAGGCGCCTTTCAGGCTTCCGTATTGTGTTGCATTTGCGGAAATGGGAAGACCATTCTCATCTACTTCCACCGCTTGCCATAAAAACCCCGCAAAATAACAACCAAGTTCTATGTGAGAAAGAAGTTAAACCTATAAGGGATAGCCTTTGTCACTATCCACATAAACATATCAAAAGAAGCTATAAATAATGCGCAAGTGATAACAGAAATCGGGAGAAAAGAGAACAAATAGAACCTATAAGATAATCCGTTAAAAATATCCCTAATCACACAAACTTTAAACCACATAATCAACACATATAAGCTTCTCTAAACTCTCATTGTCGAGTAAGAGTTGGTGATAAATGCTAGGAATTTCAATACTATCTATAGAGGAAGTCAATCCTTGAGATGAATGCAACACCAAAGACCACCCTTTTTCCGGACACATCCTTTGAGTAGAAAACTTGCGTCGCCCGGATGCAAGAATAAATGGCTCATCCATAATTCCATTAATGCTTTTCATCTTGGACAAGTTAACCTTTATCAATTTTGTAATTGCATCAACCTTGCACCCATTAGTCTTGTCTTCAACCTTCACCCAATCACAATAAAATACGGTTTCTTCAAATTCCATAAAATTCACTTGATAATCTTCCCAATGACTCCATAATAGGTCATTTTGTTTCCTTGTAACTTGTGTCCGTTGACTTCGCTCTATAACTTGTAATAGCTTTCATCGACACACCACTGTTTTGTGACACAACCAACCCCTCGTAATCTTCAAAGCACAAAAAGTAAATCCATTCACTTGGTATCTCTTATACGTTGCGCCTTGAAGAGAGGTCCATGCACTAGTCGCCAAAGTGTTGAGTTTGCTTCATTAGCTTCTAACAACTGCAAGAGAACATGTGTGAAATCAAGCTAATTAGTAAAATATGAATTGTAATTACATAGATTACGAAAAGAGAGTCAAGGTACATAATATAGGCTAATATGTTACCTCTTCACGTAACCACAAAAGAAAACTCTTTGAGGGACCGTTTCTCGACCATTAACATAGGATTCATACTTCCTACAATTAAAAGATAATTCAAAACAATTATATCGATAGACATATAACAGCTCAAAGGTGTAAAATTAAAACTCATTGCAACCATCGTACTTAAAACACTTAAAGGTGTAAAATTAAAATTTTTTACCTTTCCCAATCATCTAATCCATCATACTTAGAGAGAAGCCATTTGCGAGCTTGTTCAAACCGCACCCGAGTTAGAATAATATCCTTCGCTTTACTTAAAGGCATCTCATCGGCAAACTCATCGTCATCATCAAAAAATGCAGCGAGTATGCTTATGAGTACCATCACCATCCCTTGACAGACCCTCCATGCCATACAAGCTTGCTTCTCGCAGCGTATACCCTCTTGCGATGCACCCATCAATATACCTTTTATTGCGCACCAACCCTTTGAAACCCTTCATTAACCTAAAAAGTAGCAATTAAACAACAAAGTCTCGTTAGGACATGACACCACTCAAGCTATATACATTAAACAACATTATCAATTACTCAAGTTCTAGACATTACTCGGGTTATATACATTAATTAAACAACAAAGTCAGTTGTGAAATTTTACCTCTCAAAGGGATACATCCACCCGAATCTCAGGACCGAGATTAAAGCTTCATCTGCTAGATGAATCATCAGTGAATACCGATAACAAAGAACGACGGAGGAAAATGTTTCTCGTAACACATATTGCTTCTACAAGGCTGGCTTTTGCTTTTAGAGATATTCTCGGTTTACAACCTTCGCGCACTGAGAATATTGAAAAAGATGCTGATCCGAGAAGAGAAACTCGGAGCTCTTTAGGTAGCGATGTTGCAAGTATGAACCAGCGAGCGGAAGCAAATCTTCGCATTACTACATGGTAATCATGAGATTTAAAATTCCTTAGCTCCGGAGGATTAACACCGACGCAGATTGCGAAGATTTGAAGAGAAACCGGAAGGTACCCTTAGATTCTTCAAAACTGTACAAAAGTCAATTTTCTCCTTCTTTGTCATCTCAAATGATCCTTTTTCCATTGTTGTTCTACCGGTCTCGGCATCCTCTTTCAACCACAACTTCTTTCTTATCCCCATATCTTCCATATCTTGACGTGCGCAGACTATCTTTTGACTTGTTGTTTCCCATCATAGTATTGGAAGATGCTCCATTATATTCTTCTCTATGTGCATGACATCTATAATATGGCGAATCGCATTTGAACCCCAATTGGGCAAATCAAAGAGAATAGATCTTCGGGTGAACATAGAATGATCATTAACCTCATCTTCAACATTGGCGTCATCTTCAAGTTCCTGAAAATAGATAACATAAGAACAAGGGTCAAGTTACTGAATTTCAAACGATTCAATATTGCACAAAAAATTCACTATAGGTTCAAATATCTTAACATGCTCATCACCGTAATAGAAAACTCGGTACCTATATAGCATCCCTCTAGAATCAATCCATTTAAACAAAGTTTAAGGTAAGCAAACAACATAGCTCAATCTAATTAATCAAATGAAGACAAGACAGAGGACTAACCTTGATGGTATCAGCTTTCCTTTTACGTTTGAGACTTGCTTGTGATGGTTGTTTTCTCTTGCCCTTCTTGGAAATGATTTTACCTACAATCTCTTGTATTCGCAGCCCTGTTAGTGGCCATGGAGCTGTACCATGCTCCACACGTCCATCAAAATTTGTCTTATCATCGCGATACTTATGCTTCGATGGTAGGCATCTTCAGTGTCCCCTGTAGCAGATCTTCTTAGTAAATGGCAGATAATCCGCAATAGTGCCTTCTCCACAAGTAGGACAAGCACAATATCCATGAGTTACACATCCCGCTAAAGTCCCTAACGCTGGAAAATCGTGAATAGCCCACAAACAACCGTGCTCTCATCAAAAATTCAGTTTTCTTGAAAGCGTCAAATGCTAGTACACCATCCCATAACTTCTTCAACTCATCTACCGGTATTTCTAAATAAACATCAAAGTTTTTACCGGGTGCTTTTGGGCTTTGATATCAAGCAAACGACAACAAAGTGAATTCCCGCTTCATACACAACGAAGGAGGCAAATTATAAATACAAATAATCACCGGCCAACAATGTGTGCAAGACCGAAACACCCATTCGGATTGAAACCGTCGTTGATATCCCAAGTGTAACATTCCTTGGTTCCTTGGCAAACTCGCGAAAAACTATCTCGCACATCGCCAAGTGAAGAATCGACGGGATGACGATGACGTTTATATCCGATTTTGCTCTAGAATGCCAAGTCATTGCCTCCGCGATCCATGGTTATTTGTAAAACCTTTTCAGCCTTGTAATCAACGAAAAATGTCTAACCGTCTTCTGAGCAATAGTAGTAAGCTTCCTCTCATCATTAAAAACCTTCTTATACCTAGATTCTTGAAAAACAGGACACTTCACCAGCGATGCATGATCCTTCCAATACAAAAACACAGTCATTTACACATGCATCATATGTTATATAATCCATTCCTAGATCTTGGATCATCTTTTTCACTCCTCGGGTACTTAGATGGCGAGTATTCTCTTCGGGAAGCAACTCCTTCATCAACTCTAAAATTGCAGTCATACCATTATCAGAAAACCCATATTGTGTCTTTATGTGATTCAACTTGATAGAAGCATACAATGCTGTCACTCCTTTAGGACACGACGGATACAACGGTTCTTTTGCACGCTCGCATGACAGATTCCTTTTTCTTTCTTTTCCTAGTTCCAGCATCATTATGAACCCCACTATCTATTCTAATATTGTCATCTACTACAAGCAAAGACCATCATCCTCAACAACATCTCCTAAAGTTTCACCCCCACCTATAGCGGGATCAACATCTACATCTCCTACATTAACATTCTCGGCTACTTCTAACTTTTCCCCATGAAAACGCCATGTCGTGTATGTAGAAAGAATACCATACTTAAGCAAATGCAATGAAATTTCACTAAGGGCCCCAATCCTTTACCATTCTTACATCTATTACATGGGCATGAGAATAAGGTATTTCTGCCACCATTTCTATTAGCAAACTCTATAAATGACCTAACACCTTCTATGTACTCGAGCAGACTTACAAGGACATTTCATCCATCCCTTATCAACCGTAGATGACATACCCTAAAGACAGATTTATGTTAAAATTCGGAGAGTATATACATTACATCAATACAAAATCAGCAGACATATTTTGATATGATATCTACTACAACTCTAACATGAACCTATGAGAATTTGATATGTACACTGACATAAGATTAATCAAAAGAATACTATCATTTAAAACTATACTAAATCCATTCCATGAAATTGAGTCCCAAGGTAGGGTTGCCGAAGCCCTTAGGTTAACGACAGTAAACATCCCCTCAACAAAGAGAGAATGAGCTACAATGAACTTTTGCGATTCACCACTAGGACCATTTTTATCATGCTCAATGAGATTCTATCAAAATCGAAATCGGACTTACAAAAATAATTAAGTTGAGACCATACAAACTTATAAAAATCTTTAAGTTCGTAAATTATACAAAATTTCTAAGTTCGGACCATACAACTTATAAAAACTTCTAAGTTAAGAGATTATACAAATTTTACGTAAGTACACCAATTCAATTCTAACATGTAGCTTCAATTTGAATCCTAGTGGTAGGGTTTCAATCCCTTAGGTTAACGACGAAACATCCCCTCAACAAAGAGAGAATGAGCTACAATGAGCTTTTGCGATTCACCACTAGGACCATTTTTATCATGCTCAATGAGATTCTATCAAAATCGAAATCGGACTTACAAAAATAATTAAGTTGAGACCATACAAACTTATAAAAATCTTTAAGTTCTAAATTATACAAAATTTCTAAGTTCGGACCATACAACTTATAAAAACTTCTAAGTTAAGAGATTATACAAATTTTCTGTAAGTACACCAATTCAATTCTAACATGTAGCTTCAACTGAATCCTAGTGGTAGGGTTGCCGAAGCCCTTAGGTTAACGATAGAAACATCCTCTCAACAAAGAGAGAATGAGCTACAAGTAGCTTTTGCGATTCACCACTAGGACCATTTTTATCATGCTCAATGAGTTTCTATCAAAATCAAAATCTTACAAAAATTCTTAAGTTCAGACCATACAACTTATAAAAACTTCTTAGTTAAGAGATTGCACAAAATTCTCGTAAGTACACCAATTCAATTCCAACATGTAGCTTCAATTGAATCCTAGTGGTAGGGTTGTCGAAGCCCTTAGGTTAATTTATTTAAACATTCTCTCAACAAAGAGAGAATGAGCTACAAGTAGCTTTTGCGATTCACCACTAGGACCATTTTTATCATGCTCAATGAGACTCTATCATAATCAAAATCAAAACAGTTGGATATACCTTCTTAGTTTTCCTAAACCA
The DNA here is from genome assembly GCA_023531295.1 of Papaver armeniacum. NCBI lineage: Eukaryota > Viridiplantae > Streptophyta > Magnoliopsida > Ranunculales > Papaveraceae > Papaver > Papaver armeniacum. Next base: position 611,834 of record JAJJWW010018291.1, read on the forward strand.
ATTCTCACCAGTTCTTCTTCAAACTCTAATGAACCGAACTTCGATTCTTCAATCGACAAACCTAGACATGAAAAAAAACATTAGATTCGGATAAACAACAAACCATAAAATGGAAATTATCTCTTTGAAAATAACCACAACAATTTCATAGTTGATATACCTTTTTAGTTCTTCCTGAACCAACTCTGACCAGTTCTTGAATCTTGACAAACCCTAACATGGAAAAAACAAAGGGGGTATTAGATTCGAGATACTATGAAAAAAATCAAGCATTAAACCGAAATAAACCGAATCGATTCCCAAACCCTAACATGGAAAGAAAAAAAAAAAGCGAATCGATTCACAAAAGCTTTTGGGAAATCGAAAATCGAAATCAAGCATTAAACCCTAAAAACGAAAACTTAAATGGAACCCTAGGATTCGATAAACTTAAATCAAAATATCTAAATCCTAGAAATGAAATCTCTGAAACCCTAGAAATCATTGAAACCCTAGAAATCGAAATCTAAAAACATCCTCAAAAATTGTACCTGTATACAGATCTACACGATGATGGAGATGGAGAGGGAGATGAGAGCTGAATCTCTCTGGTTTATCGAGATGTAGATGGAGATGGAGGAGAGGGGGGAAGGACGGGGGAAGGAGAGCTGAGTCTCTGTTTTGGCGGAAGAAAAAATGAGGATAGAATTCAGCTGAGGGTGGGATATACCCTAGACTTGGATTAAGGGTGGAAATAAAAACCGTAGTCTTGACCGAAATTTGACTGGGGCGTGTTTATCAGCTCTAGTGTCACGACCAAGCAAGCGGTTCACACGCTTGAACTGAGCGCGGTTGCAATTCGCAACCACCCACGTGAGGTTACAAAATTCAAACGCATAAACCCGTTAAATATTTAGGTTGCAATTCGCAACGGAAAATTCGCAACCGACATTAAGCCGTTGCGAAACTTTGTTGCGAAATCCTAAAAAATGGTGTAGTGGTCATTTGAACTAGTTATGGTTAAGATGAATAAGGTTGATATGAGAGTTATCATACGGCTAGCCTCGGTTAACTATTTGTGAACCAGCATGGTGTACACGTTTGGGTACGGTTGCATAAACCTAAATGAGGGTACATTTCATTTGTGTGTAACAAGCTAAGTTCGATCTAACGGTTGAAAGATATTAGCTTGGTTAAATCAGGTTTTTCATATAACGGTGAATATTGAATGCTTTGTTACCAAGGTAACTAGGATTGCAAACCATGATTTAAAAACTATATAAAGAAGAACTCTAGCAACTGGGAAACTTAATCCCCACACGTCCTGTGTATTACTAGTTGCATAACTAGAGTCGATTCTCCTTTAACCTTAGGTTTCTTCTCGAGACCCTGTAGGTTAACGACTTGAAGACTTCAATGGGATTGTGAAGCCAGACCCAACTATTATCTTGTAGTTGCGTGATCTGATCTTGCTGTTTCTATCGTATTGAGTACAATTGAAATAATTGGCTCGAGATTTATATCTCCGATAGGAAAGATAGAAAATTAATCACAACACATTCGTCTCATCGTTTGTGATTCCACAATATCTTGTTTCGCTAGTCGATTAAGATTATTGTGAGGTGATTGATAATACTAGGCTGTTCTTCGGGAATATAAGTCCGGTTTATCAATTGGTTCATGTTCACCTTGATTTATCAAAAGACGGAACAAAAACTCTTGGGTATTTCTGTGGGAGACAGATTTATTCAATCCTATAGACTTTTCTGTGTGAGACAGATTTGTCTACCAAGTCTTCGACTTTGGGTCGTAGCAACTCTTAGTTTTGGGTGAGATCAGCTAAGGGAATCAAGTGCGTAGTATCCTGCTGTGATCAGAGACGTAAGGAGCGCAATTGTACCTTGAATCGGTGTGAGATTGATTAGGGTTCAACTACAGTCCAGTCCGAAGTTAATTGGTAGTAGGCTAGAGTCTTTAGCGGCTTAATACAGTATGGTGTTCAATCTGGACTAGGTTCCGGGGACTCCAGCATTTGCGGTTTCCTCGTTAACAAAATTCTGGTGCCTGTGTTATTTCTTTCCGCATTATAGTTTGTTATATAATTGAAATATCACAGGTTGTGCGTTAAGATCAATCAATTAGAATATCTAATCTTTGGTTGTTGATTTACATTGATTGACACTTGAACATTGGTCTTTGGTACCGTTCAAGTAACTGCTCTTATATTCAATCGGGCTCGCAGATTTTATTTGCTGATTGCGGATTGAATTAAGAGTTAGAGATATTAAAGATCTTTGATACACTTTACTCTAGATTGAGTCTGACTGTCTAGTTGATTCTCTAGAAAGTGTATGGGAGTAAGTCCTCTCAGATTGCCTAACAAATTGTTGGGTATGGTTGTTAAACCCCCGCATTTTCAAATACAATTCTTTGTGATTAAAAGTATTGATTGCATAATCTTAACAATTACTTTGGTAATTGTTGATAGATAAATCTAAGAACCTGACAAAGGATTTTAGTGGGATAAACGGAAGAGCCTTTTATCAAACTCATATCACGTTGTTTGAAAACAGTTGTTACCGAACATATTTGTTGTTACTTTACTGTTTGGAATACGAGCCAAAGGAATTGTTCCAAGTGCGTAACTTATTGCAAGTTGGAGGCGCAGGGATACCGACGGAACTAGGTGAAATATAGATTTAGTTGCTTGGTCTCAACTATACGAACTTGGTTTAGATTTTGTATAGCGACTTAATCCTGAGAATATTCAATTCTGTACAAGGTCCCGGGGTTTTTCTGCATTTGCGGTTTCCTCGTTAATAAAATCTTGCTGTGTTTTTTAATTTTCTATTTCCGAAATTATAATTATTTTATTATAATTAGAAGTAAAATACATAAACGTTAATTCCTATTTACTTGATAGCAATCCTATTGTGTTTGGTTAAGTCCGACCCTATTATCAAGTAAACATACTTCGTTGTTGTATTGTCTCGATCTTGTATCCATAGTCAATCACACAAGTTATCTTGTTGTCGTATTGTCTCGATCTCGTATCCATAGACGATCACACAAAGTGTGAAACGATTAGTTGTATTGTCTCGACTCAGTCCATAGACAATCGTTTTCGGAGAAAGGACTTATATGTGGAAAAGTTTTAGATTGAGGTATATTTGGGTACCCCCGTCTTTTCATTTTGAACCGATCAACCAAAAAATCAAATGGTTTTGATTGATATAAGCAAGAAGATGAAATTTTGGAAAATTATGAAGATTATAATCTTGAAATCAACCAGAACTGTAAACTCTAAATTTGGAATCTAGTATGGGAAATCGATAAGAAAGAAGAGATGTCGATGGAGAAGAGAGGAATCCAGAAAGAAAAGGAAAATTAGTTTGATTCTATTTTCCAAAATTAATTAAGTTTAATACGGTGGATCCTGTTTATCAGGTACAATAACAATGGTTTAGTTGTAGCCAATAAGGATGGAAAGAATGTGCACCCCTGATTAAGTAGGGGTGCACATAGATGGTATATAGGTGGTATTTTCAAATATCTTAGATTAAGAAAAAATATATGTTTCATTAATTTTACCCGTTTTCCTAATTTACCCTTAACTTATTCCTAATAACTACACTCATTAAACTACTTCTAATGGTACCCCTATGCAACATTAATAAGCACATATATGTCAAAAATAATCTTTGAATATGAACTGCACCTATCTAGTTGGTAAGAAAAAAATCTCATCTCCGCCCATATAACTTGGACAGAGAGAGAGTATATGTCTCTAAAACTATGCCATAAATATTTATAAATTTATACCCGTTGAAAACATTTTAGAACACTTACATAATGAAGATAAACATAACTATCAAACTATGCATATTACTTATACTACGATTCAATAACAATTATCAATTAAAGGGTAATTTTACAAATGTGACCTCGTTTAATGATAAAGGTTAATTTTGGAGGGATAAAAAATTAAATTCAAAAGGTCACTTTTGGTGGAACAAATTGAATATCAAAACAACACATGTCACTTCTATTTATAATCATAATGACACTAATGTTCTTAACACCTACTAAATTCCATGTAAAGATCCAAGAATATCATCACTAATATCACTGTTTGCAAGATAACTATCATGTTATCCTGTTTATGGAAAAAAACAACCACCTGCGAGTTAAAGCTTATTGTTTTGAAGAACTATAACGGTAACCTTGGTTATACCTCTTCGTGTTAAATTTATCAACAAAGTCATTCTAGTTTCCGCCACTTAACACTAATCTTCACCACATAATGAATTTTATTTTTGATGTTTCACCTCTAGGATTAACCATTGGAACCATCCGGTTCACTGCGTCAAGGTATTCATACTCATCCACAGGAAAATTTTTAATCATAGCTTGTTGTGGTAATAACATCTTTAAATGGTGTTGTGATACATCGGTACAAGTAACTGTTAACCTTTTTTCAGGCAACCATACACGAAATGTACTGCCTAGTTTACGAAGTTTATTAAAATTAGCTAAAACAAAAAACTAACTATTTGATCCGTTGGAGTCAATACAATATACATGGCTTCATATATATCATCATTTCCATGTGTATTTTTAATTACCAGCGTATCATCCATCATGACACTTCCATCGAGCGCAATCAAATATTGATAGAAATCCTACACGATGTTGAATAGCTTCCCTCTTTGAACACAATATTGTTTGGTTAACATCAATCCACATTGTCAATTAAATATTTTTTAGACTCAATGTATTTGAATATTTAATGCTTATCCTTGGTAAGTACTAAGAGATGGTAAATAAATATATTTGATGATATCGGAAAGTTAATGTGTTTACTAATAAATATTAAACAAGTTAAATGTGAATTTCCTAATTAAAAGCTTACCTAATTAATTCTGAATTTCAAAATCTTTCGGATATTTCATTTTGTTTCGGAAAATAGTTTCCTCCAACATCTAAAGACTTTCGGCTATTTCATTTTATTTCTTACCAATTCCCTTTTGCAGCACTGAGTTCCTACGATTTTGTGTGGAGTATGGAAAAATATATCCCGCAACTGAATATACAAGTATTCGGATCCATGTCATGAATCTAATATTGTTACCTAAAAGACATGATTTTTCTCACTAAAGTTCATGTTCAAAAAGGTCATTATATATCGTTTCCCTTGCAAACTTGCCATCTTGAATAGTTTGTTCGTTTTTTAAAACCAAAGCTTAATGTCATGTCACGGAAATTACACCAAAAATGAGAACTCTATGTTTTTCATTAATCTCTAGCAATGACACCACAAGCACCCATATCAAAAGCAGCATTTGCATTCACTTTGATGACATCTTTTTAAGGAGGCTTCTATTCATCAGTAGTTTGCGTACTGTCATATGTAAAGTTTGCATTCTCTTCTAAGTCTTCCGGTGGTTGAGAGTAATTTTACCAGTACTGTAACACCCCACTTCGAATTCTAGGTCGGCCGCCCTAAAATCCCAAGTGTGGTATACTCATGGACCATTTTACACACTCAAACCGTCATACCAACAAATGTAGATCGGGCTATTGTATGGAGCACATTGACAACTATCCATAATAAATGAATTTATTTAATAAAATATATAAAATATATAAAAGTTATAATGCTTTATAAAATCTTTAAAACAGAATTTATCCTCGACACGCAGGTCGGTCTCCCAAAAGAATGCTAAAACTTTATTCAAAGGAAATGAAACTCTGGTCTGAAAAGAGAAATAAAATAGCTAACTAAACACCTTAAGGTACTGGTGAAAAAGCTTTTCGAATCAGAAATGCAATCTACAGGCTAGGTTGCTCCACGGTCACCGTTTCTGAAAAAAAATAAGTTGGGTCAGACCCCAACTAAAAGTAGACTTTCAAGCGCTTATATTCTTTATGTATAATCTAAACAATCCCGAAATTCCTTATAAAAATATGTTGCAAGGAGAAAACAGTTTACAAATCCGATCTTTAAAAAGAAACTGGTAATGCCTAGTACTTAGAAGTCCAGTAACCTACAGGCTAGTAAAGACGCATGGTTAATAAACAAACTGTTTAGAAAAAGAAAAGAAAAACAAGGCTACCCACCCTCTGATCAAACATTCAAATTTTAACGGCTTCCCCTCTCTACACATTTTTCTTTCTTCCTAAATGATTAACGTACGTACCGAATCAGCCCCCTAGTAGTCCAAATAATTCTCCTACCGTGCGCCGGAGAAATTAAGTGTTGTCGATCCCAATATAAGATAATAGATCCATATCTTTTATTAAACGACCCCTCGGTCATCGCCTAATAGTCCATGGGAGTCGAGCCAACTACGGGCGATATACAACTAAATACACTATTCGTCTTCGCAAAGCGTTGATACATCAACTGTCCGCATACATACACACTTTATATCATTGAACAATGGTAGGCACTAGACTTCACGATGCCCCCAGCAGCCACTAACAGAAAGCACTACAGTTAGCTAGCTCCACTAGCCTACTCAGAAATTGGGAATACAAGACTCCCTACGTACTAAACTAATTGCAGGTGGTGTATGATCGCTGTACATCTCTAGTGCTCTAAAAATAATCAAACATTCAACCAACAACACACATGACACATCATCACTCCCTTCTACGGATTTATTCTTACCAACAAGAGTCTAACATCACTAACCAGCTAGTTTTCTTTTAGTTACTCAAGCTAGCCTATTTCTCGAGGCAAATGACCATTTTGGAGAGTCCAGATCGTACAGGAAATGAACATCAATGGCCATCTACTAAATCACGCACTGGGGTCAAGGACAAACGACATTAGGCGAACGTAAAAAAAAGTGCAAAACTAATAGCCAGCAACATCTATATATCGGCAAAAGTAACGAGAAGCATTTCTGTACACGGATACTAAATACGTTAGAAGCAACTAAGTCTAAGCTACTATCTCACCCAAAAGAGACATACTCCAACAAGATTTAAATCTCAATCTAACACGTTGATTAACCATAAAGTACACAATAAAACACAACAAGGCTGTTATAATGGGAATCCAGTACCCCTCCTCATTCTCTATACGTTTCTTCGCAATCTCTGAAATAGAATACCCAGACCTCTCCTCCTTCTCCTCCTATCTCTTCTAAACGTTTTATAGAACTTCTTAAGACCGATTAGAAGACACAGTAAAGGAAATAAGAGCAAGAAAACCTACCTGTAGGAAGCAATAGCGATCCCCCAATCAACAACAACACCCTTTGCCTCAAATCAATCTCCTTTCTCCTTCTTTTTCTTTCACAGCAGCTAGGTTTTCAAACAAGAAGGTTTAGTGCGGCTACTGTGATTTTTTTTTTTTTTGGGAGAAGAGAAAACATTCAAAACCCTATTCCTTCACATAAACTATATATGCGTTACTTATTTATTTATTTTTTATCAAAACTTTCCAAACATGCGAGATATTTTCCTCCAAAAATGATCCCACGGCCATTATTCTTGGTGAGATAATTATAGACACTACAAGACTACTACTACTAACCCACAACACATTTAGGATAAGGGGATTTTACAATCTTCCCTCCTAAAAAGAAAAGGATTTCGCCTCGAAATTAGATTGTACTTACCGGATTATCAAAAAGATCAGCATAATGTTTGAGCATGTCATCCTCACGTTCCCAGGTGACTTCCTTATCATTATGATGTTGCCACTGTACTTTAACCATCGGGATGGTTTTCCTTCGAAGGACATGTTCTCTACGGTCGACAATCTTATACGGTTTCTCCTCGTAAGACGCATCTTTTGTAACTCCGATCATGATAATCTATCAATGAGTGTTGATCCGTATCACGCACATTCTTTCGAAGCATAGATACATGAAACACATTATGAACACCAGCTAATCTCTCCGGTAAAGCAAGACGGTAAGCGACCTTCCCAATCCTTTCAGTAATGGCGAACGGTCCAATGAAGCGAGGAGAAAGCTTTCCCCTTTTACCAAAACGCAAGACACCTTTCATAGGTGACACCTTTAGAAGCACTAGGTCCCCTACCTCAAACCCTCTCGTCTTGACGTTTCCTATCCACATAGTTTTTCGCGCTTACTTTTTGCGCCGTGCGCAACCTCTCCCTAATTATGGCAATCTTCTCGGACGATTCGCGAATAATTTCTGTGCCCAGAGCTTGGCAGCTCCGGCTTCTGCCCAACATGAGGGTGATCGACATGGTCTCCCATACAATGCCTCAAACGGAGCCATGCCAATGCTAGAATGATAGCTATTATTATATGCAAACTCTACCAAGGGTAAGTGATTCTGCCAACCACCACCAAGGTCAATGATGGTGCATCTCAACATATCCTCAAGCACCTGATTCACACGCTCTGTTTGCCCGTCAGTCTGAGGATGAAAAGTTGTGCTAAAGTTCAATGAAGACCCCAAAGACAATTGAAAACTCTTCCAAAAACGTGATGTGAAAGACGAGTCTCTATCCGAAACAATTGATACCGGCACACCATGAAGCTTGACAATCTCACTCATGTATATTTGAGCTAGTTTATCACCAGTATCAGTCTTCTTGACTGGTAGGAAATGAGCTGACTTTGTCAATCTATCAACTATCACCCAAATCGCATCGTGACCCTTACTCGATCGCGGCAACCCAAAGAATAAAATCCATGGATATGTTTTCCCACTTCCATTCGGAATAGGTAAAGGTTGCAATTTGCACCGGGTGTTGGTGTTCGATCTTAACTTGTTGACAGGTCAAACACTTTTGGACATAACCAACCACATCTCGCTTCATTCCTGTCCACCAGTACTGTCGCTTCAAATCCTTGTACATCTTATTTCCGCCAGGATGTATAGTGTACTTGCTTGATGAGCTTCATCTAAAACGGCTCGTCTCAGATCATCACCTTTGGGAACACATATTCTTCCACGAAATCTCAATCCACCATCTTGTCCCACGACATAGTTTTCATCCGCTAACTCCCGAATTTTCTCAAGCTGATTCTTACACCACTCATCTTCAGTCTGAGCTTCCACTATACGACTCAACAGGGATGGTTTAATAACCATGCTACCAAAGAACAAGCCTTGTACTCCCATTTTACTCATGTCGAAGTTAAAACAGGCAACCTCTTCTAACATACTCCACTGTCGTAACATCATTGAAGCCACAATTCCCATTGGTTGTCGGCTTAAAGCATCAAGAACCACATTAGCTTTCAGGATGATACTCCATTTTGAAGTTATAGTCTTTAATCAACTCCATCCATCTCCTCGACGCATATTCAACTCTTTCGAGAATATAGATACTTGAGACTCTTGTGGTCAGTAAAGAGCTCAAACCTTTCACCGTACAAGTAATGTCTCCAAATCTTAAGCGCGAATACCACAAATCGCCAACTCGAGGTCATGTGTAGGATAGTTTCGCTCATGAGGTCTCAACTGCCGCGAAGCATAAGAAACTACCCTGTCACTCTGCATCAATACACATCCCAACCCCTGAATCGAAGCATCAGTGTAAATTACCTTCTTAACTCCACTCTCCGGGATGATCAGAACTGGTGCAGAAGTTAGTTTGCTCTTAAGTTCACAAAAAGCCTTCTCACAATCAGCGGTCCACTTGAAAGGGACATCCTTCTTCGTCAAATTTGTCAAAGGACCAAAGAATAACCGAAAACCCCTTGATGAATCGGCGATAATAACCAGCCAACCCCAAGAAACTCCGGATTTCAGTTACTGACTTTGGTTGCCTCCAATCTATCACAGCCTGCACCTTAAAAGGGTCGACCGATATACCAGCTCCTGATATGACATGACCAAGAAATTTCACCTCTTGCTTCCAAAACTCACACTTCTCAAACTTAGCATACAACTGATGATCTTTCAAAGTCTGAAGCACTAGATGAAGATGTTTTGCGTGATCTTCTGGAGTCTTAGAGTAAATCAGGATATCATCTATAAATACGATTACAAACTGATCCAAAAATTCCCGAAACACATGGTTCATCAAATCCATAAAAACGCAGGTGCATTTGTCAACCCAAATGGCATCACCAAAAACTCGAACGAGCCATAACGGGTCACAAAGCTGTTTTGGGAACATCACCTTCACGAATTAACATCCGATGATACCCGGTCCTCAAGTCGATCTTGGAAACCCAATTAACCCCCTTCAATTGATCAAACAAATCATCAATCCTCGGTAAAGGATACTTGTTCTTAATTGTAACCTCATTTAGCTTACGGTAATCGATACACATCCTCAACGACTCATCTTTCTTTGCTACGAACAAAACCGGTGCACCCCAAGGAGAACTACTGCGTCTAATGAATCCCTTCCCAAGTAATTATTCAATTTGCTTTTTCATCTCACTCAATTCTACCTGTGCCATTCGATAAGGAGCTTTGGCTATAAAAAAGTACTGTGTTCCAACTCAATACAAAATTCCACCTCCCTCTTTGGCGGCAAACCCGGTATATCGCTAAACACCTCTTGATATAAACTTACCACTTTAATAGACTCCAATGGTATACTCTCCTCCGATGAACCCTCTAGCAAAGCACTACACAACTTAAGAGTCTTCCTCGAACTTCCCGACAAGTCAGACACAACAACATCACTTTCCTCCGGCATCGAAAAAGTGGCCGTCTTAGCATAACAGTCTAACTTTGCATGATGGGCAGCAAGCCAATCCATGCCTAAGACAACATCGTCTAGATTAATGACAAAAAGATCTGAAGCAAACTCTATCGTTCCCAAACGGATAATGCACGACCTACACATGTGATCAATAGACGCTGAACCACCCATCGGTGACATAACAACATAAGAGCATCGCTCCAACACAACAGGCAAAGTTTTCACAAACATAGCAGATATAAAAGAATGAGTAGCTCCAGTATCCAACAAAACTCTACCATGACGAGTGTGAATAAGGAAAGTACCTTCCAACATTACCACTGGTCCTTCGCCATTCTGAGGCAAGACAGCATTCAACCGAGGATGAGGTCCTCGACCTTGAGGCTGGTTCTGTACTTGTCGTCGCTCATACTCAGCAGGGGCTTTGACCTTACTTGGACAATCACGAGCCTTGTGTCCTTGTGCATGGCAGTGATAACATGGTCCCTTAAATACATAACCCTCAGTTCTCATGGGCTGAGGTGCATGAACCATGGCTCCAGTACCCCTGTTCCCTTCATCCTGCTCGTGGCTTCTTCCATCCTTGATCACCTTGGTGAAAATAGCGTTTCTGTCCATTGGCATTCCCACCCTTATTATCCTTCTTCTCGGTGACCTTGATATCTAGTTTACTAGCTTTCTTCTTCCTTGCCTCTTGGATCTTCAAGCAATGTGCCCTAGCACAATTCACAACCGCGGCATAAGTATTGAAACTAGGATTCCCAATAATGTGTCGAGAAATCCCGTTATGCAATCCACCCAAAAACCTTTCGATCTTGTCTGCTTCGGTAGGCATAAGATGAGCGGCAAAAATCGACAAACGATCAAATTCGCACTCGTATTCGACCACTAATTGATTTTCATTCCGCTCTAGTTCTTCAAACTGCCTAATCATAGATTGACGCTCGGCCGGAGGGAAAAAGTGTTCAAGGAACAATTCTTTGAATCTTGTCCAAGTAACTTCCATTGTATCAAACGTCCTTCCCATCGACTCCCACCAAGTTGCAGCATTCCCCTCCAATAGGAAAGCGGCCATCCTCTCGCTTATAATCTTCCGGAACAATCAAACTGAGCTAGTATCCTATCCACTTTTGTGCACCACTGATGCGCTTCGGTTGCACCACCTTTTCCTGTGAATGTAGGGGGCTTCATCTTTAGAAAATCTTGGTAATACTGAACCCAAGACTTCACGTTTCTCTCTACCTGCAGGTCCATTCATTTCAGGGGGTGCTATATTTTCAGGACCTCCACGTGGACCAAGCCTCTCATCCAATGCCGTTGTGATCGCAGTATTCAACATTGTCTGAAGGTTATCTAACGTTAAGGCATTAGGCCCACCCTCTCTTTCTTCGGTATGAAAAGATCGAGAGCCACCTGTGGACCTAGTCCTACGAGATCGAGAGCCACTTGTGGACCTAGTCTCATCTTCCCTACGAGATCTACTACCAACATTGCTTGAGTTACTTTCTGCCAAAGAATCCTCAACAAAATTCTCACTTCTTCGGCCACGACCTCTACCACGACCACGGCCTTCGCAGATACGTCTCATCAGCGACCATCCATCCTCTAAGAATGGAAAGAAAGACAAGAAACTATCAACACATAATCACAAAGAGAAAACAATCAAAGTGCTCCTACAACTCGTGCCTAACATGATCAAACAAGACCCTACACCCGCTCCCAAGGATTTATGTTACTGTGGCTCTGATACCACTCAGAACACCCCACTTCGAATTCTAGGTCGGCCGCCCTAAAATCCCAAGTGTGGTATACTCATGGACCATTTTACACACTCAAACCGTCATACCAACAAATGGAGATCGGGCTATTGTATGGAGCACATTGACAACTATCCATAATAAATGAATTTATTTAATAAAATATATAAAAGTTATAATGCTTTATAAAATCTTTAAAACAGAATTTATCCTCGACACGTTGTGTCGGTCTCCCAAAAGAATGCTAAAACTTTATTCAAAGGAAATGAAACTCTGGTCTGAAAAGAGAAATAAAATAGCTAACTAAACACCTTAAGGTACTGGTGAAAAAGCTTTTCGAATCAGAAATGCAATCTACAGGCTAGGTTGCTCCACGGTCACCGTTTCCTGAAAAAAAATAAGTTGGGTCAGACCCCAACTAAAAGTAGACTTTCAAGCGCTTATATTCTTTATGTATAATCTAAACAATCCCGAAATTCCTTATAAAAATATGTTGCAAGGAGAAAACAGTTTACAAATCCGATCTTTAAAAAGAAACTGTAATGCCTAGTACTTAGAAGTCCAAGACCCTACAAAGCTAGTAAAGACGCATGGTTAATAAACAAACCGTTTAGAAAAAGAAAAGAAAAACAAGGCTACCCACCCTCTGATCAAACATTCAAATTTTAACGGCTTCCCCTCTCTACACATTTTTCTTTCTTCCTAAATGATTAACGTACGTACCGAATCAGCCCCCTAGTAGTCCAAATAATTCTCCTACCGTGCGCCGGAGAAATTAAGTGTTGTCGATCCCAATATAAGATAATAGATCCATATCTTTTATTAAACGACCCCTCGGTCATCGCCTAATAGTCCATGGGAGTCGAGCCAACTACGGGCGATATACAACTAAATACACTATTCGTCTTCGCAAAGCGTTGATACATCAACTGTCCGCATACATACACACTTTATATCACTGAACAATGGTAGGCACTAGACTTCACGATGCCCCGGCAGCCACTAATGAAAGCACTACGCTTAGCTAGCTCCACTAGCCTACTCGTAAAAACTGGGAATACAAGACTCCCTACGTACTAAACTAATTGCAGGTGGTGTATGATCGCTGTACATCTCTAGTGCTCTAAAAATAATCAAACATTCAACCAACAACACACATGACACATCATCACTCCCTTCTACGGATTTATTCTTACCAACAAGAGTCTAACATCACTAACCAGCTAGTTTTCTTTTAGTTACTCAAGCTAGCCTATTTCACGAGGCAAATGACCATTTTGGAGAGTCCAGATCGTACAGGCAATGAACATCAATGGCCATCTACTAAATCACGCACTGGGGTCAAGGACAAACGACATTAGGCGAACGTAAAAAAGTGCAAAACTAATAGCCAAGAACATCTATATATCGGCAAAAGTAACGAGAAGCATTTCTGTACACGGATACTAAATACGTTAGAAGCAACTAAGTCTAAGCTACTATCTCACCCAAAAGAGACATACTCCAACAAGATTTAAATCTCAATCTAACACGTTGATTAACCATAAAGTATACAATAAAACACAACAAGGCTGTTATAATGGGAATCCAGTACCCCTCCTCCTTCTCTATACGTTTCTTCGCAATCTCTGAAATAGAATACCCAGACCTCTACTCCTTCTCCTCCTTCTCCTCTAAACGTTTTATAGAACTTCTTAAGACCGATTAGAAGACACAGTAAAGGAAATAAGAGCAAGAAAACCTACCTGTAGGAAGCAATAGCGATCCCCCAATCAGCAACAACACCCTTTGCCTCAAATCAATCTCCTTTCTCCTTCTTTTTCTCTCACAGCAGCTAGGTTTTCAAACAAGAAGGTTTAGTGCGGCTACTGTGATTTTTTTTTTTTTTTTGAGAGAAGAGAAAACATTCAAAACCCTATTCCTTCACATAAACTATATATGCGTTACTTATTTATTTATTTTTTATCAAAACTTTCCAAACAGGCGAGATATTTTCCTCCAAAAATGATCCCACGCCCATTATTGCTGGTGAGATAATTATAGACACTACAAGACTACTACTACTAACCCACAACACATTTAGGATAAGAAGATTTTACAAGTACATACCTTCAATGATGATTTGCAAGCTTGGACCTATTAAAGAAATTGTCATTTCGTGCCTGTTAGGAATATATGTTTTAAAAACATTATTTATTTCCAATAAATTAGTGTCTTATTAAAATGGTTTTAATATGAAAATTATTCTTCATCTTAAAGAATAACTTTATTTTGAGTTAATGTCAAAAACCGTTTTTTCTTGAATGAGTTAATGATGTTAATTAACATCTTAATAATGTATTTCATTTAAGATTATATATTTATTTCTTTGGTTATTAAAAAAATTAGATTTTGATGAAAAAAAAATCTGTTTGGATACTTGAGATTGGAGAAATGTAATAAATTACATTAAAAATATGTTTGGATTTTTATTTCTTTATGCTCTTGTTTTGGTAATGAAAAAAAAAAGATTATTGTTAGAAATGAAACCAATGCACCATATGTGTTTGATAATATGCTTAATAGAAAGTTATAAGTATATTATGATCTTATAACTATATAACTTTGAATCTTTGTTTGACAATTAAGAGAAACTTCGATTACTATATTTGTTGATTTTCAAGTAATCATGTAAGTGCATACCTTACTTATTTTTTGTTTCAAATGCTCACATGTACATGATTGTGACAGGTGAAAATTCACTTACTTGAGCATGTTTTTATTTTCCAATGAAATAAAATTGCGAGAGATTAATCGATGTGAGGAGCAATGGGGTTGCTGATTTCTTTGTTGGTGCACAAAGAATGGACAATGGTTTATAATCAATTGAGCTTTAAACGCAATTGAGGTATGTTTGATGAACTATTTGTAGTTATTGTAGTGATCAAATAATGGAATTCAAAATTGAATAGATTGATTGTTCAATCTTAGAATAAACTTTAGGGAAACAAGATATTGAGAATTATTGTGTATGACAATAAACATGTGACTCATATAAGTTTGGAACTTATGAGATGGAATTTTATACGAACCCAAAACCGAAATAATTAGAAACCTAGTCAAAACTAATGTGAATATCAAGTCTCACCAAGAAATGAACATAATATTGATTATGATTTTATTTTCTATTCATGCACGGCATTGCAAGGAAATCAAATGTTATTAACAACACTTTTCGAGCTAAGTTAATGCGAATTGTGGATACGGTGAGAGGTTGGTATATATTGGTGTTTTACAACATGTTTGTTTTGATAGGTTATGGTTTAAAAGTTGAACCAAATCGTTTGAAAGAAAGTGGTGTTGAGATATACTCACATCATTAGGATTTTTGGTATTGGTACGATCTCAAAGTTTTCTTTGGGTAGAACAATCTTGTTAAAGATGTTCATACTTCCAAAATGAGAAAGAATTCTAGTTTCCTCCTATCTTGTTATTAGCAAGAGTAAGATTAGAAATTTGTTTAATTTGATCATTGCACTACTACAAATGATAGGTTATGGATAAAATGTTTGAATATAATATTACAATTTTATCATAACATGAATTGAATTTTGAATATTTGAAATATGAGTTTTTGTCATGCTTTTAAGAAATCAATGAGTTAGTGATGAATATGAGCATGTTATATTTTTCTTATAAACTTGGTGAATTTTTTGAGTAACATGTATGTAATCTTACCTAACTCATAAAAGCATGTACATTTTCAAATCTTACGCAACTTGCAATGATATTGGATGAAATAAAGTATTTGAGAATTTTATAAAGATGCTTCGAGTAACTTATCTTGATATCAAATATGATTTTTGAGTAGTGAATTACGCAATGTTGCTTTCAAGAAAATTGTTTGAATTTTTTCTCTATATTGTGTGAAACGTTTTGGGTTTAGATCATTGGTTTATTATTTTTCTCACAATTTATGGGATCTTTGGATATTGTTTTGAAATTCTTGTTTGAGTCAAAAAATAGTGGGGGTTCCATACCCTATATTGTAACGGCTTTGATTTAAAATAGAGGAACTAGAAAAATGAAGATGAACGATCCTAGAAAAGCATATTTATAGTGAGACTAAAATGTAGTCATGAATATTTTGTTGCTTATAATTTGAAAAATAACTTCTCATAAAATGTAACTTTGTTTAATCAAAAAATTTAATCTTTTGAAAAATAAATTCGTGAACCTATTATCTTTAGACAAGCAAACAGAAAATTGTTGACACTTGCATTCATGTCGCTAAATTAACTACATGCTTGTTTTGTTGATGTTGTTTCTACGATGTATGATTTTTTATAGTCATTGTTAGAGCACCGCTCAGTCGAACTTGCAAGCTTTTCTATCTCAAGCTTGTTTGTCAAGTTTAGCTGCCAAAACTATAAGTCTTGATTTCTAGTCTACTTATAGCTAAGTCTCGGATTAAAATAGTAAGTGTAGTTGAGCTTTAGACTTCACGGCGTTCATCGGATGAAGACGAAGAACTACTCAAGGGAACTTGTGGAACTTCATCAACTAAAGGTATGTGGAGATTCGAACTCATATATCACTCAAAAGTCTATCTACTCTATGTCCTATTTGAGACAAAAGTTGCATGGCTTTATAAACTTCAATTATACACATTTGATATTTCGATCCGAGTTTATCTCGCTTATCTATTTCTCGGAATATGTGTTGGTAAGCTTTCTCTTTAACTAAGTTCATCTTTTATTCTTGACGCAAGTCAAAAGATGATCATGTGAAAATCTCCTTGTAACATCTTACATGATTTGTGTGGGACAATCATTATTTGGTGTAGACTCGGAATGTTTCTTATTGATCATTCGATCACTTGAAAATTGCTTTGAAGCTAATAGTTGTGTGATACATCTATTCGCGTCTTCTAAGAATGTTTCAATAATTGAAATGAGAGTTTAAAACATATAACCATGATTGGATATAAACATAGTGTGTGCACTCACACTTGTGTAAGTCAAAGTCCGGAAACCATGGTATGCGTACAAGTACGTGTACTGATTGGTTGTTGGATGACCGGAGCTAAGTATGCGTACAAGTACGCATACTGGCGGAGGTTCACGTTCTGGAGTTTGGAAGTTAAATAGTATGCGTACTAGTTCGCGTACTGTCGAAACCAAACTCAGACCGGCTACTTAAGTATATGTACCTGTTTGCATACTTGAGTAGGTTATATTCTAAATCCGGTTTGTTCATGAACTAATACATTTATAAATTAAAGAATGCAATCTTTTGCAAACTTTGGCTATAATGTTCATGAAATGATACGAGTGAATCAAAATTTATTTTGCTTCAATTGTGTCTTGTATACTTCTATGAGAATATAAACGATTGAACAACTCTCTAACTAGTTTCATTTGAGTCATTTTAATTAGTTGTGATAAAGATGAATAAGGTTGATATATGAAAGTGTTCATATGGCTAACCTTGGTTAACTATTGGATTGAACTAAATCATATATAAGCCTAAAAATCAAAATTTAGTGGGCTAATATTTTTTTCCACAAAACTTTGTAAAAAAATGAAAATTGGGTTGTATTTAGAATTTTGGGGGTGGAGCACCCCAAGTTACGACTTTGATCTAAATGATAGTACACCTTTATCTAAATGATGGTACATTTCTGTCATGTGCCTTGTATTCAGCTAGCTTACTACTCAGCCAGCCCAAATAAACTCACGTCTTCCTTTATCATTCAGTGACGTGTAGACTGATCATTTGGCAATTATTGCCTGTTAGGATAAGAGCACGTGTATGGATCAGATTAATTAGTCATTAATTTCCTTCCAATCATATGCATATTTAAGTTGTAATGAAATGAATTAATGAAGTGTTAGAGGCTGCTACGACAAAGTTACTATTATCGATCGTTTCTTTCCATTTTCCGTTCATTTTCTGTTGATTTCACTCTCAATCGTACTAAGAACAGTACAACTAGCATCATAGCCGTTTCGTCCTAGCATCATGGTGGCTCATACTTGCAAGGAGCTACAAGAAACCAATAACATACAACAACATGAGATTGATTCTTTACACTTGAAGGTAAACAATCTAGCTCTGCAACTCAGTACAACGTCGACAAAAGATGATTTACAGTCCATAAAGGTAGAAATTGATACTAGTATGCAGTCGCTTAAGGCAGATATTGAAAAGGGTTTTAAATCTCAGTTGGATTTTTTTTTTCTTCTAATCGAGACCTCATAGAGATCAAAATGGAGCTTCAGGATCTAATAATGGTGAATTTCATTCTAATTCTC
The DNA here is from genome assembly GCA_023531295.1 of Papaver armeniacum. Classification (NCBI taxonomy): domain Eukaryota; kingdom Viridiplantae; phylum Streptophyta; class Magnoliopsida; order Ranunculales; family Papaveraceae; genus Papaver; species Papaver armeniacum. Next base: position 630,520 of record JAJJWW010018291.1, read on the forward strand.
ATTCTGGTGGTCGAGATTCTAATCAATTTCATCAAATACCTAAGATCGATTTTCCTAGATTTAATGGCGATACCCAAAAAGATGGATCCACAAATGTGAATACTATTTCCAGATGAACAATATCTATGAGTTACACAAGACAAGGATGGCGGCCATACATCTAGATGGTAAAGCAAATAAGTGGTATGACAATTTTTGCCTTAATAAAACTCATATTCCATGGCAATATTTCTGTGATAATGTTTGTTCAAGATTTGAAAATCGTTCTCATGATAATATAGTTGGCTTGTTTAATAAATTGTCCCAACAGAGCACTGTTGATGCTTATTTTGAAGAATTTGAGTATTACAAGGCATTACTCTTAAGTGTTCATAAAGATTTTCCTGAGACATATTTTATTGCTAGCTTTATTGGTGGATTAAAGGAAGAACTCAGAAGTTCAGTTCTCATGTTTGATCCTAAAACACTACCCCATGCCTTCTCACTTGCAAGGATGCAAGAAAAACCTCTTGTCCTGCAACAGAAAACCAACAAGCCTGCACCCAAATTTTTCTCTCCCTCATTTTCCAACTCAAGACCATTTACACCTACCACCCTTTCCCATAAATCTTCTCTTGTCCCATCAACTTCATCTACTCCGCACCCTACACCCAAGATTATCCCAACTTTACCACTCAAAAGACTCACTCCTAAGTAGGTACAAGCTAGAAAAGCACAAGGGTTATGCTTCAGCTGTGATGAAACTTACAAGAGAGGACATATTTGTAAAAATCAGTATTTATGTGTCCTTATAAGGGGAGAGGCTGAAGAAATTTTTGAGCATGGAGGAGAGACTGAACATGACACTATGAAGACCCTCCACTTGAGAGTGGTATGGAAATATCCTTACATGCTTTGACTGGAAATTTCTTCAGGAGACACTATAAGAATTAATTCCTGGTTTTGTGAAGAAAAAAGTTATTTCCATTCTTATTGATAGTGGTAGCACTCACAGTTTTATTGATTGTGCTTTGGCTACTAGCTTAAATTTTTCTATTGCTCAAACTGCTAGTTTATTGGTCACAGTAGCCAATGGTGATAAAACAGTGAGTTCTGGTGTTTGTTCTCAGCTGGAATGGACTATGCAAGGTCACAAGTTTTGTGGTGATTTGAGACTACTTCCTCTGGGAGGGTGTGACATAGTTCTGGGAGCTTATTGGTTAAGGAATCTTGGTGATGTTCTCTTCAACTTATCCAAGTTATGCATCACTTTAAAACACAGGGGTAAGAAGATCACATTAACTGGTATTCAACAAATGTCTTCACTGAGCATGATGAGTGGCTCTGCAGTCAAGAATTTTTTTTCAAAATCATACTCATGGCATAGTTGGCCAATTATTTTCCATTACTAGCTCTTATATCCAAATTACCACCCCACCACCAGTTCCAACTTACTCAACCATTTCTATGATGTTTTTACCGAGCCAACCACTCTCCCACCTCAGAGAAATTTGGACCACAAAATCCCTCTATAATCAAATGCTAAGCCATTAAATCTAAGTCCTTATAGATGCCCTTATATTCAAAAAACAGTTGTTGAGAATATGGTTAAGGAGATGCTCCACTCAGGCGTCATACAACCAAGTCAAAACCCTATTACTTCTCCAATTTTGCTTGTCAAGAAGAAAGACAATTCTTGGAGATTTTGTATGGATTACAGAAAGTTGAATAGCCTCACAATTAAGGATAAATTTCCAATTCTAGTTCTTGATGAGCTATTAGATGAGTTATGTGGCTCTAAATTCTTTACTAAAATTGATTTGAAGTCTGGATACCACCAAATCAGAGTTTCTCCTTCTGACATCCACAAGACTGCATTTAGAACTCATCATGGGCATTTTGAATTCAAAGTTATGCCATTTGGCCTCACAAATACACCAACTACTTTTTAAGATCTCATGAATGAAATTTTTCAAGACCATATTAGAAATTTCATTCTTGTCTTCATTTATGACATTTTGGTGTACAGTCCTACCCTAGAAGACCACTTACTTCACTTATAAACCACTATGGAGCTCCTCAGACACCATCAGCTGACGTCAAAATTTCCAAATGCTCTTTTGGGCAATCTGAGATTGAGTATTTGGACACATCATTACTGGCACTGGAGTTATGGATGACCTTGAAAAGATCTCTGGATTGGTGGATTGGCCTACACCAACTAACATCAAAGCCTTGAGGGGATTTTTGGGCCTCACATGTTATTATAGAAAGTTTGAGAAAGATTATGGCATTATTAGTAGGCCCCTTATGATCTTTTGAAAAAAAAGATGCTTTCTTCTGGTCTCCTGCAGCAACTACAACTTTCATTCAACTGAAAAAGGCAATGTTCACTACACCTGTTTTGGCTCTACCTGATTTTAGTAAGCAATTCATCCTTGAAACTGATGCTTGTGACTTAGGCATTGGAGCCGTTATTATGCAAGAAGGCAAAGCTATTGTTTTTTACATCAAACCACTTGGACCAAGAGATGATTCCTTATCCACTTATGAAAAGGAGCTTCTGGAAATTGTGCAGGCATTCACTAGGTGGAAACACTACTTACAAAGCTAGCATTTTATTATCAAGACTGATCATCAGAGCATAAACTACTTCTTGGAGCTGAAAATTTCTATAATCTTGCAGCAAAAATGGCTTATGAAGCTCTTAGGTTTTGACTATGAAATAAAATACAAGAAAGGCTCATGCAACAAAGTAGTTGATGCCTTATCTAGAAGAGTTCATTCAACTGATACATGCTCATCAATTACTCTATCTCAACCTGCTTGGGCACAAGAAATTATTGTTAGCTATGTTGATGATCCTAAAGCTCAACATCTTATTGCTCAGTTAAAATTACTCCTGAGTAAACTCCACATTATTCTTATATCAATGGTGTTTTGAGGTACAAAAATAGACTTTATGTTGGAAGTTCTTCTACAACAAAGTCCAAAATTTTGAACTCAATCCACTCTTCAGCTGTAGGTGGGACATTCTGGTATGCTTGCTACATACATTAAAGCCAAATCTTATTTATTTTGGCCTGCTATGAAGAAGGATATCCTCTTGTATGTTTCCACTTATGATGTGTGTCATAGGAATAAATGAATACACATTTCCTACTAGTTTACTCCAGCCATTACCAATTCCATACCATGCTTGGCAACATATCTCAATGGATTTCATTGAGGGCTTACCAATGAGTGAGAGGAAATCTGTTATTCTGGTGGTGCTTAACATATTAACAAAGTATATCCACTTCATTGGACTGCATCATCCTTACACTTTTTCTTCTGTTTCCAGAGAGTTTATTTCAAATGTTTTCAAGATTCATGGTCTGCCATCTTCTATTATGTCTGACAGAGACAAGATATTCACCAGCAAATTTTGGCAAGACTTATTTAAAGCTCTAGGCACTCATTTGCACCTCAGTACAGCTTACCATCCACAGACTGATGGTCAAACTAAGAGAGTAAACTCTTGTCTTGAGAGTTACTTGAGATGCATGTGCGGTCACCAACCCAAGAAATAGCATTTATGGCTTCCACTTGCAGAATGGTGGTATAACACTAATTACCACACCATCTTGAAGATGAGCCCCTTTCAAGATTTATATGGTTATCTTCCACCACACTTAGATTTTTCTTCAAATGTCACAACTTATGTTGCTGAGGTTTGAGACATATTTAAAGCAAAGGGATGATGTACTTGCTTTAATGAAAGATGCTCTGCACAAATCTCAAGAGAGGATAAAGTTTTTCGCTGATCAAAAGGGTACTGACAGAGTTTTCTCTGTAGGTGACAAGGTTTACTTGAAGTTGCAACCATATAGGCAAGCCTCTGTGGCCCTCAGAAGAAACTTGAAACTTGCACCCAAGTACTATGGACCAATTGAGGTGGTACAAAAAATTGGTCTAGCTGCATACAAACTCCAGTTACCAGCTGAAGCAAGAATTCATCATGTCTTCCATGTATCCCAGCTGAAGCATCACATTGGTATCACTCACATCCCATCCCATCCCCTACACTCCCTACTTTGGATACATATGGATAGTTTCTTGTCATTCCTGCAACTGCTCTAGCCTCAAGAACAATTCTGCGCAATGGGATTTATGTGCCTCAACTACTTATTCAATGAACGAAGTCTTCAGCTGCAGATGCCACTTGGGAGGATGCCAAACATATAGCTCAACATTTTCCTAAATTTCATCCTTGAGGACAAGGATCTGCTGATGGGGAGGGTATTGTCATGTGCCTTCTATTCAGCTAGCTTACTACTCAGCCAGCCCGAATAAACTCATGTCTGATTTTATTATTCAGTGACGTGTAGACTGATCATTTGGCAATTGTTTCCTGTTAGGATAAGAGCACGTGTCCGGCTCAAATTAGTTAGTCATTAGGGTTCCCTTCCAATCATATGCGTATTTAAGTTGTAATGAAACCCTGTTTTGGGTAAGAATGAATTAATGAAGTGTTAGAGGCTACTACGGCAGAGTTACTATTATTCGATCGTTTCCGTCCATTTTCCGTTCATTTTCTGTTGATTTCACTCTCAATCGTACTAAAAACATTAAAATTTCATTTGTGTATAACAAGCTAAGTTCGATCTAACTATTGAAAGATATTAGTTTTAATATAATCCGATTTTCATCTAACGGTGAATATTGAATGCTTTGTTACCAAGGTAACATTGATGCAAACCCTGATTTGGAGACTATATAAAGAAGAACTCTAGCAACTAGGAAACCTAATCCCCGCACCTCCTGTGTGATACTAGTTACGACTATAGTCGATTCTCCTTTAATCTTATGTTTTTCTAAAACCCTGTAGGTTAACGACTTAAAGACTTCATTTGGATTGTGAATCCAGGCCCAACTATTTTCTCTGTAGTTTCTTGTTCTGATCTTGCTATTTTCTATTGTGATTGAGTACTATCTTCTTTAAGATTTGCTCGAGATTTATCTCTGATAGGCAACATTGAAAGTAGTCACAAACACCTTCGTCTCATCGTTTGTGATTCCACAATATATTGTTTCGTTATTCGATTATTATTGTGAGGTGATTGATAATACTAGGTTGTTCTTTGGGAATATAAGTCTGGTTTATCAATTGGTTCCTGTTCACCTTGATTTATCAAAATATGGAACAAAACTCGTAGGTTTATCTGTGGGAAACAGATTTATCTATTCAATAGACTTTTCTGTGTAATACAGATTTGTTTATCAAGTCTTCGACTTTGGGTCGTAGAAACTCTTAGTTGTGGATGAGATTAGCTAATTAAGGGAATCAAGTGCGTATAATCCGGCATGGTTAAAGAGGCGTAAGGAACGCAGCTGTACCTTGATCAGTGTGAGATTGGTTAGGGCTCAACCACATTCCAGTCTGAAGTTAACTTGTAGTAGGCTAGTGTTTGTAGCGGCTAATACAGTGTGGTGTTAAATCTGGACTAGATCCTGGGGTTTTTCTGCATTTGCGGTTTCCTCATTAACAAAACTTCTGGTGTCTGTGTTATTTCTTTTCCGCATTATATTTTGTTATGTAATTGAAATATCACAGGTTGTGCGTTGAATCGATCAATTAGTAAATCCAGCCTTTGGTTGTTGATTGAAATTGATTGATATTCTTGAATATTGATCTTTGGTACCGTTCAAGTTATTTCTCTTATATTCAATCGGGATCCCAAATTCCTATTTGTTTGATTGCGGATTGAATTGAGAAATTGAGATACAACTCTTTGATATACTTTTCTTAAGATTGAGTCTAACTGTCTAGTTGATTCTCTTGAAAGTATATTGGAGTAAATCCATACATATTGCTAAGAGAAATATTGGGTGAGGTTGTTAGACCTCCGTTTTTTTCAGTCATAAGTAGAAATATATACTTTTGTGTAAGTTAAAGATGAGAATCTATGTAAACCAAGCATGGAAAACTGTGTAGTTTCTATAATAAAAGAAAGTTATATAAGTTATCATTTATACTCTGAAAATAACTTTAAAAATAATGTATGATTCATTCGAATGATTTCAGAATTGATGAATGTGAAATGCACAATACTTTTTGTTTTGTATGCATAGGTGATTTGTTGAATTTTTTTCTAACTTATAGGATGAAAATGAAATTGAGAACATGCTTAGTTTACTATTTGACATGAAAGACTTGAGTGAAGATGGTGTATGTTTTTTGAAATGAATTTTATCTTTCTTTGGATCTATTTCATTTCACTAAAAATAGAATTTTAAAAGAGATAGAAATATATATTGCCTGACTGTAAATTAGTTTTCACTCATTTGGTTTAATGCTAATTCTTTTGAGATTGTGTGTGATTGCACTAGACATGAGTATGGTATCTCAGTATATTTCTTTGCTACGTGATTGACTATAAATAAGTTTTTTTTTTTTTGTAGTGGGGGTTTAGTATATTACTTCGCCGTGGGGGTTTTATATTTAGATTTACCAGCCCTAATATGGAAAATTGGTAAAATTTTGAGAAAGTTATGAGGTGTTTCAAACACACCTTAAAACTAGAAATACACTATCTAAATGGATACTGCAGTCCTTTAAGGATATTGCGAAGCTGATTGGACATCCTTTCAATTGAATCCTTTAAGGGATGGAGCGATTTGATCCTCTAATAGATAGAGAAACAGACATATTAATCCAATGTGATAGTACCGAGGCTATTGCATGAATGAGAACGTAAGGACAACTTGATTTTATGAGAATATGGATTATATAGTGTCTGAAAAGAGTTTTCATTAGTCTTTTGACGAAAGGATTGATAAGAAGATGTGAATACATCTTAGGGATGAGGTTGATGCCCATTGAGATTGAGTCATTTGTGATGGATACCCAACCTAGAAATAGGTTCAAAGGGACTAGATGAAGTCATGGATGATAGCATCATTGAGATTGACTTATTTATGATGCGGTTACCAATCTATAACTCAATCTCAAAAGTAGGTTCAAAAGGGTAACCATTACCTATGGAGTAAGATCCCAAAATATAGGTTCAAATGGGACACCAAGTCATAGATAATATGGAGATGCGAGAATCATGTTTTTGAAGAATTCATCCCACGACATGATATCCTGAATCGAGTAGAGGTTGAGTTTAATTTTAATTTTTAATTTTTAATTTTTAAACTCTTAATGATGTTTATATATCTATTTAGAGTGGGGTACTTTCATGAGTACTCTTGATAAGCTCACTTATATGAATGTGAAAGTGTGGCCGCTTTCTATGAGAATATGGGAAGTTCTCTAGATAATTCATTAAAACTGGGATACAAGCACAGGGCCGTAATGTGGATTTAGACTTTACACAAGTAAAGGCGTGTGTTCTAAGCAATCTTTTTACCTCCTAGAGTTCAAGACTTATGTTCACCCTATGATCAGATTTTAAAAGAGCCTATTAACACTACGTAAAGGTTCAAGTCGCGAGACACCTTTGCTTATGCACAACTATGTACATTCTTGCTCAATGTTTTAAAAAATATAAGTGGGGGATTGTTGGGAATATATGTTTTAAAAACATTATTTATTTTTAATAAACTAGTGTCTCATTAAAATGGTTTTAATATGAAAATTATTCTTCATTCATCTTAAAGAATAAATTTATTTTGAGTTAATGTCAAAAACCATTTTTTCTTGAATGGGTTAATGATGTTAATTAACATCTTAATAATTTATTTCATTTAAGAGTTTGATGAAAAAAAAAAGAATAAAAAGAGTTTTAGAAGTTATTTTTATTATGGGGAGTTTCCTTTTATGTTCTTGAGTTTTAAAAGAAAAATGAATTTGTGTGAGAAAAAAAACAAGTGTGTGATCATCCTTGATTTTTCTAAAAGTGTTTCTGAGCAAGAATGAAGTGTAGAAGTTTCACATCCTCTCATCGTGCAAGAGTGATTGTCTAAGAGATTGAACTCGGTTGTTTTATCCTCAGAACGACGCGACATTGAAGAACTACTTTCACAATCTTGGGCAGAGCCGCGAAACGTCTTGAAGAAAGCGACCTAGTCAATGACTCATCCATACCATAATTTTGTTTGTGTTTTTTGATTGTTTTGCAGGCATATTTCAACAATTGTTCCAACAGTGCCTTCCATATCGTCCACATTAGATATATCCCCATTCTGAAAGAAGAACAATCACCACCTTCTTGCAGCCATCTAACAATAGTCAAATGCAAACCTACTCCCCCATCATGGACCCAAATTAAGAAAAACTGCTATTGCAATGGGACAAAACAAAACAAAACAAACACTCTCTAGTTTCAATATCTCCTGCAGCAGTCTCTATTCATGGTTTGAAAAATTCTGCCCAAACGTTTATGGTTCGCTGGTTGTAGTGTCTTTTTTGAAGAACTCTCCGGATGAAGAAGTGAATTTTTGGTAAAAGAATTCTCACCTTCCATTTTCCAGGGAAAATTCTCTCTGTTTGTTGAAGAACCAGATGGTCTTTGGGATCTAAGAGTTTTCATGAAAGATTTAGTGGAGAACTCCCCCTTTGGCTGCGGAGTCCAAAGAAGCTTGTCGTGCTGGTCATCCTCATTATTAACCAGGTAGATAGTTAAAATCTTCTCAACAACAGTTTGATAGGAAAATATGTGCCTGACAACCTCTTTATTCCATATTTTTGAGTTATATATCCAGAACCATATGACTGACCTTAGTAATAGCATTGTGCTCAGCATTTTGAATCACTTGAGTGGAGAGTCCTCAATACAGTCTTGGATCCAAAAGGTGTACTACTAGATTTTCACCTATCACAAAACCCTCTTGTTCTATCTAAATTTTTGTGCACTAGCATTTGGGATCTTCGTCCCTACGATTATCCTTGACCAAGTAAAAAAAAAAAAAGGGACCGTAGATTTCTTCACACAAACAATTTATAATCCCTTGGAGTCTTGGACTCTTCTTACCTCTGTAAACTGTATCCACTCCCCTCAGTAAAAAAATTATAGTTGTTTAATGATGAGTTCATCACCCAATGACAAGTATAAGCAAGGGTCGGATAAGATCCCTAATTCAAAACCATTACGAGAAGAAGGGACAAAGAATGATCATGATGATGAGCGTCCGTGTAAAATCCGTAGAACCTCATCTTTTATCACAAGCCTCCCCGGTGACTGTCTAAATCTTATATTTAAGTGCCTAGAAACTAAATATGATCGTAGTTCCTTTGGATTAACTTGTCATAAATGGCTTCATATTTAGAATAACAATCATGAATCCTTGTGGCGTTATCATCAATATGATCCAGAGCATCATAAAGATGACCCATCAACCCGTAGATATCCAAAAATTAGTTCTAAAAGCCTTGCCATAATTACTTGTAGGTTGTTGATTCGATTCCAACACCTCAAAAGATTGTGTATATGAAGGTTTCCTAGGATAACGGATGTTGATACATTAAAGTCACAATCCTTTGTGTCGAGTGTTCAAACTCTCTACTTAGATAATTTCACTTATTATTCCCCTGAGTATTCAAATATACAATTGTCTTTAATATATTCTTGGTTTCTTCGTTTGACATATATAAGTTTGTATGCTTCTGATATTACTGATAAAGGTTTAGAGGCCCTGGAAAAATGTTGTTCATCATTGAAAACAATTAAACTCCCATAGAGTTGCTCGATTATTGATTCGGGCATAAGTGTTCTTCTACGAAAATGTCGATAACTAAGTTCACTTACTATTAATGACTGCAGCAAAGTAACATGTATTGGCTTTCTAGGGTGTACATCGCCCATATTAGACAGCTCCCCAATTCTTACATGAATTTTTCAAGATTACAGAAAAGTCATACAAATTGTATAATCTCCATCAAACTTGTCAATGAAATCTATCCTACCAGCTCTAAAAATAGTTTCATAAGACCTTTTAACAATTAGGGCCATTCAGATTTTGAAAACAAAACCAGTGTATGTCAGAGCACAATGTTGTTAGAGCACTACTCGGTCAAACTCGCATGCGTTGCTATCTCAATCATGTTTGTCAATGTTGGTGATCAAAATTATAAGTCTTGATTTCTAGCCTATTGATAGATGTCTCGGACTAAGACATAGATAGTTTAGTTGAGCTTAGATTTCACATAGTTCATCATTTAAAGACGAAGAACTACTAAGGGGAGCTTGTGGAACTTCTTCGACAAAAGGTATGTGGAGACTTGAACTCATCTATCACTTGGAAAGTCTATTTCTACTATCTCCTATATTGAGGCATAAGTCGTGTTAAGATATAGTTTTTTCTATACACATTTGAGATTTCGAGCTGAGTATATTTCCCTTAAATATTTCTAGAAATATGTGTTGGTAAGCTTTCATTTCAACCAAGTTCATCTTATATCATGAGAAAATTTCCGAGTAACATCTTACATGGTTTGTGTGATACAATCATTTGATGTAGGCTTGGAATATTTCGTTAATGATTATTTTAATATCTTGAAATTTGTTTGATGCTAATAGTTTGTGAAAACGGCTATTATCATTATAGAATAATGTTTCAATGATTGAAATAAAGAGTTTAGAATCTTGTAACCATCTTTGGATATAAACATAATGTACATTAGTGTATAAGTCCAAAACCGTGAGCCTAAAATATGCATACTTGTGTGTATACAAAAAGGTTATAGGAGACTAGGTAAGTATGCGGACGTGAACTTCCGTTGAGTTTTAAAACCAAAACCAAACTCATCTGGTTACCTAAAGTGCGCGTACCCGTACGCGTAATGGAGGAAAGTTCACGTCCGTGAATTTCTGCTGAGTTTGAAAACTAAAACAAACTCAAATCCGGTTACTTAAGTGCGCATACTGTATGCATACTTAAGTGTGTTACTTTTCTAAAATCGGTCTTACGTGAACCTAAAAATTTATTAACAAGGAATGCAATCTTTGCAAACCGTGGCTATAATGTTCATGTATTGATTCGAGTGAATCAAATCGATTTTGCTTCAATTGTGTTCTTGTATAATCCATGAGAATATAGCAATTGAACAACTCTTTAACTAGTTTCATTTGAGTCATTTGAACTAGTTATGGTTAAGATGAATAAGGTTGATATGAGAGTAATCATATGGCTAACCTCGGTTAACTATTTGTGAACCAACATGGTATACACGTTTAGGTACGGATACATAAACCTAAATGAGGGTACATTTCATTTTTTTGTAACAATCTAAGTTCGATCTAATGGTTGAAAGATATTAGGTTGGGAGAATCAAGTTTTTCATCTAACGGTGAATATTGAATGCTTTGTTACCAATGTAACTTAGATTGCAAACCTTGATTTGAAAACTATATAAAGGAGAACTCTAGCAACTGGGAAACCTAATCCCGCACCTCATGTGTGTTACTAGTTGCATAACTAGAGTCGATTCTCCTTTAACCTTAGGTTTCTTCTCGAGACCATGTAGGTTAACGACTTAAAGACTTCATTGGGATTGTGAAGCAAGACCCAACTATTATATTTGTAGTTGTGTGATCTGATCTTGATGTTTCTATCGTGTTGAGTACAATTGGAATAATTGGCTCGAGATTTTATATCTCCGATAGGCAAGATAGAAAAGTAATCACAAACATTTCGTCTCATCGTTTGTGATTCCATAATATCTTCTTTCGCTAGTCTATTAAGATTATTGTGAGGTGATTGATAATTCTAGGCTGTTCTTCGAGAATATAAGTCCGGGTTATCGATTGGTTCATGTTCAACTTGATTTATCAAAAGACTAAACAAAAACTCTTGGGTATTTCTGTGGGAGACAGATTTATTCAATCCTAGACTTTTCTGTGTGAGACAGATTTGTCTATCAAGTCTTTGACTTTGGGTCGTAGCAACTCTTGGTTGTGGGTGAGATCAGCTAAGGGAATCAAGTGCGTAGTATCCTACAGGGATCAAAGACGTAAGGAACGCAACTGTACCTTGAATCGGTGTGAGATTGATTAGGGTTCAACTACAGTCCAATCCAAGTTAATTGGTAGTAAGCTAGTGTCTCGTAGCGGCTTAATACATTGTGGTGTTCAATCTGGACTAGGTCCCGGGGTTTTTCTGCATTTGCGGTTTCCTCGTTAACAAAATTCTGGTGTAGTAGCAGGATTTCCCACACTACACCCCTTACTCGATTTTGCTTAATTAATCCATTGAAAGATGTAAGATCAAGAATATTTATTGATTGAATTCATGAAATGTTTACATAGGAAAATAGAATTACACTTAGAAATTAAAGCATGTTTAAACTTTCTCTCTCCTAATGACTTGCCCAACAATTCCAAAGAGATCTCTCTCTTTTACAGACTCATTTAGCCCTTTATATAGGGTAATACATAGTGGATGACAGCTAAGCTACCCTTTATTTTCGGGAATGTCTCGCGAAGTGTCGCAGATGCACAAACATTCACTCTCGCGACACTTCTTAACCCTCGCCAGGTCTCACGTCTTCTTTATGTTTTGCCTGTCGTTATTCATTGCGTCGTTTATTGTAGCTCCCTGCGACGCCGTCGTTCATTAATCCCGCGAGCCTTGTACGTTGCGATATTATGATCCTACATCTTGCCTCTTTTTCCTTGAATATTGCTTGAAGAGCGATTTGAAGGAAAAATTCATTGTTGTCATATTCCTTGGTTTCAATTGGTGAAGGAACAAGCGAAAGAATACTTTTCTTAAAAAGTACGTAATTTTCCTCTATTCTTTTGTGAAGTTCCGAAGCTTCTTTGTAATACATATGCGAAGTGTCATTTCTTGCCTCATGAATTACAGAAAATAATCAATTTCGCAAACTATTCTCGCCTATTATGAAATATGTTGTATATTTGGATTCTACTAAAGTTCTTTTCGTCTGGCTTCCTTGGATTTAGTAGTGACCGTTTACACGTGTCCATATTTACCTCTTTTACCGGTGTATTTAATGTTAACCGGTCATAACATTTTTTCTCGTCTATTTATAGGAGCATCCCCTGTGAAGAATTTTCCTTTTTCTTTTCATCTTCTTCATCGTCTGCAAGTGTTCTTCTTCTTCATCGTTCTGCAAGTGTTCTTCTTCTTCATCGTTCTGCAAGTGTTTGCCTATTATTGTCCCTTACCGTCTTCTTCACCATTTTTGCTATTCCCTAGCAGTTGTTGCTCTCATGGCGTCCAGGTTTGTTAATTTTGCCATATCTCGGGTCTGATTTTGTGGTTGATCAAATTTCTTGTTGAAATCACACCGGTATGATTAACTTTGTAGTTCTCTTCGCCATTGTTGTTTAGCAAGAACCAATCCGTAACTAAGTTTACCGTGAAGGACCCTCTTCTTTCTTTGGGCTCGCCACCGAAACCTACCTCGCAACAAGAATCCTCACGCAACAGAAGCCCTCTTCGCGAGCAAAATCTATGGCTTCAAAAAGACAATGCCTGGGAGTGACAAGGTATCTAAGAAACATTTGTTTTTATTAACAATGCATTATTGCCTCTGTTTCTTATTTAATTTGTCATTCGCAGGATGATAAAACTACTGGTAATACTCCCAAAAGGCTCCGCCACTCTAAACCCGTTACCCCAACGTTCCATTTCCTCCATTCACATCTTCGTCTCCCGCTGCGAAATCTTCGCAAGATAATTTTGTGCCTCTTTCTTCGGGGTAACATTCGGCGACAATATTTCTATACCTCAACTCCTCATAGACCAAGTTCCTTTCAATTGTCCTACTACAAACGATACTATACCTCCTCTTGCCGTCAATGTCCCCTGCTTTATTTCTCCAATCACTTCTCTCCCCGAAACCTCCTCTTCTCATGAGGTTCCTTTGACAAAAGACGACTCGTCTTCTTTGTTTGAAAAAATTCCACTAACAGCGGAAAATTTTGAGGGGATAGATGTGGCCTTCAAGGTCCTTTCTGATCTCGTGAATGATGCCAAAAAGACTTCTGCAGATCCTGTCAAATCCAATGTCTGCGAGATTTTAAGTAAGCATCTTGGTCCTGATAGGATCTCGCAAGCATCTTTAGTTCAAGAGATTAATAAGTTGAAGGATGATCTCCAAGTTATGGCTGTGAAATGCAATAATCTCCACCTTGAAAATCAAAAATTTCTCAGTATCTCACTTGATCGTGATAATCTTCGCAAGAAGAATGAAGAATTAAAAGGTATGCTCTCGCCATCATGATAATTCTTCGCGATTTTTTTTTTTTTTTTTTTTTTTTTTTTTTTTTTTTTTTTTTTACAACTCAAATCCGTGTTCGTCCTCCAAGTATTAAACCAGAAACGAATAATGGAGATATATCAGACGGAGTCTATTGTTGAAGAAGTTCGAGTTGAAAGAGATGCTTGGATGGAGCAAGATAATCTCTTAGATAATCTTCATACCTATGCGGCCGATCAAATAAATAACTTGTCTAAAGAGAATTTTGATTTATCGCAAAAGCAAGACTCATTAAGTAATGACTTATCTCGCCTCTCTTATGCTTTGACTAAAACTAATTTGGAATTGGAAACTTTATCGATGAGAATAGAACTCTTTCACAAGAGAAACGTTCTCGTTGAATAAGGTGGCGATCTACTCGCAAATGTATGATGCTTGTCGAAACTATGCGAAGAACAAGAACAGATCATTCGTACTTTGAAAAATCAACTTGAAGAGAGTTCCTCGAGAGAGATAAACTTATTCAAGGTAGAATAACTTTGAGTGTAAAAGCGAAGCAATTCCGTGAACAATGCACCAAACTAGAAAAATCCAACTCTACTCGCCACCGAAAATTCCATACTTGTTTCTAATGACAAGAAATTGCGATCTCGATTGAAAGGTTTAGTTGGAGACTCATTTGATGATGCCATGGACTGTCCTGGGGAATAACTTCGCGGCTTTAATTCAACAACTTACTCTTCAAAGGAAGGTAGTCAAATTATTTGACTACCTTAATTCTCTTATTTCACAAACTTTTAATTATTCCGAAAGTTCCAAAGATCCGTCGTAAGAATCTCTTTTAACCTTTTCTTGCGTGTTTATTATGATTCTCGGAAGAAGCTTCGCGCCGTCATTTCTACTCTAAAATCGATTATTCCAAAATTCGCAAAGAAAATGGATTACTTGCTTCCTCCCTTGCTCGTTCTCGCGATCGTGCGTAACGTAGATTTGATTACATGTCCATTTCCGTAAAGACATAGATAGTAAAAACCAACAAAAGCGCCGTCGTCAATTCCCCCTCAAAGCCGAAATCCTCGTGAATGAGATTTACCTCTGTCTAAATCTCTTGATCCTATACATGTTGATCCTCTGGAAGTAAGTGACGATGAAGTCCCTAATCCTCCTGATAGCGATTATGACTATGAAAGCGGTGAAGATCTCCCTAGTAAGGAAGTCGTCGATGAAGATCCGAATAGAAAAATTTCGATGAAAGTCCAAAGAATCGGCGAGAACAAAGATGATGAAAACATTTCGAAGAAAATCCATCAATGGCGGATGTGGAGCTAATAAAGACGAGAAAAGCCTCAACCATCCTCTCGTATTTGATAATGCAGATGTAGAGAGTTAAATTCTCTTTGTAATTTGTTAGAATTCTTTTTTGTTTGAGTGACTTAACTCTTTTGATTGAGTAATTTCCATATTTCTTTCTTCCTTTCTTAGTTAAGACCACCTTGCGAGCATGTTCGCTCATTGAATCTTTTATTAAGTAAATCCATCCCAATCAGGGATTTGATTTTAATTATTCTCACTGCGACAAAGTCGCAGGCCGCCTTTACATTTTCATGCAGAGGCCCATTGACCTTGTCTTATCATTTTTGTGTGGTCTTCCAAGTTAGACCTCCCTAGTCGAGGTCTTCCCCGCCACCTTTCATCGCGACAAGATCGCAGACGTCTTTACTTTTGGATGTAAAGACCCATTGATCTTGCCTTATCATTTTCCAAGTATTTTTGCCTCTCAGGATGTTTTAGTTGCAACAATATGACAGGTCTAAATATCCTTGCGAACATAAAGCCCCATGACATTGCTGTCTTGCGACGAAATCGCAGACGTCCGTACACTTTCGTGTAAAGACCCATTGATCTCGCCTTACCCTCGCATTAGTATTATTGCCTCTGCATAGGATCATTGCACAAATATGACAAGTCTAAATTCTCTTGCGAAAACATAGCCTTATGACATTTGCGTCTCTGTTTTGACACTCCCCTAATGGAGAGCGTCGCCCTTATCATCTCCCGGTTGCTCCTTCAAGGAGGCGAAACATCGGCCATACAAGACTAGCTCCTCCCATCCGGTCTTAACAACAACCGTTTGTTTTCGCAGTCTCTTATCCCTTATACCTATATGGTTTATGGTTACGAGACTGCACCCTAAGTGGAGTTTTCTTCGGGCGAGTGCAACATATGCCAAGACTTTCCAAGAATGGCCAGGGTAGGTTCATCCATCCCGGCACTCGGCTCAACCGTGTACCTCGACGCCTTGAGCATACACCGACTCCTAAGAAGAGACCCTCGGCCGCCCAACCGGTGGTATAACCTTATATATATAGTTGGGAATCCAAGGTACCTCTTTAGGATAGGCTTTCATGGGCCCCAAATTTTCATGACTCGGGCTTCGGGAGCGGTGTAACCTTCCCCCGAGCCATGTCGAGAGATACCCCCTTATATGACGCACTTTAGGTCTTACATTTGCCTCTTACGAAATGTTATTCGCGAACTAGGGTGTACGCCATAAAGGTTCGTCCCATTCATTCATTTTTTTTTTTTTTTTTTTTTTTTTTTATTCGATCATTCTTCATCATTTGCTATTTTGCTTGCGAGATATTCGCTGATTCATTCATTTAATCATTCATTAGCTCTTGTTGTTTTGTTAAGCCATTCATGACTTCTTGTTATTCTTGTCGCGAGATCTTCGCGGATTTTCTCTGCATTTTATTGAATGTCGCAAACACTTTGCGAAGAAGTACTTTATCTTCATTCATCTTTCCTCTCCCATTTTTACGGGTAATACTTCTTTAGATATAATCTATTCCATGGTCTATCCAATTTTTGTCCCACATCTTTTCCTTCGGGATCTATCAATCTATATGCCCCTGTACCAACTACTTCTTTGATGATATAAGGTCCATCCCATTTTCTCGCCAACTTGCCTCCGCTTTCACGTTGATATATTGGGGTTTCTCGCAACACCAAGTCTCCTGGTTGGAACTCACGTATTTTTACACGCTTGTTATATTCTCTCGCCAGTCTTCGCTGATAATTCTCCATGTGTCGCAATGCCTTCTCTCGTTTTTCTTCCAATTCATCCAACTTGATTAGAATGTTGCCGGGCGCTAAGATTTTTATCCCAGACCTCTTTTTGGTTGTCGAATCACGACCTCGTTGGGAGTCTTGCTTCAACTCCGTAAGTTAAGCAAAAAGGGGACATTCCCGTGGCTTCTCTTCTAGTTGTATTATAAGCCCATACCGCATTGGGTACTTGTTCGCACCATCCCCTATTGTGTCCTTCCAACTTTTTCTTCAATATATCGCAATTGTTTTGTTTGTTGCCTCCGCTTGGCCATTAGCTTGTGGATATAATGGGGTTGATTTTCCACATCTTATCGAAATGCATTAAGCAATAATTCTATATTTTGCCCTTCAAACTCGCTTCCCATTATCGATACCAATTGTGCGGGATCCCAAATCGCATATAATATTTTCAAATATGAAAGTAAAAACATCCTTATCGCGAATGTCTTTGGACCGCTTTCACCTCTCGCCCATTTTGTGAAATAGTCCGTTGCGACAATTAAGTACCTCCTTTGTCTGTTCCGTAAAAATGGTCCCACAATATCTAAACCCCATTTTCCGAAAGGCCACACACTTTTCGAAGAATTTAACGGTGCTCAGGTGCATGTATCTTCTTCCCATGTCTTTGACAATCTTCGCAGCTGTCACTGGATATTGCTTTCGCGTCCTCATGCATATATGGCCAATAATATCCTTGTGTCTTTGCCTTATATGCCAAAGATCTCCCGCCGCTATGATTTCCTAGCATCCCCACTATGCAAGCATCTTCAATATGGTTTCTCCTTCTTTCATTGTTAGACATCGAAGTGAAGGTCCATCAAAAGAACGCCGATAAAGCACGCCCTCTCGTAATTCATAATTTGTTGCCCGCTCTTTAACTTGTGTGCTTCCAATCTATTTCTTGGTATCTCGCCTTTCATTAAGTACGCGTGAAGTTCTACTCTCCAGTCTTCCTCGCGACATTGCATTTCATCTACCACCATCATTATATCTCGCTTCTTGTCCTTCCTCTTTATTAATTGATGGCGCCAAAGATAGCGTCAGTATTTTGATATTCCTCATATTGGTCTGTCATCATACTTGATATAAAGGCAAAAGCGTCTGCGAGTCTATTATCTCTCCTTGATATATGCCTCCATTTTATTTTTGGTATTTGTCCGACAACACTTCTACAAGCTTCCGTATTTGTAGGGATGGATCATTTGTAGCATACTTCTCTGTTATCTGACAAATCGCCAATTGCGAGTCACTGGTGATCCTCACATTCTCCAGTTTCATTTCTATTGCAAATCGTAGAGCATGTATTATAGCTTCGTACTCAAGTTTCATTATTGGTAGACTCAAATTCCAATCTAAAAGCAAAAGCTAGCTTATTGCCTTCTCGCGAAACCACAACAATTCCCACTCCTTTACCTTCTCCATTTGATGATCCATCCACTAATATTTCCCCCGTCTCAGCTCGATTAACAAGTCTTTTGGATCTCCATGCTCTTCTTCTACATCCATCATTTCATCCACTCGCTTCATCTTCCTCCAAAGGAAATTCTCATGAGAAAGTCCGCGACAACCCGTGACTTTGTTGAAGATAATATTTCATATTTCAGTTTGTAATGGCTTATTTGAGCATTCCACCTTTCGACTCTCCCCGATCTTTTTGAATTTTTCATTATCGACTCAATTGGTACCTTTGTTACCACTCTAACAAGTATGTGCTCGAAAATATATGCGAAGTTTAAACGACGCATAGACTAACGCTGTGATTAGTTTTTCAATCTTCGAATAATTTCTTTCTATGAGCATTAAAAGTTTTCCGATATAATATATTGGTTTTTCTACTCTGCGTCCGTTCGCAGTAAAAACCGCACTTAAGGCATGCGATGTTGTCGCGAGGTATATTAATAATTCCTCTCCCGGTTCCGCTTCGCATAATGGATATATCCATTAAATGCTCTTTGATCCCTTGTAAAGCCTTTTCACATTCATCCGTCCACTTAAATTTCGATCCTTTTTCGTAACATTGAAAAAGTGTTTACACTTATCGATGACCGCGAGATGAACCTTCCTAATGATGCTAGTAACCCATTCGACTTTTGAACATCCTTTCCGTCGCAGTGTCGGCATATCGCGAATCGCTTTTACTTTCTCCGGTCAACATGTATTCCTTCCTTTGATATAATGTAACCCAAGAACTTCCCGACGCCACTCCGAAGGTGCATTTTTCTCGGATTGACTTTGATGTTGAAACGCCTCATTTGTTCAAAAATTTCTTTCAAGTCTCGCACATGATCTTTCGCCTTTTTACTTTTTACTAGCATGTCATCTACGTATACCTCTAGTGTTTTATGTATCCAGTCTGCGAATACTTTTTCTACCATCCTTTGATACGTTGCTCCAAAGATTTCGCAAACCAAAAGGCATTTTAGTATAGCAAAGATAATCCTCTTGGAGCGAAGAAAGCAAAGTGTGCTCTTGGTCTTCTTCGGCGAGAGGAATTTGATTGTAACCTTTGTATCCGTCCGCGATGATACTCTTTCATTCCCGCCGCTCGATTCGACTAGCTGTGGGATGTCCGGTAATGGAAAACTGTCTTTAGGGCAAGCTTTATTTAGATCGGTGAAATCAATGCAAATCCTTATTCCCTTGTTCTTCTTTGGAACTATAACCATATTCGCTATCCACTCGTGGTATTTTGCTTGTCTAATAATTCCCGGCCCAAAGCATCTTCTCAGCTTCTTCTTCTATCCGAGGGTGGTATCTGTTGCTATCTTTCTAATTCTTTGTTTAAATGGCTTCACATTTTTATCAATTTCTAACTTGTGACAAAGCGATTAACGGATCTATACCAGGCATTTCATCCATATCCCACGCGAAAAAATGTCTTTATAATCTCGTAACATCGATCGGCAGTTCTTTTCTCTTCATCCGCTTCCATGCTAGTTCCAATCTTTAGCATCTTGGGTTTTTCCTTAGTTCCAATGTTCACTTCTTTGGTTTGTTCCGCCGCGACGAATGGCCTTTGGTTCTCCCATAGGGGTTGGTCCTTTTGGTTCTCTCGCAAGATCATCTTCTTCTCCCGAGATCTCGCTTGGGTATGCCTTTTCCTTCCTTTGCTCTTATCATGTAAACTCGAATTCTTCTTCTTTCTTAGTTGCCTTCGCCATCTTCTTTTGCGGTATTTTGATATATTCTTTCGCTTGTTTACTTGCTCCTCGCAACACTTTACTTCATTTTGATAGTATATTCTTCCTTTGGCAGCGTCCCTTTGATCTCGCCGATCCCAGTTGGTGTAGGAAACTTGATACATTGATGAAGCGTTGACGCCACAGCTTTTATTGCATGTATCCATGGTCTTCCTAGTAATATGTTGTATGGTGATTCCATATCCACTACACTTAATGTCACCCGTGTTTCAATTCCTCCTAACGGAATACGTATTTTTATCTCTCCTTTTACTTTTGTTATGGAATTACCAAAACCTTGAATATTGTAAGCGCGAAAATCATATCTTCGTCTTTATATCCCATCTTTTTGTAAGCGTGATAAAACATGATGTTCACCAGACTCCGTATCGATTAAAACTCCATTCACCATCCATGTTTTCACTGTGTTCTCCGATTTCTCTCCTTCCTTATACGTGTTTATTGTGATCACCAGTGGAGATGTGTGATCCAAATTTTCTTTGGATATCTCCCCCGCCGTGAACGTTATCTCTTGCTTTTCCCAATCCTTCAAAGGTGATGCCATTTCTCTATCCGTAATCTTCTTTCCTTCGAAATCCCGTTTGTGTATTCTTCCTTTGATATTTTCATGAAATTCGCTAATCGCACTCTGGGTGTCCGTGTTGCATGCCATATCTTTTTCATCCGATTTAAGATTTTCCTTTCTCATTTTCCCGATTCAAAAAAATTTTTAATTGCAATCTTCTCTCTTTTACAAATGATCGTCCCCTGTTTCTAGCGCATATGTAGTAGCGGGATTTCCCACACTACACCCCTTACTCGATTTTGCTTAATTAATCCATTGAAAGATGTAAGATCAAGAATATTTATTGATTGAATTCATGAAATGTTTACATAGGAAAATAGAATTACACTTAGAAATTAAAGCATCTCTAAACTTTCTCTCTCCTAATGACTTGCCCAACAATTCCAAAGAGATCTCTCTCTTTACGAGACTCATTTAGCCCTTTATATAGGGTAATACATAGTGGATGACAAACTAAGCTACCCTTTATTTTCGGGAATGTCTCGCAAGTGTCGCAGATGCACAAACATTCACTCTCGCGACACTTCTTAACCCTCGCCAGGTCTCACGTCTTCTTTATGTTTTGCCTGTCGTTATTCATTGCGTCGTTTATTGTAGCTCCCTGCGACTCCCTCGCGACGCCGTCGTTCATTAATCCCGCGAGCCTTGTACGTTGCGATATTATGATCCTACATCTGGTGTCTGTGTTATTTCTTTTCCGCATCATATTTTGTTATATAATTGAAATATCACAGGTTGTGCGTTAAGATCAATCAATTATAATATCCAACCTTTGGTTGTTGATTTACATTTATTGACATTTGAACATTGGTCGTTGGTACCGTTCAGAAAGTGGAGAACTCCCCCTTTGGCTGCGGAGTCCAGAAAGTGCACTATCAGATTTTCACCTATCACAAAACCCTGTTCTTCTATCTAAATTTTTGTGCACTAGCATTTGAGTTCCTGATGGATACTACTTCTTATCTACGCATTTGGGATCATCGTCCGTACGATTAGGACAAAGATTATGCTTGGCCAAGAAACAAAAGAAAGGGACCGTAAATTTCTCCACAGAAGCAATTTATAATCCGTTGGACTCTTCCTACCTCTGGAAACTGTTTCCAGTCAGTCCCCTCTTGTGGCACGGAGGTATTAATTTTTTGCTTTAGATATTCCTCGATTTTTATTTTATATAATATCATGTAATTTGAATTTGATTTATTTTTGTTTATTGCATATAAGAATTTTGCAGCTGCTTAATGATGAGTTTATCACCTAATGGTAAGAGCCTACTTTAAAAACATTACGAGAAGAAGGGACAATGAATGATCATGATGATGAGCGTCCGTGTAAAATTTGTAGAACCTCCTCTTTTATCACAAGCCTCCCTAGTGACTGTTTAAATCTTATATTCAAGTGCCTAGAAACTAAAGATGATCGTAGTTCCTTTGGATTAACTTGTCATGAATGGCTTCATATTCAGAATAATAATCATGAATCTCTATGGCGTTGTAATGAATATGATCCAGATAATATTAATAGCATACCGCCAGATAAATATCCAAAAATTAGTCCTGAAAGCCTTGCCATAATCACTTGTAAGCTGTTGATCCGATTTCAACACCTCAAAATTTTGAGTCTAGGAAGGTTGCCTAGGATAACGGATGTTGATACATTAAAGTCACGATCCTTTGTCTCCAGTGTTGAAACTCTCTACTTAAATAATTGCTCCGAATATTCCCCTGACTATTCAGATATGCAATTGTCTTTAATATTTTCTTGGTTTCCTCGTTTGACACTCATAAGTTTGTATTCTTCTGATATAACTGATAGAGGTTTAGAGGTCCTGGCAAAATGTTGTTCATCCTTGAAAACAGTTAGACTCCCATGGTGTTGCTCGATTACTGATTCGGGCATAAGTGTTCTTCTACGAAACTGTCGAGAACTGAGTTCACTTACTATTAATGACTGCAGCAAAGTAACAGGTATTGGCTTTCTAGGGTGTGCACAGACCTTAACCTATCTTGAAGCACGCGGGTTTCAACTTACACCGGAGGGGTTTCGTGCTATTGTCAGTGGTGGTAGACTTGAATATCTATATCTACTGACCTCAATATATAAATTGGCTGAGGATGAAAAAGGATGCATTATTAATACAGAAGCAGTTATGACGATTGCCAAAGGTTGCCCTTTATTGAAGCAACTGTCCTTATCAAGTTGCGAGGAGGTAGAGCTAGATGGATGGAAAGCTATTGGTCTGAATTGCAAAGAATTGAACGAGCTTGTCATAATGGGGTGCCAAAAGCTATGTGATATGGGGTTGCAAGCTATATGGGATGGGTGTACCAAGCTTTCCGAATTATACATAGATGAAGAAAAAAATAGTTGCAGCAGCTTTGCTCTTGAGCTTTTCATGAGCAGAAAATCTAGAGTGCTGTGTTTATTGCCGTAGTTCGCTTTTGAGCTAGTTAAATATTCAATTTTGCAATGTTCAAAACTTACAAGTGTGCGGTGCTAATACATTGCGAAATTAATTCAATATCAGTCTTTATTCAATTGTTGTTTTCTATTTTTCGTCCTTCAGTTTAAAATCCTGCAAAGAATTAATACATTGCAACAACTTTGAGTTTGGTACTGCAGAGAAATTTGTATGACTGTCCTGAGACCAGTTCTATGTTCCAGTTGGTTTTTCAGATGCGCCAGAAAAGATATAACAATGATGTTAAGGTGCGGGATGTTTGCAGGAATGAGGTTACTATGACTCTTCAAAGGTCATTCTAACACTATCACAGGCATGCATTTGAGTCCCGATGCGTACGCACCACAAAATCGTTGTATGAAGATATTTACAGGCCATTCACACAAGCAAGGACTTTGTTTAAATGTATTTGGTCTCCTGATGAATACAAACTCGCAGCTTGTAGTGCACATCAGATGGCACCTTCTGTATAAGCTTCCTGAACATAATGCATCAGGATCAGTAAATTCTGTCCTACTGAACCTTTTGTTGGATCTTGCAGTAGTGACAAACAGATATTATAGTCGTTCTTAGATTTTTTTCTATTATAATCTGTTTGATCGGGAGTGGATGCCTTAAAGGTTTACATGACTGAATCAGTTGTTGGTATAAGGGATAGACCCAAGTTTTTTCTCTGGGCAGGGATGGAATGCCACTGATTTACAAGCCAATTTTTTGAATTGAAGCGAGTAACTACTAGCTGATTCTAATTCAATCATATAAAACGCTAGATAGAAAACGAACATAAATAGTACTAGTAGAGAAATGTGATTATAGAAAGAAATTTATAGTGTATGAAAGCAAAGCGGAAGATAATTATGTTGAGGAGAAGATAATTATGTTGAGGAAAATTTAATCATCTCTTACAGCATTGGCTAAAATGTTGATCTACATCAATTAATAACAACTAAATATGGGCTGAAAAAATCAATTTAAAAAAAAAAATCACTAGGAAAAGGATATTGGGCCAAACACAGGGACGGGCTATAGCCTAGGTTACCCGCTTGCTAGGCCCGTCCCTGGGTGTATCTTGCAAGCAGCGTCGTAACCCCCACATGATGTGACCTGATCACATTTTTCTACCATATCTCGGAATGTGTATGCCAAACTAGCATGCCTTATGAGAGGGCATGGCCACTTCGATGTAAATAAGAGGTTGTTTTTTTTTTTTGTTTGATATAATTTGACCATGCCACTGGATCTCTACGTGATCATAGCAGAGAACAATATAATGAGCGATGTCCTTGGACACTCAAAATTTGTCATTCCGTCCAATAATAGTGTTCATCCGCCGGAAGTTTCTCCACTCAAACCGTTTACAACTTGTTTATAAAGGACTCTGCAAATTTTATTCATCCCCTCTTGCGGCAAAACCAAAGGTATTATTTCTTATTCGGGTCTTTTTCTTATAGGTATCCTTTGATTTTGATATTATATAATGGGTATTTTTAGTTCGCTTTGGTGAGTTGGTGCTGTCGTTGCTTAATGATGATGAGTTTTTCACAACAAGGGTCGGGTAAATCAAAAACACTACGAGGGGAAGGGCCAAAGAATGATCATGGTGATGACCGTCCGTATAAAAGAATCCCTAGAACCTCCGCATCTTTGATCACAAGCCTACCCGACGACTGTCTAAATCTTATATTTAAGCGGCTAGATACTAAAGAAGATCGTAATTCTTTCGGATTAACTTGTCATCAATGGCTTCATATTCAGAACAGTAATCATGAATCCTTATGGTTTCGTAATAATTATAAGCCAGCAGGTGAATATCCAAAAATTAGTCCCGAAAGCCTTGCCATAATTACTTGTAGGTTGTTGATCCGATTCCAACACCTCAAAAATTTGTGTCTAGGAAGGTTGCCTAGGATAACGGATGTTGATACATTAAAGTCGCAATCCTTTAGCTCCAATGTTGAAACTCTCTACTTGGATAGTTACTCTGATAATAGCCCTGACTATTCAGATACGC
Organism: Papaver armeniacum; assembly: GCA_023531295.1. Classification (NCBI taxonomy): domain Eukaryota; kingdom Viridiplantae; phylum Streptophyta; class Magnoliopsida; order Ranunculales; family Papaveraceae; genus Papaver; species Papaver armeniacum. The sequence goes on from JAJJWW010018291.1 coordinate 655,996, forward strand.
AATTGTGTTTAATATTTTCTTGGTTTCCTCGTTTGACATTTATAAGTTTGTATGATTCTGATATTGCTGATAATGGTTTAGAGACCCTGGCAAAATGTTGTCCATCCTTAAAGACAGTTGACCTCTCCAACTGTTGCTCGATTACTGATTCGGGATTAAGTTTTCTTATACAAAAATGTCGACAACTATATTCACTTTGTATCGTATCCTGCAGCGATATAACTGGTATTGGCTTTCTAGGGTGTGCACAAACCTTAACCCGTCTTCAAGCAGGTGGGTGCAAACTTAAACCAGAGGGGATTAGAGCTGTTGTTAGTGGTGGCGGACTTGAATATCTAGATCTCAAGACACCTGCTGATTGGTTGGATGGGGTTGATGAAGAAGGATGCATTATTAATACTGAAGCAGTTATAACGATTTCAAAAGGTTGCCCTTTACTAAAGGAACTTTTCCTCTCAAATTGTGAGGAGGTAGAGCTACAAGGATGGGAAGCTATTGGTTTGGATTGCAAAGAATTGGAATCGCTTTTCGTAATGGGGTGCCAACAGTTATGTGACATGGGGTTGCAAGCTATTTGGGATGGGTGTAACAAGCTTTCCGAATTATACATAGATAGAGAAAAAAATAGTTGTAGCAGCTCTATTCTTGAACTTTTCCAGCACAAAAAACCTGGATGGGTGTGTCTGTGGCCATAAGTTGGTTTACTTTTAATTCACTTCTCTAATATGTGCAAAACTTAGAAGCTTATGGTGCAACACCTTGCGAAATTAATTTGATGCCAGTCTTTTAGTCCATTAATTGTTTTTTCATATTTTTTATCCTTGAGTTTATATTTAGTTGTTTATTTTTTTGGGTTTGTAGAAACATACAGTAGTTGTATTTCAGGTTCGGTCTCGTGAGCAAAACAAATTTGCCCATGTAACCCAAATTCTAATATGGGATCTGAATTTTGTTTGGTTACCTGAAAGCTGCACGCCAAAATTTTCCTCGTGGCACAAAAGTTTAACTGTGACTCGAGATATGCCACTATATTTTGTCATGTTTAACATGGCCTCTAGGAGAGTAAATGAGTGAAGCAGGCAAGTAGCTTTAGGTTGCATTTTTCATTTTGCTCTCGTTGGTGAGTTGCAATCGGTTTATACAAGGCTTGTGAGCATAAGCACTAATCATAAATTTAACCTGAATGCTGGACTCGAATTATGAACTTAATGAAGATATATATGATTTACATAAAACGATGAACGGAAGTGAATTTTGTGGATAATTTACTGATTTCGGTGTTTCATATAAGTTGTGAAAGCTATAATTTTCTCAAAATACTGAAAGATTGTTTCCAGTCATAAAATGAACCTTTAAATAGGTATCAGGATCTTTCAGTTGAGTTTGCTTTTCACAATTATTTTGAATTCCTACTTACTTATCTATCGATTGCATCTTGTTTTCTGTACTCCATGTACTGTTCGCTAATTGAATTCTTCTTCATTTCTCTACAATTCCAGATAAAAAGTCTTCTGGGGATTTAGGTTGCATGGCTATACTTTGAGGTCTCCAACTGTGGTGATTTGGTTCGATTACAACTTTGTATTGTTCACAAGGCTGCTTTAATCGCTCAATCTGCATTACTACAAAATGAGAAAAAGCTGGTGGAAAAGATTAACCTTTTCTGCTTCAGGTCATTACCAGTGCTAAAGTGCATATTAGATTCTTTAGTTTTATTTCATTACAATTTTCAATCTGACAATGGCTTGTTTTCCCTAGCCGCCATGGAGCATCGCACAAAACTTTGAGAATGTGGAACTTTCTCTCATGAAGAGTAAGTCAATTTTATCGGTGACTGTGCATAATGGGAATGGTGGTTCTTACTTCAAGCTTAAAGAGATGGTCCTTTTGTTGACCTCAACTAGTTAAGGGATTTGTATTTACAGAAACCTGCAGCATGGCTATCTCTTAATGCAGGTTGATGCAATTTATTTTTGTTATTTACATAAACAATATAGCTTCAGCTCAGAAGCTCGAAATTTATGTGACCTGTGTGATAAATCTCAAATCAATTTGTCTGTTTCTAACAAGTTCATAGAAGTTTAATCATATTCTACCATGAATTTGAAATGAAAATTACTATGCATTGACTACCCAGTAAAAACAGAAGACTGTAGATATTGAAGAATGCCGCAGTCTGCAGTTCATAGTGTTCCAACATAAGAAAAAACTAGATTTTACATCAAAGCCAATGTGGACATAATGAATTTCAAATGAAAATTACAGTGTATTGAATACCTAGTAAAAACAGAAGGAGAGAATAAGAGTGCACCAAAAGGTGCAACTATTGTGCAATGAAGACGACAAGATTTGCTAAAAATAGCTCTGAAGCACTAAACCCCTAGTAAACCCTGCAAAAACAGGTGTTCTAACATTGGTACAGAAATAGGAAGTTTAATCATCTCTTCAGCTGCTAAGTGTTGCAACTCGCAACATCTTGGATCATCCTCATTCACGATAAGATGTATGTACTCACCTGCTCGATGTACATACTGATTAATTGGTAAATGTCCTTGCATGATTCTGTTATCGAACGAAGTCAGCACTTGGTAGCGAACTGCAAAGCCAGTTCGAAGTTGGATAATCTCTTCTTTCAACCACTGCACAGTTTGATCCAGATCAATCCCCTCTAACCTCCACTCTCTCAGTATTCCATTTACATTAACAATTACCAGAGTTGGATTCACATACTCATCACACCCTTTACTACCTACAGAAAGCTCTTGCCGCTGGTTAATGTCAGGACCCTTACCTTCAGCAGCAGCTGACACACTTTCCAAACCTTCAGCTACAGCTGAAACATCAATAGCGAAACAAAGAGACGAGTCTCCTTTTCTGAAACACCAAATATGCAGCTTATGTTTTCGTGCTTCCAGTTTGAACTTTTTCACAAATTCATTCCATTTGGTGCCACTTAACACAAACATGCCCGACCAATTCTTGAGCATCATCTCAGTTCTGCCACCTCTCAAGTCCACAACTGTGACCCTTATCTCTTTCTTCTTCTTCTTCTTATCCGGAGTCTGTTCATTAATGTGCTCCATCTCTCCCTTCCCAAGAAAATCTATCAATGCTTGTGAAAATGGTAGGTTCAGCCTTACTTTTAGTGGGTCTATGTCGCTTGCAAAAACCAACTTCTCATTCAACCACTGTGGAGGGCTTGTGCAGCCAAGTTCAGAAATGGTATTACGAATAGCCTGAGGCATATCCGGCTCTGGTGCTGCTTGTGGGATCTTCTTCTTTCCTTTCTTCCTTGTCTTCTTCATATCCTTACTTGTTTCCATGTTCACCCATTTCTCTTCTTCATTACCGGTAATCTGAGGTGTCTTCCTCTTCTTATCTTTCTTCTTACTAATAATTTCTAACAATTCTGGATATGGAACTGAAAGACCATACTTCCTGTAGTTATCTAAAATGTCACCCAACAGCTTGTAGTGATCAGTACTAGGGTCTATATCAGCAAAATCTTCACCCTTTGAATCCAGATATTCAGATAAACCATCCAGATCAATTTCATCAAAAGAATCGTCACTGCCATCTTTATCTGGCATATCATGAGTAGCATCAGGATTATTACCCCCAGCATTACCATAAAGATACCCCCCTCCAAGATCGCCCCTCACCTTTTGAAAAGAAGAAGAAGGATATTGAGTCAGAGAAATTTCATCACCTCCATTAAAAACCCATGCTTCTCGATTTTCAATTTCTTCTTCATGAATATCAGCATCACCACCATCAATGTTATTACCTCCTCCTTCAACAGGAATATATCCAAAAGAAATAAAATCTTCATCCAACTCAGGATTATCGATTCCCATAAGCCCAGATTTATATAACTCAGGAAACTCATTATCTAAAAATTCAATATTATCAAAAGCTGAATGAGCATTACTAACAGTACCAGCTTCATTACTAACAGTACCAGCTTCATTACTAACTGTACCAGCTTGATGAACTAAACTGTCACTATTAAAATCATTCATAAACCAATCTGGAATTGGACCAATATCACCATCAATACTATTAAAAACATCAAGATCAGTATTACCTTGAACTCCCCACTGAATTGCAGGAACTACATTAACAGTTCCAGGAATGTTGTTGCTACCTTGCTCAATAACAGGTTTTTGATCTTCTTTTTTTGCTCGGCTTTCTTCTTGATCTTCTTGATCTTCTTGATCTTCTTGATCATGGGTTTCACAAGTAGTACTCATTGTTTCAGATGAAATTATAATACCCAATTCTTGATTTCTATTTTCAGATTTTCCACCAACATCAACAACAACACTTTTTTCTTTTCTCACAGAATTTTCTTCATCTCCATCCATTCTCAATCAAAGCTTCTTGAAATTAGTTTATCTATGGGATGAAGCCTCTTTGGTCTAATTTTGGACGAGTTTCTTTGAAGGATTTTGGTTAATCAAACTAGAGTTTTTTTGAAACTAACTGGGTTTTGATTATTGTTTTTGTAGGATTGAATTTCTCTGAAAAAACAAGTTTCAGGGAGAAGCAGAATGATAGATATACTACTTGCTGCTCTCATGTGTTTATAGGGAATGTGCGGAAGATGGGTCAGTCACGTGCTGTCTAAGGCCCAAGGCAAATCCAATTCAAATTTTCCCAAGGCACTCGGCATTTAACATGCACACACCCCATAGGCCTTAGCTAACAAGTTCGAGCCATTGCTACTGAAACCATTTGCGTAGCATCCTTAAGCGATAGCTGGATACATCCACTCCACCGTTTACATTCCTCCAGAGCTTCCTGTTAACTGATCTCCCCCTATAATCCAATTAGAAGAAGACTACCCTGCTGACATAGGATAGGAGAATGAACAAACGTATCGTGTTCAACCAAATAAACCGATACTGATTCTTGTAATACAGCAGAAACTGGAGATCTACTTTTACCACCCCATGAATTCTTTTTAGTGCAATAATCAGTTTTTCTAGTGAAATTTGACCCCGTATAGCTGAACCTGGATCCTTCTCTAATTTTGATCCTTTATCTGAAGCTATCAATTTGGATCCTTTATCCGAAGCTATCAGTTTTGCAGTCTGCAATGCTTCATAAGCAGCTCCCTTCACAAATGCCATCTGATCATTGCCACATTTCTCCATTTTCCCCATCCCTATCTCAAGCTCTGAAAATATACTCTTGGGATCAACGCACTTCATCAAGAAATTCACCATCCGAATCGCTGATAACCTTTTTTGAGAATTACCCTCTACTACTACTCCAACATTCGAGATTCGCAATCCAGACCGGATTAGAGATCTTGCACAGGCCTTAACAATGAGGCTGTTATTCTTGCCCAGAGACATAGCCAAGCTCATGTGTGAATTGCTCTCAGTTGGATATTCTTCTAATGCTCCTGCAACTCTCAGAAAAACCTCATTCACCAGCTCATCTGACGCCAATCTCCAGTTACCAGAATCTACTAGGGATTTAAGACATAGAGAAACTCCACTTTCTGGAGTAGCCAAGAGATATTTAGAAACAGGCTAACAAAGAGATTCAATTATCCGTTTTTTCTTGTCTTCAGGTGTTGATGGATTAGTTGCATACCTTGCAACGACAGGTACCACCTTAGAACAAGCCTGTTGGAGAGGAAAAGACCCAGCAGTCGATGTTAAAGTCCTGATAGTGGTGAACATTATGTTGTCAATCTGTCTAACACCTGATAAGCACTCTTTGGTGGTGTTGTTTGCATCCAGAATCAGCTTCTATACATTCTACAAATTCCTGCAAAAAACAAGAATACACCAGGGCAAACTGATTCAACACCCGATTTAATCAAATCCTTGTAATGATTGATTCGGTAATACAGCTTCCTCAGCTTCTACTCCATCTCCATTCGTTGAGTTTAACAGCACAGATCCATCGCATCCCTTCAAACAAAAACCAAAATAAATCACAATTACAGTAAATCAAAATCGAAATGACACTGAAATCAAAATCAAAAGCATAGTTATGAGAAGTGAAGAATCCTCCATAGATTAGAACCCTAAATGGAGCAACAGTAGATTGATTGATATAGAGTTGAAGAACATAAAATTTCAACAAAATCAAATTCAAGAGATTGATTAACAGAAAAAGTGAATTTCTGGTCTCCAATCGTGGAATGAAACCAAAATGATGATGATGGTGATGATGATGAAGTAACAGTAGAATCTTCTCTCTCTCAATTTTCGTTTTTCTTTCTCATTTGTTGCAGAAGAGAAAATTACAAGGACTAGAGAGACTTTAAAGGTTTGATGGAGTTTTTTCGGCTTGAGACGGAAATGCCCTCCAACCGTATGCTGTTCTTTCTCTGTTTTTCCCGCCTTTTTGAGTGGTCATGGATGTGTGACACGTAAATTAGCTCCTGATTTTTTTAATTAAAAAAAGAGGCTTTACAATAAGTTGACCGAGTCGATACCGGTTTATTTACATCAAAGTTTCAACCAATGTAGTTGTTAGAGCACTGCTCGGTCGAACTCGCATGCGTTTTTATCTCAAGCATGTTTGTCAATGTTAGTGATCAAAACTATAAGTCTTGATTTCTAGTCTACTATAGCTAAGTCTCGGACTAGGATAGTAAGTGTAGTTGAGCTCAAGAACTCCATGGCAATCATCATACAAGACGAAGAACTACTCAAGGAACTGGTGGAACTTCATCGACTAAAAGGTATGTGGAGACTTGAACTTATCTATCACTCAAAAGTCTATCTACTCTATCTCCTATTTTGAGACAAAAGTTGTTTTGCTATATAGACTTTGATTACACACATTTGCTATTTGTTGATGGGTGAAAACTACTCCTGCAGAATTTGGTAATTTGGGGTGTGGATGAGGAATGGATTTAAACCTTTAAACAAATGCACTGCGCGGTGAGTGCTTGTAGATTCGAGAGATCAATCTGTGCAAGTCAGGCTAAACCAAGAAATGGCCGGTTCTGGACTTGTTTCGGTCACAAAGTGAAGGAGATGGGGTTGATCTTAGGGAGGAAGCGAAGAAGGTGTTGAGATTGTGAAGGTGTTGGCTTGCTTATGACTTATAACGAAAGATGAGCAAAGCCGGTTGATGCAAGCAAGGCTCGGGTGTTTGAATACGATTTGTATTAACACTTGGTTTTTCTCGTCAAATGCCTCGAACTTGTGTTGTTCTCCGTTATTCCCTTGTTCGTTGTTATTGGAAAAGAGGGCGGAGAACCTATTTATACAAGTCATTGAGCCTCATTCACGTTTCTCGTGGGAAGTGGAGGTAGTGGAATGATGGAGTAGTGGAGTTGTGTGCGGTAACACACGACCGGTCTTGCCCACTTTTCCTGTTCATCTCTAACCGTCCATGACTTCCTAACACGTTCTTGTGATGGCGCATTGCACGCCGCACGCGTAAACCGCTGGACCAATACCCCAAGTATGTATCCCCCGGTTTGTGACATGATTGATGTCCGGGAATGTGAATCGTGGATCCACTAAGATAGCATGTAATCTTTGAATTGAATAATCTGCGTTATTCGGAAAGTCGATACTTGTGGAGTATCGTGTGTATTTTATGTCTTGCATAACGGTGTGGTAAAGTGATGGGTAATGACTCCTCACTAACCAAATAACTCCTGACCAGGGTTGTATAACCAAGCTGGTGAAGTCGGTCGGATGAGATGATGTTTGAGACACTCATCTGCGACCGTTGATGAAATTAGGGTTTTTAAAGAGGTGCGCAAGCATCACTCTTCAGCTTGGTCGAAACCAAGCATGGGAAGGATTTTGTAGAGGACCGACCATACATGCGTGTTGACGGCATGATGGTGTACACGTCCATGTCTCACCGTCTCATAAAGATGCAATCTAGGCCACTCAATTTGACCGTCAAAGAGGAGCGGTTGAGATCGGTTTGCGGCAGAAATCCCTTGCCGCAAAGGAGTTGGAAACCGCATGACATCCCAAGTTTGGGCGTGCGTTCCAAGACGACCCATCTTGGTCGGTCTTGGTCGATCATACTACCGTGTAGGTGGTAGGTTGGTGTTCACACCTATACCTGATTATCCCATGAAAATGTGATCTAAGCCACTCAAATCATCCGGTAAAGTTGAGCGGTCGAGATCAGTTTAGGATTTGGGAGTGTAACGGCACGAGTTTGGGCGCGCGTTTTGGGTTGGCCGGGCATGGTATGCCTTGGCCGACCGCAAGAGGAGGTAGATGGGCCCACGGTGGTCATCTTTGGTATGACCGGGCCTTAGTTAATCCAACGTGACCCTCCATTCGTCTAGGAGAAGATGGACGCGCGTGATGACTTGAAACCCTAATTTTGGCTTTCAAAGCCGCGCGCCATGCTCTTTTTGGGCGGACGGTTTTGTTGTAACCAACCACGGTTGGCTTTGACCGATTGGCCAAGTGTGTAGGCGGTCACATGGTGATTGTGTCGACATGCTCAGGGCCCTTTGAGTCTACATCTACACCCTCCATCTATACCGCGAAGATGGATGGTTGAGACCGTTTTGCGGCACATGTAATATGCCGCAAACCCTAATTTAGGGTTTTAGTCCATAATGCTTGGTATGGACGGTTTCTTGGCAAGAAAGGCCAATGGTCGACCATGCGGGTCGGCCGTGTGTATTCCATACCCGCTTGGGGTGATGGAATTGATGCGTGGTCATCCAATCATGCTTGTGGAGTTGGATGACTGCGATCAGATCATATTTGGCAAGCTAAGGCCGTGTGTATTCCATACCGCTGGGGTGATGGAATTGATCTGTGGTCATCCAATCATGCTTGTGGAGTTGGATGACTGCGATCGAATCATATTTGGCAAGCTAAGGCCGTGTGTATTCCATACCGCTTGGGGGTGATGGAATTGATGCGTGGTCATCCAATCATGCTTGTGGAGTTGGATGACTGCGATCGAATCATATTTGGCAAGCTAAGGCCGTGTGTATTCCATACCGCTTGGGGTGATGGAATTGATCCCGTGGTCATCCAATCATGCTTGTGGAGTTGGATGACTGCGATCGAATCATATTTGGCAAGCTAAGGCCGTGTGTATTCCATACACGCTTGGGGGTGATGGAATTGATCCGTGGTCATCCAATCATGCTTGTGGAGTTGGATGACTGCGATTAGATCATATCCAGGAGACCGATACTGATCAAGTCCGGATGCTCAATCGGGCTAGTATAACACACCGAGAGGGGCTCAATCGGGCTAGTATAACACACCGAGAGGCTCGGGCTAGTATAACACACCGAGAATCACTGTACGGGTATTTCGTACATGGATTCATTATAGTGCTTGGAGGTTCGTGTTACTCAGTAAGGGTAACACTCGGTCGTCATGCCACACCGATAATGGGTACAGAAATACAAGGCCGATATGAAATTCACGAGGAAGGGATTGTTGCCGCATGCTCCAAACTGGAGGAATTTCATGTATTCACGAGAATGGGATTGTTGCTACATGCTCCATTCTTGGTGAATTAAGTGAGGAGTATCCGTCACTTATAAACGGCTTTATCTTTTATAAGATGTCAGCGCATGATTTTCTGGTTTTTACAAATTTAACCTTAAACGAAAATCCACCATCAACATTAAGTCCCTTGCCTAGCACATAATGGTTACATTATTGTGTGGTAGGCATGAGATGGTGACATGCATACGTGAGAAAGACAAGGTAAAAGGAGTTTACCCGGAAGAGTGTCGCCGACCGCTAGTTTTCCACGCGAGTCACGCTTGTATGGAATTCCCTGGTGGGGCCGGTTTCTTTCTTTGGGTATTTGAATCGAAGAGGAAACCAAACAAAAGAGGAATCCTTGTTCTATTGGGATTCTTCTAATTTTTGTCTATAAAAGAAGCCAAACCCCTTTTCTTTTTTCTCACGAATTTTCTTTTTCTTCTTTTGTTCTCGTCCGCAACCTTGCTGCTGCCGTCGACTGCTGCTGTTGCCGCTGCCGGAATTATTGCCGGAAACCGCCGCCGTCCGTTGCCGGAGTTGCTCCCGTCCGGCCGCTCAAGGTAGGTTTCGCTCCTTTTTTTTTTTTTTTTTTTTTTTTTTTTAACGGTCAAACCCTAGTTTTGTTAGGTAAATACCTTTTGTAAGACATATGCATGCTTAGCTTTCTCCACCATTTGGCTTGAATCCCGTAGACATGATTCCCACGAATAAAGAAAATCGTATGATGCATGCGGATGAATGAATGCGGGCCCGCCGTGTATGCCGGAACGTGGGTCTTACTCACACATGCTTGGCTGAAATTTGCATTGAACTTGAAATTTGTACCAGATCGAAACTTGCAGGTCTTGAAATCAATGCGGAGATCGACTTGAAAGTTATCTAGGAGAACTTAAAATCAATACCAGGCCAAAACTTGTATGATGTTTGGACCGGCCATTGTGTGAGTTGTGTCTTGCCGTGTGTGACGTACAAGTTCTAACTTCTGTCTTTTATTTCATTGCGGTAGAAAACAACTTCTGTCGATATGTCTTCTCGAAGATAATCTTCGGTGCCAAGTCGGGGAAGTGTTGATAGCTTCAAAGATATGCCGAACATCAATGATGAGTTGTTCACCTTGCCTTTTCCAAATATTAGGAAGCATCCTTCTCATAAGATAGTCTTGCTTTAGGTTCGTAAAATATGGATCCGATCCATTCTCTTCTTCCGCACTTGTGATGAGATTTTGTCTCCAGAGAAACGAATATCCGCCTTCTCCCATTGACTTCAAGATTTGCCATGCTCCTTTGGGTTCTTATGAAGGATGGATGAGACGCATGTTGAGTAATAAGGGCATTAAGGATAATTTGACCAAAGCACAAATTCTCGATGCGGTCATGGCATCTGCTACCCTCGAAATTAGGAAAGACACCGCGGGCTTGATCACCTTTATTTCTCGGTGGCGTATTTTTACTCATCTGACCATATCTAGATGGGGAGAGATGACCATTACTTTGGAGAGTGTAGCGCGTTAATGAACCTGCCTGTTGCCGGAAGTCTTTTTTACGAGCTCTTTGGTGGGTTTCGGAGTGGTCTTCTGCAGACCCGTGAGTTGAATCAAGAGTTGGAAAACGAGCTCAGCTTGATCGCGTTCTGTCTTTATGGCTATCCAGAGATGTATTTGATGATGGTTGGGGAAGAAGACCATAAGAGGTGAGCTTGTTAAGATTGCTATAAAGCTGGCGCAGGTGAAGTTCTTCCTCTAGTGCATTGTTCCTTGGATATTTGTATTCTCATCCGGACGCTTTAGCAATGGATATGCACGTTTAACGGTACAAGAAGGTGGAGTCGCACGTTCACTTCGCTTTTCTTCGGGCGCTCTTATGGGAACACTTTGAAGTTATGCTCCTACTCCTGCACCTTCACTCGTTAACTTGTACGACGGCTCGAGAATACTCCGATGGAATAAGAAGCGTCCTAAAGCGGTGCGAGAAACTTGTGGAGGTATTTGACAACATTTCTTCCGTAGATTTTCGTCCATGGGGGCCGATTCACTCTTCCATCGTTCGACCAAAGACCTTTGCCGACGATCCGGCGTTGTGTTGCGTACCGATGTTGAGGCCATGAGATCTGGGAAATTATTTACATGCTAGCTGCATTCCGGGATATGTCCCGTCTCTATTCAACGGAGAATTTTCTGTGACTCCGTACAACATTGACAGGGCTGCTCGCCAGATGGGATTTGATCAGGGTGTCCCATTTATCCGTCCACTAGGGGCTCCGGAAGAATCCCTTCCACAAATTCTTGACGCCAATGTGTTCTTAGACCGGGTGAGCCTTCCCTTCGGCCTATTGGGAGAAACCCGGTGGTGGCAAACGGGTATAAAGAATTTTGGGGGGAAACAACTGTTGATCTTCCAGAAATTTTCGAAGAGTGTTGTGACGAATTCCCGTAGTGAGCCATCTTCTGACGTCTTGACGAAGCATTTCCGGTTGAAGCCACTTCCATCCAAACGGACAAGAGCTGAGGATTGCAGTCCCCAAGTAGGAGAGAGACCTAAGAGGCAAGCATGCGGTCCGGTAATCCTCAATTCTTCTAATATGCGAGTATTTAAACCTCCTCCCATCGGTTCTTTCATTTCTCCAGTGTAAGTTCTTCTAAAACGATCCTTGTTTTAAATCGTGGAATTTCGAAAGATAATGCCTTCACGAGGTTGGCACGCATTCAAAACGGGAAGGCCGGCGCATGGTATGGTCATCATGCCGAGAAGTCCGCGGTACGGAACCTTCATGCCGAGAAGTCGGCGGTACGGACCTTCATGCCGAGAAGTCTCGGCGTACGGACCTTCATCTTTGAGAAGTCAAGCGGTACGAACCTTCATGCGAGAAGTCGGCGGTACGGACCTTCATGTCGAGAAGTCGGCGGTACGGACCTTCATGCCGAGAATCGAGGCGGTACGGACCTTCATGCGAGAAGTCGGAGAAACCGCTCCTTTTTCGACCAACGGAGAGATGATGCAAGCTCGGTTGAACAAGGCGCTTTCCTTAGTGATCTTGTCGACGGGGTCGTGACGGAAATCAACACCCAGAGTGAAATAGATGCCGTAAGGAATGCAAGAGAGACAGTGGCATTGTAGTTGAGACGGCTCCCCTTGACATCCATCCCCGAACAGAGCTTCGGACCGTATGGCTATTGTGGTGACCTCTTCGAAAGGCCTCCCGCCCGACAAGACTCCGCGGTCGCCGAGTGCCGGTGATGCGGCTGGGGCTTTGTTCGATCCTCTTTTCTTGTCCCTTATCCAGGTCATGTGTTGGTTGGTGGTTTGGCGTCTTGGGTTCGGTTTGAAAAGTTGTACACGACAACTGGAAGAAACACGACCATATTGCTACCACCACGAATCTCGTGAGTCGTCTTGCATTGGTCAACCGCGTCCAAGAAGCTTTAGTTTCCATCCAGGGGATGAGCCGCGATCTGGTGGAGCAGGTTTACGAAGAGGTGGTTGAAGATTGGAGGTGCCATCTCGGACGTGTTTGCGTGCAGCATGCCTTCAATGCTCCTTGGTTCTTCAAAGGGTTCTCCGAGATTAAGGGAGCTCAAACTACATGATGAAGTCCCTTAGCGGGATTTGTGTTGCTCGTCGGGAAGAAGAGGTTGAGAGGTTGTCTAAAGAAGCTGAGTCAAGCGGTAGTGCTCCAAAGGATGAAAGTCTCTCTTGCGCGAGAAGGATGAGTTGTTCTTGAAGGACTTTCCTTGATTTGTGCCATATACTTGTCTCTTCTTTTTTAGATGTTTCTTCTTTTTGAGTGATAGTGAGGATTTTCTTTCGTAATTTGGCTTAGGTTTTGAATAGGTAATTGAATTGGCTTATTTTTGAGATAGTTTTGTGAACAACCTTTTTGAAAGGGATTATGTTAAATGAAATTTGCATCTTGGTCATGAATGATTGCGCATGAAATTGCAAATGTTATGTAAAAGGGAGGTACGAATGGAAACAAACATGGCGTTTGATCTTTGAGCCTCTTTTTCCACATGCGGGATGCTAAGTCCCCAGTGAATTCTAAACTATCTCTCTTGTAAAGTTGTTGAGTAAAACTTACTTGCTTTTGAAGCCTCACTACATCAAACAGGAGTAGCTCTCTAAGAAAATCCTCGCAAGCTATCTTTCTCAACCGAGCTTCTCTGAACAATGCGCTTCAAAGCGCTCGCATTCACCGGTGGGGTGATGAAGGAGCCGGTGGTAATGTGATACCTCGGGTCCATTACTTCCCGATCCCGGAGGCGGACTCCATCACGGGGTAGCTCCACCTCTCCATTTCGCACCCACGTCTCCAGCAGCTCCAGAATCTTCTTCATTGGGAAGGGGAAATGTAAGTACCTTGAGTCTAGCTTTTTCCTGCGTTAGCGGGCGTTGCCGTGGCTTCGATGTAGAATAGGAGATGAAGTTGGAAGACTTGCGAGTGTCATCATATCTGCGGATCGCTTGCCTAGGTAGAGGGATGTGGAAGGTGTCGTAATGTCACCGCTGAGTGACCGGATTGAACGCTCCCATCCCTCGTATTCGGGCATTTCCTGATTTATTTCTCCTTCCTCAAGCGTTTCTTCGGTTGGTTGGAAGGCCGATGCAGATTGGACGGTCTTCCGTGCTTGATAAGAGTTTTGAAATACAAATCTTCTAGCAGGGCTCTATAGGCTGCGGGGCTCCCTTTCTTTATCCTGAGACATTGTAGTACTAGGGCAAGTTTTTTCCTCCGTGGAGTTTCCTCGAGTCTTCGTCAGTGGGCCATGTTGTTCGTCTCCCTGAGTCCCCTGTGATTACGTGCTCTTTTTGCCTCTTCACCGGTAAAGGTGTGACTCTGGCTAATGATTCAACATTTCTTGTCTTTGCTGAGTAGATGCTCGTCGACCCTTTTGTAATTGTGCCGCTATATCATTCAAAAGGCGAAATGTCTCGCTCTCGCCTCCCGGTGATACCGGCTTGATTTGCCAAGACATCTTCCAACATTCCAGCTATGCTTCCCATGATATCGAACCTTTGTAGTTTCGGATACATTGCGAGATGGAAAGCGAAAAATTGAGGATTCAATTTTATGCAACCGATAGATCAATCTCCCACCGTGGTCGCCAATTGTTGATGGGTGAAAACTACTCCTGCAGAATTTGGTAATTTGGGGTGTGGATGAGGAATGAATTTAAACCTTTAAACAAATGCCTTTGCGCGGTGAGTGCTTGTAGATTCGAGAGATCAATGGCGTGCAAGTCCGGCCTAAACCAAGAAATGGCCGTTCCCGGACTTGTTTCGGTCACAAAGTGAAGGAGATGGGGTTGATCTTAGGGAGGAAGCGAAGAAGGTGTTGAGATTGTGAAGGTGTTGGCTTGCTTATGACTTATAACGAGAAAGATGAGCAGGCTTGCGGTTGATGCAAGCAGGCTCGGGTGTTTGAATACGATTTGTATTAACACTTGGTTTTTTCCGTCTACGAACTTGTGTTGTTCTCCGTTATTCCCTTGTTCGTTGTTATTGGAAAGAGGGCGGAGAACCTATTTATACAAGTCATTGAGCCTCATTCACGTTTCTCGTGGGAAGTGGAGGTAGTGGAATGATGGAGTAGTGGAGTTGTGTGCCGGTAACACACGACCAGTCTTGCCCACTTTTCTGTTCATCTCTAACCGTCCATGACTTCCTAACACGTTCTTGTGATGGCGCGTTGCACGCTTGCACGCTGTAAACCGCCAGACCAATACCCGAGTATGTATCCCCGGTTTGTGACATGATTGATGTCCTGGAATGTGAATCGTGGATCCACGGAAGATAGCATGTAATGCTGAATTGAATAATCTGCGTTATTGAGAAAGTCGATACTTGTGAGTATCGTGTGTATTTTATGCAGTGCGCATTGCATTACGGTGTGGTAAAGTGATGGGTAATGACTCCTCACTAACCAAATAACTCCCGACCCGGGGTTGTATAACCAAAGTTTGGTGAAGTCGGTCGGATGAGATGATGTTTGAGACACTCATCGCGCCCAGTTGATTAAATTAGGGTTTTTAAAGAGGTGCGCAAGCATCACTCTTCAGCTTGGTCGAAACCAAGCATGGGAAGGATTTTGTAGAGGACCGACCATACATGCGTGTTGACGGCATGATGGTGTACACGTCCATGTCTCACCGCGTCTCATAAAGATGCAATCTAGGCCACTCAATTTGACCGTCAAAGAGGAGCGGTTGAGATCGGTTTGCGCGTAAATCCCTTGCCGCAAAGGAGTTGGAAACCGCATGACATCCCAAGTTTGGGCGTGCGTTCCAAGACGACCCATCTTGGTCGGTCTTGGTCGATCATACTACAGGTGTAGGTGGTAGGTTGGTGTTCACACCTATACACGATTATCCCATGAAAATGTGATCTAAGCCACTCAAATCATCCGGTGAAGTTGAGCAGTCGAGATCAGTTTAGGATTTGGGAGTGTAACGGCACGAGTTTGGGCGCGCGTTTTGGGTTGGCCGGGCATGGTATGCCTTGGCCGACCGCAAGAGGAGGTAGATGGGCCCACGGTGGTCATGCTTTGGTATAGGCCTTAGTTAATCCAATCTGTGACCCTCCATTAAATACCCAGGAGAAGATGGACGCGCGTGATGACTTGAAACCCTAATTTTGGCTTTCAAAGCCGCGCGACCCATGCTCTTTTTGGGCGGACGGTTTTGTTGTAACCAACCACGGTTGGCTTTACCGATTGGCCAAGTGTGTAGGCGGTCACATGGTGATTGTGTCGACATGCTCCGGGCCCTTTGAGTCTACATCTACACCCTCCATCTATACCTGCGAAGATGGATGGTTGAGACCGTTTTGCGGCACATGTAATATGCCGCAAACCCTAATTTAGGGTTTTAGTCCATAATGCTTGGTATGGACGGTTTCTTGGCAAGCAAAGGCCAATGGTCGACCATGCGGGTCGGCCGTGTGTATTCCATACCGCTTGGGGGTGATGGAATTGATCTGTGGTCATCCAATCATGCTTGTGGAGTTGGATGATCGCGATCGAATCATATTTGGCAAGCTAAGGCCGTGTGTATTCCATACCTGCTTGGGGTGATGGAATTGATCTGTGGTCATCCAATCATGCTTGTGGAGTTGGATGACTGCGATCGAATCATATTTGGCAAGCTAAGGCCGTGTGTATTCCATACCGCTTGGGGGTGATGGAATTGATCTCGTGGTCATCCAATCATGCTTGTGGAGTTGGATGACTGCGATTAGATCATATCAGGAGACCGATCTGATCAAGTCAGGATGCTCAATCGGGCTAGTATAACACACGAGAGAGGGCTCAATCGGGCTAGTATAACACACCGAGAGGGCTCGGGCTAGTATAACACACCGAGAATCGGCACATGCGGGTATTTCGTACATGGATTCATTATAGTGCTTGGAGGTTCGTGTTACTCTGCCAAAGGGTAACACTCGGTCGTCATGCCACACTGATAATGGGTACGGGAAATACAAGGCCGATATGAAATTCACAGGAAGGGATTGTTCTTTGCATGCTCCAACCGGAGGAATTTCATGTATTCACGAATGGGATTGTTGCTACATGCTCCATTCTTGGTGAATTAAGTGAGGAGTATCCCGTCACTTATAAACGACTTTATCTTTTATAAGATGTCAGCGCATGACTATTTTAAGCCG
This sequence comes from Papaver armeniacum, assembly GCA_023531295.1. Lineage (NCBI taxonomy): Eukaryota > Viridiplantae > Streptophyta > Magnoliopsida > Ranunculales > Papaveraceae > Papaver > Papaver armeniacum. The sequence goes on from JAJJWW010018291.1 coordinate 673,124, forward strand.
AGTTTATCTCGCTTATCTATTTCTCTAAATATGTATTGGTAAGCTTTTGCTTTGCCCAAGTTCATCTTTACCTAGTGACGAAAGTCATGTTATGTTTCAATCACTTTGAAAATTGTTTACTTTGACGAAAAAGAGTTTGGGAATAACAACTATATAATAACGTCCTCTAAGAATGTTTCAATGATTGAAATTGAGAGTTTAGATTATATAACCATTGTTGGATATAAGCATTGTGTGGCAACACATATATGTATAAGTCCTTTTTTCCTTGAACCGAAGTATGCGTACTTTGTTGATCAGGAAAAACCGGAACAAGAGCTGTGAACTCAGTCCGTGAACCCAGTCCCCGAACTGGCGGAAGTTCTCATTCCGAGAATATCTGCTGGAGTTTGAGAACTCCTTCCGGGAACTTAAGTCCGCGAACTAAGTCTGCGAACTTAAGTTGGTTATATCGAAAGACGATTTTTGTGAACTTATATTTATATTAACTAAGGAATGCAAAATGCAAACCGTGGCTATAAAGTTCATGAATCGATTCGAGTGAATCAAATTGTTTTTGCTTCGATTGTGTCTTGTGTAGTTACATAATATTTATATAATTGAACAACTCTCTAACTAGTTCATTTGAGTCATTTGAACTAGTTATGGTGAAGAAGAATATGGTTGATATGAAAGTGCTCATATGGCTAACCATTTGGTTAACTATTGTTGAACCAACAAATGTACATGTTTGGGTACGGTTACACAAACCTAAAATCGTGCATTTCATTTGTGTGTAACAAGCTAAGTTTTCGATCCAACGGTTGAAAGATATTAGCTTGAATCTAATCAGGTTTTCATCTAACGGTGAATATTTGAATGCTTTGTTACTAAGCTAACATTGATTGGAAACCCTGATTTGAAAGACTATATAAGGGAGAACTCTAGCAACTGGAAAACCTAATCCCCACACCTCATGTGTGATACTAGTTGGGGTTTTTCTGCATTTGCGGTTTCCTCGTTAACAAAATTCTGGTGTCTATGTTATTTCTATTCTGCATTATATTTTGTTATATAATTGAAATATCACAGGTTGTGCGTTGTATCGATCAATTGTGAAATCCAACTTTTGGTTGTTGATTGGAAATTGATTGATTCTTGGATATTGGTCTTTGGTACCATCCAAGTTTATATCTCTTGTATTTGATATAGTCTCACAGATTTCTATTTGTTTGAGCATAGATCAAATCGAGAGATAGAGATATTAACTCTTTGATATACTTTATTAAGATTGAGTCCAGTTGATTCTCTTGAAAGTATATTGGAGTTTGTCCATACAAATTGTTAATCAAAATATTGGGAGAGGTTGTTGTACCCCCGCTTTTTCAATTGGTATCAGAGCAGGAAAACACGTTCAAGACCTTACAAGTCTGTGTTTGTAGCGATCTGACTCTATGGACAAAAGTATTATCTCTGATAAACGCATCACCAAGAATAAAAGTTCTGTCTCGTCTATTTCTATTAAAGAGAAATATTCTTCTATCTCAAATATAGACGAACGTTATGTTCAAACTAGACAGTCAGGCTCCGACATGTGTTATCCCGATTACCCTTCAAAAGAGTCTATCTCTCTAAATGAACGGGAAACAGCTGAAGAGAGTGATTTGATTCTAAATCTTATTAGAAACCAAGCTGATAGATTTAATCGGTTGAAACATCATGTTGATGTCCTCCTTGGTGTTGTAAGGGACTACAATTTCAAAGAAAATACTGAAGATCATTATTCATGTATATCTCTTGAGGCAAGCCTCAAAAAGGATTTTTTGGAAATTGAAAATCGCTTGAGTAAACTCTCTATTCAAGGATGCTCTAAGCAGTCCAACACATCATGTACTTGTGCTTCAACTGAAAATGTTCCAACTCCAGAAGTAAATTCGGAATCTCTTCCAATCAAAAAAGATGTGTTAGTCTCCTCTAAACAAGGAAATTCCATATCACATGGAAGGAAGAAATCTCCTGACGAGAATCTTAAGACTGTACTATCTAATCACTCGTGTGATCAGAAAGTATGTCTCTTTTGTGAGGAAAAAGGTTCTGCTAAACAAAAGGAAACTCTAGGTTGAATAAAAATTCATTTGTTCAACTTCAACACACCTTAGACTTAATCCTCAAAGTTGTAACTGACGTTCGTATGTATAAACCAATTAGTTTTCGTACTTACCATATGTATGCTACCAAGAAAGTCAGTTCATTGAGTTCCTCAAATGCTTCGAAGCAGAACAGATGGCTTAACAAAAAACATTTAACGAAAGAACAAGGCTTTCCTATCGTTAAAAGAGAAGATAATGTTGTCCTTGATGTGAATAAGATTCCAGGAGAAAGGAGAAAAAATGGTGATATGAGAAATATCCTGAAGGAGATAATTAAAAGGAATAAGGAATCTATCAACAGGTTGTCAATTCCCTCAAGGCAAAAATCTTGTGGTAAGGACTCAAACTATGTCTCATATTTTGATGACAGTAAGTTTTATGATAATTTCTCACATCAAAAAGGATCCTTTTCTAGATTCGGAAGGAAAAAGAGATTCGACCAAAAACACAATTCTTTAAATGAGCTCAGAGCTCATACTTGTGATAATTAATCACAAGGGTTAAAGTACTTACTCATAAAAAAAACATGTTGAGTAAGATGTGTCAATAATCAGGTATATTGTTAGCATACTGCTTCTGTTCAGTGGAGCTATTTTCTTATCGTCTATAACTAAACTATTGTTTGCAGAGAAGGTTGCTTAAGTATTTAATATCGTTTCTTGTTGTTTTTTTTAAAGAATTTTTCATTGCAACAATGTTGCATGCTAGTTTTGTGCTCTAAATTACTCCTATGATGGTTTGGAATTTATTGAGCCATTTATGAATTTTCATGTAGCAAAAAGATTTTTTTTTTGTCTTAAGCTTGGGTTAGGTTGTGTTCGTACGGGTACCCCATGTTACTATTACGAATCAATTCTATGACACCCTAAAGGTCACCTACCCTAAGAAACCATATAAATACCAAACCTTTGAGTCACGTTTGCATACTCTGGGATATTTTGGTTTGTCAAGAATGTCATCCTCTTCACGAGCTTGTGGTTTTGCTAAAGGCTTTCTTGATAAAGGTAATGGTTTTGAGTCCGAAGGGAGGAAGAAAAGAACTCTTGTTGAAGATGATCATCCCAATGCCTCATGTTATTATGCCTACACACATGAGGATGTTGAGAAAGGGGATATGGTCTCTGCTGAAGTGGTTCATGACTTTCTTAAATATTATAAGGAAGAAAAACTGCAACTTGTTGATACTTTGAAGAGTCTTAATAATTTAAGAAATGAGTTGAAAAAGGTTACTTCTGACCTTGGCCTCATAAAAGTACAACTTAAATATCTTCTCAATGAAGATATCTTTACTAAAGATGCAGTATATGCTGTCGATCACAAGCTCAAAGACCTAAAGACTCATGAGGATAGTGAACCGTCTATTTGACTTCAGTTCGTGTTCGGCTTTGGCATAGGAGTCTGTTTTTGGTTTAGCTTGTTTACTTTATTTGTCTAGTAAATCTTCTATTTTTCTTGTTTTGTTTAGAAGAATAACTAGAGTTTTGAATAGCCATTATTGTGATTACACATAGCTATGTCCAACGTTTTCATCTTCATGTTTTTAGATTTATTGGTTTAAATTCTAAAATTGTTTGGAAGATGATTTTTGCAGTATTAATCTTTATAGTTTTATATATTGCAATTTGTTATGGGATATGTGTGTTTGCGTCCGTGAACTATGATTGTCCCATACCTTGTCAAAAGTTAAGTCTTTCATATGTCGATATGCATGTATTGATAAAAGAAGGAATGAACTTTTGACAATATAAAAGTTAAGCCTATTATGTCATTTATTGATAGAAGATAGGTTAAAATATTTTGTTTACAAGGATTATGTCTATTGTATGTCATTGTGCGAATAGTGATGGAAAATAAAATGAATCCTTGTGTATTCCATATGCAGTATTGATCTTCCCTGATCCATATTTTTATGTTTATACTGTGAGGCTCCGTAAGTTCTCTTATGTCGAGCATGGCCAATTAAATTAATCACTTTTGAGGTAAATTTGATTGTATATTTCCGATTAAATTAATCATGGGTTCTCTTGTGGTTAATTTAATTGAGTATTTTGGATTCAAATTCATACTTGTATGTGATTTGTTGTGTCCAAAGAAATCCTTCTTTTCTTTTGAAATTAAGGTCGCTCTTGTTGTTCTTTCGGGAATGACATATTATGGGGGAGGTTCTTAATTGAACTTGTGCTTAATTGCCAAATATTTGTGGAGAGTGCGGCTTTGGAATATTATAGGGGTTATCTTGTATCTTTATAAACTCCTTGATGAATGCATTTAGCTTCGGCTATATGATTGCATCTAAATAAGATGATATGTGCTTGTTTTGGTCATGAAATGTCTCTTTTGGAAATTTCATTAGGATCCCGTTTTTGTACCTTTGCCAATTTTATTGACAAAAAGGGGCAGAATAAATATGTGGTTCACACTACAAATACATATGGTTTTCGGATCATTATGTAAGGGGGAGTGGTTTCCATGTGAGATGGAGTATTGACTAAGGGGGAGTGATACATATCACCATAGTATAGTTGTCGAAGTTGTGATACAATTGAACATTGATACTATATAAAGATATTATGACATTGTATAACAATGATTGAGAATTCTTGTTTTCTCATTGTTATAGCTACGGATTTTCAACAACGATGATGTTGAACTTACAACCTTTGGTATCATTGGAGTACTTGGAAGTGACGAAGATTTCGAGTAATGTTGAAGATTAGGCATGTGGAATAGGAGCTACAAAGGTTAATTCATTTATTTTTGTATTCTGTATGTATTGATAGTTTTGTCACTAAAATTCACAAAGGGGGAGATTGTTAGAGCACTGCTCGGTCGAACTCGCATGCGTTGTTATCTCAAGCATGTTTGTCAATGTTAGTGATCTAAACTATAAGTCTTGATTTCTAGTCTACTATAGCTAACTCTCGGACTAGGATAGTAAGTGTAGTTGAGCTCAAGAACTCCATGGCAATCATCATACAAGACGAAGAACTACTCAAGGAACTGGTGGAACTTCATCGACTAAAAGGTATGTGGAGACTTGAACTTATCTATCACTCAAAAGTTTATCTACTATATCTTCTATTTTGAGACAAAAGTCGTTTTGCTATATAGACTTTGATTACACACATTTGCTATTTCGAGCTGAGTTTATCTCGCATATATATTTCTCGAAATATGTGTTGGTAAGCTTTCGCTTTGGCCAAGTTCATCTTTACCTAGTGACGAAAGTCATGTTATGTTTCAATCACTTTGAAAATTGCTTACTTTGACGAAAAATAGTTTGTGAATAACAACTATATAATAACATCCTCTAACAATGTTTCAATGATTGAAATTGAGAATTTAAATTATATAAGCATTGTGTGGCAACACATAAATGTATAAGTCCTTTTTTCCTTGAACCGAAGTATGCGTACTTTGTTGATCAGGAAAAACCGGAACAAGAGTTGTGAACTCAGTCCGCGAACTGGCGGAAGTTCTCATCCCGAGAATATCTGCTGGAGTTTGAGAACTCCTTCCGGGAACTAAGTCTGCGAACTTAAGTTGGTTATATCTAAAGACGATTTTTGTGAACTTATATTTATATTAACTAAGGAATGCAAAATGCAAACCGTGGCTATAAAGTTCATGAATCGATTCGAGTGAATCAAATCGTTTTTGCTTCGATTGTGTCTTGTGTAGTTACATAAGATTTATACAATTGAACAACTCTCTAACTAGTTCATTTGAGTCATTTGAACTAGTTATGGTGAAGAAGAATATGGTTGATATGAAAGTGCTCATATGGCTAACCATTTGGTTAACTATTGTTGAACCAACAATTGTACATGTTTGGGTACAGTTACACAAACCTAAAATCGTGCATTTCATTTGTGTGTAACAATCTGAGTTTTAGATCCAACGGTTGAAAGATATTAGCTTGAATCTAATCAGGTTTCATCTAACGGTGAATATTGAATGCTTTGTTACTAAGCTAACATTGATTGCAAACCCTGATTTGAAAGACTATATAAGGGAGAACTCTAGCAACTAGGAAACCTAATCCCCACACCTCCTGTGTGATATTAGTTGTATTAGCTAGAGTTGATTCTCCTTTAACCTTAGGTTTCTTCTTGAAAACCAGGTTAACAACTTAAAGACTTCATTAGGATTGTGAAGCCAGACCGATACTACTTTCTCGTAGTTGTGTGATCTGATCTTACTGATTCCATTGTGTTGAGTACAATCATAACGATTGGCTTGAGATTAATTTGTCCGATAGGCAAGATATAAAAGTAATCACAAACATCTTCGTCTCATCGTTTGTGATTCCACAACATCTTCTTTCTCCGCGTCGGTTAATATTATTGTGAGGTGATTGATAATACTAGGTTGTTCTTCGGGAATATAAGTCCGGGTTATCAGTTGGTTCCTGTTCACCTTGATTTATCAAAAGACGGAACAAAACTTGTAGGAATTTCTGTGGGAGACAGATTTATCTATTTCTGTAGACTTTTGTGTGTGATACAGATTTGTTTATTAAAGTCTTCGACTTTGGGTCGTAGCAACTCTTAGTTGTGGGTGAGATCTGCTAAGGGAATCAAGTGTGTAGTATCCTCCTGGGATCAGAGACGTAAGGATCGCAACTGTACCTTGGATCAGTGTGAGATTGATTGGGGTTCAACTACAGTCCTGGCCGAAGTTAGATTGTAGTAGGCTAGTGTCTGTAGCGTCTTAGTACAGTGTGTGTTCAATCTGGACTAGGTCCCGGGGTTTTTCTGCATTTGCGGTTTCCTCGTTAACAAAATTCGGGTGTCTGTGTTATTTCTATTTCGCATTATATTTTGTTATATAATTGAAATATCATAGGTTGTGCGTTGTATCGATCAATTGTGAAATCCAACCTTTGGTTGTTGATTGGAAATTGATTGATTCTTGGATATTGGTCTTTGGTACCATCCAAGTTTATATCTCTTGTATTTGATATAGTCTCACATATTTCTATTTGTTTGAGCATACATCAAATCGAGAGATAGAGATATTAACTCTTTGATATACTTTATTAAGATTGAGTCTACTTGATTCTCTTGAAAGTATATTGGAGTTTGTCCATACAGATTGCTAATCGAAATATTGGGTGAGGTTGTTGTACCCCCGCTTTTTCAATTGGTATTAGAGCAGGCAAACACGTTCAAGACCTTACAAGTCTGTGTTTGTAGCGATCTGACTCTATGGACAAGAGTATTAACTCTGATAAACGCATCACCAGAAATAAAAGTTATGTCCCGTCTATTTCTATTAAAGAGAAAGATTCTTCAATCTCAAATATAGACGAACGTTGTGTTCAAACTAGACAGACAGGCTCCGACATGTGTTATCCCGATTACCCTTCAAAAGAGTCTATCTCTCTAAATGAACGGGAAACAGCTGAAGAGAGTGATTTGATTCTAAATCTTGTTAGAATCAAAGATGATAGATTTAATCGGTTGAAACATCATGTTGATGTCCTCTTTGGTGTTGTAAGGGACTGCAATTTCAAAGAAAATAATGAAGATCATTCTTCATGTATATATCTTGAGGCAAGCCTCAAAAAGGATTCTTTGGAAATTGAACATCGCTTGAGTAAACTATATATTCAAGGATGCTCTAAGCAGTCCAACACATCATGTACTTCTGCTTCAACTGAAAATGTTCCAGCTCCAGTAAATTCGAAATCTCTTCCAATCAGAAAAGATGTGTTAGTCTCCTATAATCAAGGAAATTCCATATCACATGGAAGGAAGAAATCTCCTGACGAGAATGTTAAGACGGTACTATCTAATAACTCGGGTGATCAGAAAGTATGTCTCTTTTGTGAGGAAAAAGGTTCTGCTAAACAAAAGGGAAACTCTAGGTTGAATAAAAATTTCTTTGTTCAACTTCAACACACCTTAGACTTAATCCTCAAAGGTGTAACTGACATTCGTATGTCTAAACCAATTGGTTTTCGTACTTACCCTATGTATGCTACCAGGAAAGTCAGTTCATTGAGTTCCTCAAATGCTTCAATGCAGAACAGAAGGCTTAACAAAAAACATTTAAGGAAAGAACAAGTCTCTCCTATCGTTAAAAGAGAAGATAATGTTGTCCTTGATGTGAATAAGATTCCAGGAGAAAGGAGTAAAAATGATGATATGAGAAATATCCTGAAGGAGATGATTAAAAGGAATAAGGAAACTATCAACAGGTTGTCAATTCCCTCAAGGAAAAAATCCTCTGGTAAGGACTCAAACTATGTCTCATATTTTGATGACAGTAAGTTTTATGATAATTTCTCACATCAAAACGGATCCTTTTTTAGATTCGGAAGGAAAAAGAGATTCGACCAAAAACACAATTCTTTTAATGAGCTCAGAGCTCATACTTGTGCTAATTAATCACAAGGGTTATAGTACTTACTCATAAAAAAAATCTTGTTGAGTAAGATGTGTCAATAATCAGGTATATTGTTAGCATACTGCTTTTGTTCAGTGGAGCTATTTTCTTATCGTCTATAGCTAAACTACGGTTTGCAGAGAAGGTTGCTTAAGTATTTAATGTTGTTTCTTATTGTTTTTTTTTTTTAAAGAAGTTTTCATTGCAACAATGTTTCCTGCTACATTTGTGCTCTAAATAACTCCTATGATGGTATGGAATTTATTGAGCCATTTATGAATTTTCATGTAGCAAAAAGATTTTTTTTTGGTCTTAAGCTTGGGTCAGGTTGTGTTCGTACGGGTACCATTGTTACTATTATGAATCAATTCTCTGAAACCCTAAAGGTCACCTTCCCTAAGAAACCATATAAATACCAAACCTCTGAGTCACGTTTGCATACTCTGGGATATTTTGGTTTGTCAAGAATTTCATCCTCTTCACGAGCTTGTGGTTTTTCTAAAGGATTTCTTGATAAAGGTATTGGTTTTGAGTCCGAAGGGAGAAAGAAAAGAACTCTTGTTGAAGATGATCATCTCAATGCCTCATGTTATTATGCCTACACACATGAGGATGTTGAGAAAGGGGATATGGTCTCTGCTAAAGTGGTTCATGACTTACTTAAATATTATAAGGAAGAAAAACTGCAACTTGTTGATATTTTGAAGAGTCTTAATAATTTAAGAAATGAGTTGAAAAAGGTTACTTCTGACATTGGCCTAATAAAAGTACAACTTAAAGATATTCTCAATGAAGATATCTTTACTAAAGATGTAGTAGATGTTGTCGATCACAAGCTCAAAGACCTCAAGATTCATGAGGATAGTGAACCATCTATTTGACTGCAGTTCGTGTTCGGCTTTGGCATATGAGTCTTTTTTTGGTTTAGCTTGTTTACTTTATTTGTCTAGTAAATCTTCTATTTTTCTTGTTTTGGTTAGAAGAATAACTAGAGTTTGGAATAGCCATTATTGTGATTACACATAGCTATCTCCAACGTTTTCATCTTCATGTTTTTAGATTTATTGGTTTAAATTCTAAAATTGTTTGGAAGATGATTTTTGCAGTATTAATCTTTATGGTTTTATATATTGCAATTTGTTATGGGATATGTGTGTTTGCGTCCGTGAACTATGATTGTACCATACCTTGTCAAAAGTTAAGTCTTTCATATATCGATATGCATGTATTGATAAAAGAAGGAATGAACTTTTGACAATACAAAAGTTAAGCCTATTATGTCATTTATTGATAGAAGATAGGTTAAAATCTTTCATTTACAAGGATTATGTCTATTGTATGTCATTGTGCGAATAATGATGGAAAATAGAATGAATCCTTGTGTATTCCGCAGTATTGATCTTCCCTGATCCATATTTTTATGTTTATACTGTGAGGCTCCGTAAGTTCTCTTATGTCAAGCATGGCCAATTAAATTAATCACTTTTATGGTAAATTTGATTGTATATTTTCGATTAAATTAATCATGGGTTCTATTGTGGTTAATTTAATTGAGTATTTTGGATTCAAATTCATACTTGTATGTAATTTGTTGTGTCCAAATAAATCCTTCTTTTCTTTTGAAATTAAGGTCGCTCTTGTTGTTCTTTCTGGAGTGACATATTATGGGGGAGAGTTATTAATTGAACTTGTGCTTAATTGCCAAATCTTTGTGGGGAGTGCGGCTGTGGAATATTATAGGGGTTATCGTGTATCTTTATAAACTCCTTGATGAATGTATTTAGCTTCGGCTATATGATTGCATCTAAATAAGATGATATGTGCTTTCTTTTGGTCATGAAATGTCTCTTTTGGAAATTTCATTAGGATCCTGTTTTCGTACCTTTGCCAATTTTATTGACAACAAGTGGGAGAATTAATATGTAGTTCACACTACAAATACATATGGTTTTCGGATCATTATGTAAGGGGGAGTGGTTTCCATGTGAGATGGAGTATTGACTAAGGGGGAGTGATACATATCACCATAGTATTGTTGTCGAAGTTGTGATACAATTGAACTTTGATGCTATATAATGATACTATGACACTGTATAACAATGATTGAGAATTCTTGTTTTCTCATTGTGATAGCTACGGATTTTGAACAACGATGATGTTGAACTTACAACCTTTGGGATCATTGGAGTACTTGGAAGTGACGAAGATTTCGAGTAATGTTGAAGATTAGGCATGTGGAATAGGAGCTATAAAAGTTAATTCAATTATTTTTATATTCCATGTGTATTGATAGTTTTGTCACTAAAATTGACAAAGGGGGATATTGTTAGAGCACTGCTCGGTCGAACTCGCATGCGTTGCTATCTCAAGCATGTTTGTCAATGTTAGTGATGAAAACTATAAGTCTTGATTTCTAGTCTATTATAGCTAAGTCTCGGACTATGATAGTAAGTGTAGTTGAGATCAAGAACTACATGGCAATCATCATACAAGACAAAGAACTACTTAAGGAACTGGTGGAACTTCATCGTCTAAAAGGTATGTGGAGACTTGAACTTATCTATCACTCAAAAGTATATCTACTCTATAACCTATTTTGAGACAAAAGTCGTTTTGCTATATAGACTTTCATTATACACATTTGTTATTTTGTGACGAGTTTATCTCGCTTATCTATTTGTCGAAATATGTGTTGGTAAGCTTTCGCTTTGACCAAGTTTATCTTTACCTAGTGACGAAAGTCATGTTATGTTTCAATCACTTTGAAATTGCTTACTTTGACAAAAAATAGTTTGTGAATAACAACTATATAATAACATCCTCTAAGAATGTTTCAATGATTGAAATTGAGAGTTTAGATTATATAACCATTGTTGGATATAAGCATTGTGTGGCAACACATATATGTATAAGTTCTTTTTTCCTTGAACCGAAGTATGCGTACTCTGTTGATCAGGAAAAACCGGAACAAGAGCTGTGAACTCAGTCCACGAACTGGCGGAAGTTCTCATCCCGAGAATATCTGCTGGAGTTTGAGAACTCCTTCCGGGAAGTTAAGTCTGCGAACTTAAGTTGGTTATATCTAAAGACGATTTTTGTGAACTTATATCTATATTAACTAAGGAATGCAAAATGCAAACCGTGGCTATAAAGTTCATGAATCGATTCGAGTGAATCAAATCATTTTTGCTTCGATTGTGTCTTGTGTAGTTACATAAGATTTATACAATTGAACAACTCTCTAACTAGTTCATTTGAGTCATTTGAACTAGTTATGGTGAAGAAGAATATGGTTGATATGAAAGTGCTCATATGGCTAACCATTTGGTTAACTATTGTTGAACCAACAAATATACATGTTTGGGTACGGTTACACAAACCTAAAATCGTGCATTTCATTTGTGTGTAACAAGTTAAGTTTTCGATCCAACGGTTGAAAGATATTAGCTTGAATCTAATCAGGTTTTCATCTAACGGTGAATATTGAATGCTTTGTTACTAAGCTATTGATTGCAAACCTTGATTTGAAAGACTATATAAGGGAGAACTCTAGCAACTAGGAAACCTAATCCCCACACCTCATGTGTGATACTAGTTGTATTAGCTAGAGTCGATTCTCCTTTAACCTTAGGTTTATTCTTGAAAACCAGGTTAACGACTTAAAGACTTCATTGGGATTGTGAATCCAGATCGATACTACTTTCTCGTAGTTGTGTGATCTGATATTGCTGATTCTATTGTGTTGAGTACAATCGTAACGATTGGCTTGAGATTAATATCTCCGATAGGCAAGATATAAAAGTAGTCACAAACATCTTCGTCTCATCGTTTGTGATTCCACAATATCTTCTTTCGCCGCGTCGATTAAGATTATTGTGAGGTGATTGATAATACTAGGCTGTTCTTCGGGAATATAAGTCCGGATTATCAATTGGTTCATGTTCACCTTGATTTATCAAAAGACAGAACAAAACTTGTAGGTATTTCTGTGGGAGACAGATTTATCTATTTATGTAGACTTTTCTGTGTGATACAGATTTGGTTATTAAAGTATTCGACTTTGGGTCGTAGCAACTCTTAGTTGTGGGTGAGATCAGCTAAGGGAATCAAGTGCATAGTATCCTGTTAGGATCAGAGACGTAAGGAGCGCAACTGTACCTTGGATCATTGTGAGATTGATTGGGGTTCAACTACAGTCTAGGCCGAAGTTAGTTTGTAGTAGGCTAGTGTCTGTAGCGGCTTAATACAGTGTGTGTTCAATCTGGGGTAGGTCCCGGGGTTTTTCTGCATTTGCGGTTTCCTCGTTAACAAAATTCTGGTGTCCGTGTTATTTCTATTCCGCATTATATTTTGTTATATAATTGAAATATCACGGGTTGTGCGTTGTATCGATCAATTGTGAAATCCAACCTTTGGTTGTTGATTGGAAATTGAATGATTCTTGGATATTGGTCTTTGGTACCATCCAAGTTTATATCTCTTGTATTTGATATAGTCTCACAGATTTCTATTTGTTTGAGCATAGATCAAATCGAGAGATAGAGATATTAACTCTTTGATATACTTTATTAATATTGAGTCTAGTTGATTCTATTGAAAGTATATTGGAGTTTGTCCATACAAATTGCTAATCGAAATATTGGGTGAGGTTGTTGTACCCCCGCTTTTTCAGTAGTTAATATGTGACCGACAATCTTGGTGCAAATTATAGCATGAAAAGGATAAAATTTCTGAAGTATTATCCTTGTCAGAGAAATTCGCTTCATCATCTTGTTTTGACCAAGACAATCTTTCTCCATATGGTTGAGTTTCTTGCATATGGTGCGCTTGTATCTACAATTTTCACATTCATGCATCATGGCCATATTTTTTTGTAAACATTACAATAAGGTTTAGAATTGCTATACACTGAAATAATTGTGGAAGTTACCGCTTCCTCGTCCACGACATAATTTTCCTGCACGACTATTTTTTTTCTTCTTTCTTTTCTCTGTTAGAGTGAATCGGTTTCCATCTATATTGTTGTTATCTTTGTTGTGCAATTTCAGATGAAATGGATGCTCTACCGGCTTTTCAGTGTATCTGCCATCATTTGATTAACGAGCTTCAAAAGAACCATCAACTCCTACATCGATAGTGAAAGAGCGGGGGTCTAACAACCACACCCAATATTTTGTTCGTCATTCCGAAAGGATAAACTCTGATATACTTTCAAGAGAATCAACTAGACAGTCAGACTCAATCTTTAGAAAAGTATATCAAAGAGTTGTATCTCTGTTCCACAATGTAATCAGCAAATCAAACAGATCAAATCCGTGAGCTTGATTATTATGTGAAACAACTTGAACGGTACCAAAAACCAATGTTCAAGTGCCAATCAATTTATATCAACAACCAAAGGTTAGATTATCTAATTTATTGAACTACGCACAACCTGTGATATTTCTATTATATAACAAAATATAATGCGGAAAAGAAATAACACATGCACCAGAATTTTGTTAACAAGGAAACCGCAAATGCAGAAAAACCCCGGGACCTAGTCCAACTTTGGCAGTCTCATTATGAAATGCTAGACATAAGCTAAGAGGACTGGTCACCTCACTTTTTTCAGTATGACGCGTCGCAAAGAGGGTAAAGCCCACTGTTATATCTTCTAAGCAAGGAATTTAGCCTTTTGGTTATCTTATTTCATCATATGTGATTTTAATATACCTATAAAATGCAAACAAAACATAATATACATTAATAGTTCCTCTTAGTCCTTGAGATGGATAACTCTGCGTAATCTGTTTTCTTTGTGTAATGAATTTGCTTTTATGATCAAAAAAAAAATACATTAATAGTTCAATACATCTTCTTCCCAAAATCCTAACTAAAATAAATAATGGAACTAAATGCATCATCACTGTGCATTCAATTCAAATTAATTACAATAATTTGATACGTTAATTAAGCGGATCTCTTAACATGAGCAACATATATACCTTCGTGTTTTTTAATTTCATCATCTTTCTCTCTACACCTTGAAACCAAAACCTCATCATCATCACAATACTTCGACCATACCAGCAGAAGAAAAAAAAAACTTAGTTGGACTTGAATAACTTCACAATTAACATCTCAATTTTTATTTTTTATATAAGATTAAATAGAATCTCAAACTTACTAACAAGGTGACGACTAACAATCATAATTGAAACATCAAAGTATCAAAAGAAAATGTATTTGTTGAGAAAGTGGCTCCGTGAATAAAAAAGGCATAAAATGTTTGATGTTGGTTTAGTTTTTGTAAGATTTTAAGCTATAAGGGAATTCATCGGGGTAGTTAATTCTTTAGATATAAACATTGATATATGATTTACTGGTTGCATTACCACATGTCGCATCTTGTAAATACATCGTATTAAGATCGTTGATTTTTTTCCGAGATATGAATCATCAGATTAACCATCATTAACCTTTCATGTGTCACGGTTAAATTAAAAGATGTAAATACGTGGCATCCACTAAAGGATAGATCACTAATTTGTTTGGAGGGATTCTCTCATGTTAACTTTTTCAATTTAGCATGATAGTATCTCTTTTAAAGAAATAGATGTAATATTGATTTGATGTTCTTTCGAACCGAAGCTCAAGGAGTTAGGAAGGGAGAGCTGATTTAACCTGTCGTTTCTCAAGTGCTTTCATACATGGACGGGCTACCCTTTTTTTCAACACCATCTGAGACTGAAGCACCACCATTTTCCTCCATTGCAGCAGCAACCTAACATTCATCTAACTTTAACTCTGGCATCACTAGTGCTAAATCTTTTTCAGCTCAATCATCAAGCAACCATCGCAGTACAACAACATCACCACAATGAGTTCTTCCTCATTCCCTATAAGCTCTAAACATCATCTAAATTAGTACTTCAGTTCAGCTTATCCTCCACCATCTGCATCAACTGAGTCCAAAATCATTGAACCACCAGCAACAACTTTATCTCAAAAGCCAACAACAACTCAATCTCGTTTGTTGTCGTCAACTCAGCCCATTAGAAATTGCATTTGCACTTATATCTCACTAGAACATACAACAAAAAATAAGAATTAAATTCACCACCTAAAAAAACAACAATCTTACCTGTTAAACTCGGGATCAACTTATACAACTCTACGAATCTTCAAATCGAAATCACCAAATCAAAATATCTGGGAACGGGATCAATCATCAAATTCTGCTGCTCCTGCTGGTGGTTGATGATTCCAATCGAATCACTCAAATCTCTCTCTCAAATCGCACTGGAAAAGAAAAAGAAAAAAGTACAAGGAATCCATACCTGAATCTATTATCGATTAGAGAATTGAAATCGAAATAAACCGATCAATTACCTTAAAATTACGTTTCTCATGCTCAAGATTAGGTTTTGGAGATTAGTTTCTCGTTAGTTCATCTCTAGATTAAAGTTTTGTAGTTGAATCAAGTAAAAATAGATCTAAATTGATTGCTTAACAGGTGTTGGTGGTGTTGTTGGTGGTGAATTTCGGTCGGAATATAAGAGGTTGTGCTGGAACTGTTGGTAAAATTGGTTGAGGTGGTGGTGGAATTAGAGGTGATGCTGAAGCGAAGGTGGTGGCGACGATAAAGTTGGTGGTGGTGGAGTTCGATTGTTCTCTCTTTCCGTCTGGGACTAAAAAACCAATTTTTGATAGAGGGTAACACTGGAATACTTTTATTTCCAGGATTCCTTTTAAAAGGGGAGGGGTATATACATAATGGATAAGGGTATTAGTGCAAGACCCATGGATATTAGGGGTGTTTATAACATTCCCACTTTACTATTTACTACTATATCCGATTATCACTAAGATGAGGATAAATAAAGATTATTATAAAAGGATTACACAAACAGTTTATAGCTTCTATAACAATCCCCTGGACTCCTACGTCTGGGGCAGAAACCAGTGGGTATTAGTTTGATTAAGCTTATGGCAGGTAATTTGAATTGATTTTGGTTTGTCTATTGCAGATAAGAATTTTGGCGTACATGCAAGGGTCCGGTAAGATCCATACTTCAAAAACATTACGAGAAGCAGCAAAGTTTGCTCATAATGATGGTCGTCCTTGCAAAATTCGTAAAACCTCATCTTCTGTCACAAACTTTCCTGATGACTATCTAAATCTTATATTAAAGTTTCTAGAAACTAAAAAAGATCGTAATTCATTTGGATTAACTTGTCATGAATGGCTTCGCATTCAGAACAACAATCATGAATCCTTATGGTGTGATAATTATTATGATCCGGAAAACAAATATAACCCGCCAGGTAAATATCCAAAAATCAGTCCTGGAAACTTAGCTATAGTCACTACTAGGCTGTTGATTCGATTCCAACAACTCAAATATTTATCTCTAAGCAGGTTGCCTAGGATAACCAACTTTGTTAAATTAAAGTCACAATCCTTTGGCTCCAATGTTCAAAAGTTGTACTTGGATAACTGCGATGATCATTCCCCTGACTATACAGATATATAATTGTGTTTAATATTTTCTTGGTTTCCTAGTTTGACATATATAAGTCTGGATTCTTCTGATAATATTACTGATAGAGGTTTAGAGGTGCTGGCAAAATGTTGTTCATCCTTGAAGACTGTTAACCTACCATGGTGTTGTTCGATTACTGATTCGGGAATAAGTTTTCTTCTACAGAACTGTAGAAAACTGTCTTCACTTTGTATTGATCACTGCAGCAATATAACAGGTATTGGCTTTCTAGGATGTGCACAGGCCTTAACCTGTCTTGAAGCACGCGGGTGCAATCTTAAACCAGAGGGGTTTCGTGCTATTGTCGGTGGTGGTGCACTTGAATATCTATATCTACGGCCCTCAATATACTATGAATTGGCCGAGGATGAAAAAGGGTGCACTGTTGATACTGAAACGGTTATGACGATTTCCAAAGGTTGCCCTTTATTAAAGGAACTGGCCCTATCAAATTGTGAGGAGGTGGAGCTAGATGGATGGAAAGCTATTGGTCTGAATTGTAAAGAATTGGAATTGCTTGCCGTGATGGGATGCCAAAAGTTATGTGATATGGGGTTGCAAGCTAT
The DNA here is from genome assembly GCA_023531295.1 of Papaver armeniacum. Lineage (NCBI taxonomy): Eukaryota > Viridiplantae > Streptophyta > Magnoliopsida > Ranunculales > Papaveraceae > Papaver > Papaver armeniacum. The sequence goes on from JAJJWW010018291.1 coordinate 690,740, forward strand.
TTGGGATGGGTGTAGCAAGCTTTCCGAATTATCCATAGATAGAGAAAAAAATAGTTGCAGCAGCTTTGCTATTGAGCTTTTCAAGGGAAAAAAACCTGCAGTGGTGTATCTATACCCGTAGTTGGCTTCCGAATTCCATGTCAGTCCTTATTCAATTGTCATAGTCTATTTTTTTGTCCTTCAGTTTAAAATAATGCAATAATTTTAGCTGGTTTTCCTCGAAGGCTAAAACATATTCTTTGGGGAGATGGTTTTGTTATGTCAGGCAGGAAGGAAATATGAAGAGGACTATATTGTGTAGTTCTTTATGGTACTCCTATTTTTATTAGTAGATGTATTTTATGTTCCATCCACCATTTGCTTTGCCGAAAAAGTGAAGCTGCTAAGGCCAACCCCACTGTAATGCTAATGCAATTTATATCCTTTAATGATTTCATGTCTTATTTAGTGGTGCATTTTAAAAAATAAACATAACCCAAGTTGTGTAACACCAATTGCCATCAGATTCCACTGCAGTGCCACTTCTTTGTGCTAATGTTAAACTCACTTTTCAGCAACCTGCCAAGTCCTTTAATTTCTGATTAAAGCCTTTAAAGGTATGAAGAACATTAACCTGCTGGATCTGCATACCAGTATCCCTTCCCCAATTTAGAATGTGGCGCCAACAATGTTACCGACTCAGTTGTGACAGGTCCAGAGGTTCTCCACTGGATCTGACGACAATGCTACAGTCTCAGTTTTTATGTATAGAAAGAAGTGGAGAATGAAACTTGGTTTGGCTATAGGATTAAAGCATCTTCCTGTAAAGGGGGTAAAATGGTTGTAAATTGAGAAGACCTCTATAATTTGGGAACATTAATTGATGGTATTTGTTGGAGTATAAATATTACGCAGGATATGCGACTGTGTGATAGATTAAGCATGGTTACTTGATCGATCAGTTCCTGAACTATAGCTGTTCAAGTGCTCTAATTTGGTTACAGTACCTTTGAATATTACCAGTTGCATCATTTAGCATCTTCAGGTTTTCTAACTTCCTAGGAATTGGACTGGGAGATTGTATATCGACAAGTTTAGAATCTGGAGTTGGGTCAAATTCAGGGATAGACCTGGTGAACATTTTGACCTCAACAAAATAATTGTAAGACAATATACATGGAACCAAGAAAGGTGGGTATAGTGCCATCAAACCTGGGGTTTCCAAAGTTGACAACTTGTAAATTCAAAAGCATTTGGACGCAATTAAGAAAAAAACAATTCAAACTGTTATCATTTAGTTGAAGATATGTAACTCCAGAGGTTTAAGCTCAGAAGCATTTGGATGTGATTCTCAGTGTCTAACAGAAAATAACAATCAAACCTTCTCAAAATACTTGCAGATAAAAGATAACCTAAAAAAAATATAGTAACCATTAAGTGGCTCATAGACTAAATGACCCAAAAAATTGACGGCAAAAGCCACTGTGGTGTTCTTTTATATAGCCTTCGTTTTTTGAGGACCATGGTTTTTTTTTGGGACCATGGTTTTTTTGGGGACTAATATGTTCGGTTAGAAAATATTTTTTTGCGACGTAACCGAACTATTGTTCGGTTGGGAAATGTTTTTTGCAACTAAACCGAACTATTGTTCGGTTGGGAAATATTTTTTGCAACTAACCGAACTTATGTTCGGTTGGGAAATGTTTTTGCAACTAACTGAACTTATGTTCGGTTGGGAAATGTTTTTTGCAACTAACCGAACTGACCAGTTCGGTTGGGAAATGTTTTTTGTACCCAACGGACGTTCTGTTGGTAATTGTTTTTTGCAACTAACCGAACTTATGTTCGGTTGGGAAATGTTTTTGCAACTAACAGAACTTAGGTTCTGTTGGGAAATATTTTTTGCAACTAACCAAATTTATGTTCGGTTGGGAAAGGTTTTTTGCAACTAACCGAACTTATAACTAAAAAACCATGGTCCCCAAAAAACGATTCTTTCAGTTTTGCACTCGCTTCCAAAATAAGTCTCTCACAGCCCATTAGCTAAGCCCAGTCAAATAAGTCCAAGTCCTTCTCTGGGTCAAATCGGTCCGAGTTCTGGCTGTTTCTGACCGTTTCCAAGCCGAGTTCAGGCCTTCTTTATCAGCTGCACAATCCTACACATTCATTCTTCACTATTTATCAGCACTCAAGAACCTCCCCAGCTTCTCATACACAACACCAGACCCATTCCATTTCCTTGAAACAGTACCACCAACACACTGCAATAAACCACTGTAATTCAGCTCATTCCAACCACCTACCATCTCCAATTCCTGCTACAGCTGCTTGCACTGCAGTTCAGCTCACATCTCAGCTCTTGTACCTTGTTGGATGTACCATAGTCAACTGCAACCAGAGCCAACCACCCAGTCTATTGCAACAGCATCACATCTTCCCATCTGAATTCTCCATTTCAATGCAGAAAACCCTTTTCTTTATCTTCTTCATTAGTGTCTCTACACTCGAACTCAACCAATCTCCACAAATTCGAATAGAAACAAACACCTTCACTCATTGCTCGATTACCATCACAAGGTCTTCTTTGTGTTAACTTCAATTTCACCAACAAAACCTTCTTCTTTGTGCCAACTTCAGCAGATCTAATTTCCAACTCCAACCCATGGCTTCTAAATCTTCTCAGCTGCAACAAACAAATCCAGCTCAAACATATTTTAACCCGAACTGAATTCATCTCTATTTTATAAACCAACTACAGCGACCAACCCATCAGCATCATCAGATTCTCAATCTCAAATAGCCTCCAAACACCAAACCCCTAATTCATCATCTATAGTCTCAATCATCACCACCTGCAAATTCAATTAACAAAACCAATCTTCTTCCTTGACTTTGTACAGCAGAAAATAACAATCAAACCTTCTCAAAATACTTGCAGATTAAAGATAACCTAAAAAAAATATTAACCAGCAATAACATCAAGTGGCTCATAGATAAAGAACAGTATGAATCAAAATGAAAAAGAAACAAAATCACATAGCAGGAGAACTGTAAGAGGCAGGCACCATATAAGAGACAGAAAAAAAAAAACCAATCATTTAGTTGAAGTCTGATGAAGATACGAAGTACAAAAAGAATCAAATAATCAGAATCAAAAGAAAAGAAAAACCACACTACATTCAACAATGAAATAACTAGCTAGAAATAGGTTGGAGGAGTCATAAGTAACACAGGCAAACCCATCACTTTGTTACACATATTTTACCAAGGAGTACTGAAGAGGTAGTTTGATGCGGCCAAGGCTATGTAGATCTCTCAAATAGCAAACTCTACGATCCTGTGGATCCAAAGAACGAATGAACTCTGCTCTATGATGTATGTAGTGTCTTATTGGCTGATGATTCTCTGTCAGAGTATTATTATATGCCCTCAAAACCTGATTCTCCACTTGAAAACCACCAAAATTTTGAATTATCAACCATGCAACTCTTCGGTTTCTATCAATCCTCACTCTCCACGGAGCAACTACTCCATTAGGGTTCGGGATCGTTATAGTTATCCGGTTTTCCTCAATCTCATCACCTACATCATTATCTACAGCAACCTCTTGCTGATTCATGTTAGGAACATCATTAACATTATCAGATCCAAATAAAGCTTAAGCAGAATTAGCACTTTCAGCGGCAGCATCACCTTGAGCAGCATTATTAGCTTTATCCAGTTCATTTGAAGCATTAGGAAGTTCAGCATTTACTCCATCAGATTGTTTGCAACCCCCAGGATTTGCCTCAATCTTCTCATTACCCACATTACCACCTCTCCCATTAGTATAAACACTAGAAACAGGAAAAGCATAAGCATTTACAACAGTATTTGGACCTTCAACATTATTAGCACCTTCAGTTGTTAGGTTAATAGCGAAACATGGATCGCCTGAATCTTTTCCTCTGAAAAACCATAGCTGCAACTTATTTCTCCGGGCTTCTACAATGTTGAACTTTTTAACGAAATTATTCCAACCGCCGCCAGATAACACATATGAAATCTCACTTGGACGTTTCTTGAATTTCATTCTAGAAGTCTCACCATTTGGGTCAACTACCGTGACACCAACTTCGATTTTGCTGATTCCGAAAAAATTTAATAAAAATTGAGATGGTGGTAGAATTACCCTTGACTGGTTTCGATCTATATCTGTTGGCTTCAGCACTTTTTCGTTTAACCACATGATTTTAGGGTTTGTGCCACCTAATTCAATAATCGTATCACGAATAATCTGAGGCAATTCTGGCTCTGGTGCTGCTGGTGGAATTTGTCTCTTCCTCTTCTTACCCTTCTTACTCTCTTCCTTTAAATCTGTGTCTGGCCATGGAACTGGATTACCACCATTAGAAACCTTCATGGACGAATCCGTAGTTGGACCAAAATCAATATTCACATCATACTTTACAAGACCATCACTATGAGCTTCAGAAAAATTATATAACCAATCAAACTCTTCAATATTCTTCATATAATTACCTCTATTTCCTTCTTCAATTGCCTGAATTTCTTTGAAGTTGTTTCTAGTTGAACTTCAAACTCCTTGGAATTTCCATCATTATTGGCATAGTACTGAACTATAAGATTGCAACCCATTTCTACTTGTTGCTTCAATGCTAGGATTTCTTCATTCTCGAGATCTATTGATTTTTGCAAATCTTCTAACCAAGAAATTACCGAAGGTTCAACATGTTCACCTATATCCAAACCTCTATAATCTCGTTCCGATCTTTTCTTGTTATATATGCTAACTTTTAAAGAATGTAAATTTCCATCAAGTTCAGCACTCACCTTTAGAAATGAAGGAGAGGGATGTTGAATCAGAGAACTTTCATCATCACCCAGTTCATAACATTGTTACAGAGCTTCTATGTGTTCTTCAAAACCTTCCACTGCATCTTTACAATCCCTCAACAATTTTAATTTTGGTTCAAGATAAGCTTTCATCTCTACGGAATAAGCAGACCCTTTCTTCTTCTCCGGGTTTGAATCATCATCATGTTGCAAATTACTAATTCTTTGCAACACTTCTGAATATGGAATTGCAAAGTCTGAAACACCACACTTACTGTAATTATCCAAAACATCATCCAACACCTTCCCAAAATCAATATTAGGATCTATATCACCAGCCATCGAGTCAAGACATTCAGATAACCCATCAAAATCAAATTCACCAAACAAATCTTCACTCCCATCAAGATGATGGTCAATGTATACACTCTGATCTTTATCTGAAATTTCATGAGCAGCATGAGGATTATCACCTCCATTAACAGGATGAGTAGCAGCATAACCATTTAAAACCCTCCCTTCAAGATCGCCCCTCACCTTTTGAAAAGGAGAAGATTGATGTTGAGTCATAGAATTTTCATCACCGCCCATTTCATAACATTGTTGCAGAGCTTCTATATCTTTTCCCAAATCATCTTTACAATCCCTTGACAATTCTAATTCTGGTTCAAGATGAGCTCTTTTCTCTCTGAAATACGCAGATTCTTTCTTCTTCTCTGGGTTTGAATCATGATCATCATGAGCAGGAGAACTACTCCCTGGTTCAGCATTAATAACAGGTTCTTGACCCACTTCTTGATTGTCACTTTCAGATTTTCCACCATCATCAACAACTTGATTTTCACTTTCAGATTTTCCACCATCATCAACACCACTATTTCCTTTTCCCTGAGAGTTTTCTTCATCTCCTTCCATTATCAATCTAAGTTTCTTGAAATTGTTATATCTATTGAAGCTTCTTCTTTGGTTTAATTTTGGACGATTTTCTTTAAGAAATTTGGTTAATTTCAAAGTAGAAAATTTTGAACCGGCTTCCAAAGAATAATGGGTTTTGATTTTTTTCTTAATTGAGGGTTTCTTGGGATTGAATTTCTCTGAGAAATCAGAGAGAAGCAGAGTGGTTTATATACGACTTACTGTTTAGTTGAATTTGGGGAAGACGGTTACTCCAACACTTTAGTCACGTGAGCAATTTGAATTTGTTAAGGCACTCGGCCTTTAAGATATGGGGTGTACGCCTCAGGATAATTTGATAACTCTATTAGAATGAAGGGCCATATGTATAATACGCAAGAAGATCTCCGCATCTTGAATTATTTCAGGGTGCAACATAGATCGAGCAAGTTTTCAACACCAAAAGAGGTTAGTTGGTTTCCTCCTAATCCTGGTGAGATAATGATTTGTTGTGATGGTGCTTCTCAAGGAAACCCGGGCCAAGCTGGAGCTGGTATCACTTTTAGAGACGCTAATTCAGCTATCCTTGGAGTTCTTTCTGTTGGTCTTGGTTTTCAAACCAACTATTTTGCAGAAGTTTGTGCTGTTATTTATGGAGCGATGCTGGCAAAAAGGTGGAATCTCAAAAACCTTTGCATTCGTTCAGATTCGATGAGTTGCATTCAAGCCTTTCAGAAGGATGAGTTGCCCTGGCAGCTAGTTACAAAGTGGAGGATCGCGAAGAACTTCTATGATAATATTCGTTATGTTCATAACTATAGGGAAGTTAATTTTTCAGCTGATGCTTTGGCCAAACAAGCATGTTTGTTGGCTGAAGGTATTTTTGAGTTTTATGAGGGTAGGCCAGGCTTTCTCCACTATGTTGAGTGGCCTGGAAAGGTTTATTTTCGCTTTAAGTAGATTAATCTTGTGGTGGCCTAACGGCTAGCGCTAGTTTAATCTAGTCCCTGTACAGTTTTCGTTATTTCTATTTTATTGACCGAGTAAAAAAAAAAAAAAGACTTCCAAACAGCATTTGGAAATGGCCTCCACCAGCTCCTGATTGAATTTCCATATCTTATAATGAGTACTCCGACGCCGAATTACTCATTACGGATGCTCTCCAATCAACCAGATTATTTTTTTTCTTTCTTTCTTTTTTTTGCTGCTGCAAAACTTCTCCGAAGGCTTAAGATATTTGGACACTTGAAAGATCTGTTGCGCTAGCTGTATGAAACATGCACATACCCCATAGGCCTAGCTAACAAGTTCAAGCTATTGCTACTGAAACCATTTGCGCGGAGTCCATCCTTGAGTGATACATCCACTACACCGTTTTCATTCCTCCAGAGCTTCCTGTTAACTGATCTCCCCCTATAATCAAATTAGAAGAAGACTTCCCTGTTGACATAGGATAGGAGAATGAACAAAAGAATCGTACTCAACCGAATAAACCGTCTGTGATTCTTGTGATGCAGCAGAAATTGGAGATCTACTTCTACCAACCCATGAATTCTTTTTTCTGTGATAATCAGTTTTTCTAGTGAAATTTGACCCGTAGCTGAACATAGGTCCTTCTCTAATTTTGATCATTTATCCGAAGCTATCAATTTGGATCCTTTATCCGAAGCTATCAGTTTTGCAGTCCGCAATGCTTAATAAGCAGCTCCCTTCGCAAATGCCATGTGATCATTGTTGCATTTCTCCATTTCCTCTATCACTGTATCAAGCTCTGAAAATATACTCCTGGGATCAAACGCACACTTCATCAAGAAATTCACCATCTGAATCGCTGATAGCCTTTTTTGAGAATTACCCTCTACTACTACTCCAACATTTGAGATTTGCAATCCAGATCGGATTAGAGATCTTGCACAGGCCTCAACAATGAGGCTGTTATTTTTTCCCAGAGACATAGCCAAGCTCATGTGTGAATCTCCAGTTATTCTACTAATGCTCCTGCAATCTACATTAGCTCATCTAATGGATTCAGTTAGATCTACTAGGGATTTAAGACATAGAGCAGCTTCAACTTCTTGAGTACCCAAGTCTCGGTATCAGAAACAGGCATACCTTGCAATGACAGGTACCACCTTAGAACAATCCTGTTGAAGAGGAAAAGACCCAAGCACTTGATGTTAAAGTCCTGATAATGGTGAACATTATGTTGTCAATCTGAGGCACAATATTAGTTCCATGAACTCTTTGGTACGATAAATGGTCTGTCTAACACCTGATAAGCACTCTTTGGTGGTGTTCCTCTGCACTATACGTTCCCCAAATTCCTGTTTTCTCGGTGTCAAACCAAACAACTAAAATTCTTGCTTTCAAACAAAATTCATTACAAAACCCATCTTCGAATTGATCTCAAACTGGTCAAATATTGTGAATAGATGGCAGCAACTCTTCTTCTCACCTTCTTTCCCATTTGAAAGCTCAACTCAAAACTCAAATTACTGCTCCCTTATCTTAACCTTCTAAACCATGTTCTAACCCTTCGAATCAGCACCCAATAGTCCTTAGCTAACCGGTGACAAGAGAATTGGTTGTGAAGCTGGCAGCAATAACCAGAATATCAGAGCAAGAAACAACACCAGGGCAAACCGATTCATTCGGCAATACATCTTTCTCAGCGTCTACTTCATTCGTTGAGTTTAAAAGCACAGATGCATCACATCCTTTGAAACAAAAACTAAAATGAATCACAATTACAGTAAATCAAAATCGAAATTACACTAAAATCAAAATCAAAAGCATAGTTAAGAGAAGTGAAGAGATTATTACCCTAATGAAGTACTCATGGAAGAGTAATCGAACAATGGCGGGAGCAATAGTAGATTCATTGCTATAGAGTCGGAGAACAGTAGATCTTACAATCTTCCCCGCCGCATCAGGAGATGAAGTGCGGTGGAAATCAAATTCAATCATGGAATTAGAATCTTCTGTACTCATGCAGAGAAGACTTTTATATGATACGATCGACGAAATGGATTTAAACAGTATTAATCGGACAACGGACTCAGTCCAGCTGGATTCGTTGATACAACCAACTGTCCGATACGTCTGTATGGTTCGCCCCCGACCGATACGTAAAAATTAGCTAATGATTCGCGAATCATTCGACGAATTGCTAAATAGGCGTAGGAGGGTTGGTTCTATATTTTTTTTTTCTCCTAACTACGTTTCCAAAGTAATATTAACAATAATTAAAGCAAGTGTTAATTAACTACTAAACTCAAAATAGATATCAAGAGAAGTAATAAGGGAGAAGTGGGAATTTCTTATTCACTTAAGAAATTGAGATACCAAAATACATCAGCCCATGGGAGCTGTTTATACAAGTTCAAAAGGTGTTAGCTTGTATACACCACCTAGACCCATTTATTAATTGACTGAAGCTTAACTAAACAGTCTTGAATAACACTACTTGTAGACCAACTAATACTTGAAAAGGAGCCATTTATGGTCGACACAATATTGTCGCTATCGATTCTAGATGCGGTTGTTGAATGCCTTTTGTCAGAGCCCAAATCACTGCTTCTAAAACGGCCAGAGCTTCAGCTTGTTCCTCATCTATTGCTGTGACATTTGTGCCTTTTGCTGCTCCAAACTCACCTGCAGAATTTCTCCATATTAGTCCAATGCCTGCAATATTTGTATTATCATTTTTATTAAAAGAAGCATCCACATTTATTTTTTCCCATCCGTAACTGACATTCCCAATAGATAGGAAGTGAAACCGTGTGAGATACTGGCAGTGGTGCCGTTAGCAACAAATAACTCCCATTCAAGAATGTTTTTTGTGTAACATCGATTATTTCATTCGGATTCACCCGCACTTTATCAAATACCACGTAACATCCGTACTTCTAACAGTCCACATACTAAAACAGATAAATCTCAAAGATTTTTGAAATGTTTCAGTATGAAAATTATTAGAAGTAAAGCAATTACTTATCCAAGTATTAAAAGTACTATTGATAGCGTAAGAAGAAAAAAGGGTGTTATCAAGAGCAAACCAGATTCGTGGACCACCCGACATTCATTAAAAATATGTTGAACAGCTTTCATATGCGAGCCACATAAAGGACAGTGAAAGGTCAAACCCTCTAATGTGTCTACCTATCCTATCTCTAACATTAACGCAGTTTTGAATGCATTTCCAGATAAAGTATAGAACTTTAGGTGGAAGATTTACACTCCAAAGCCTTTTCCAAGGGAAATTAACCTGAAGACTAGTAAGATTGTTATGATCAAGATCTCTAATACTGCTATAAGCTGACTTAACAGTAAATTGCCCATTTCTAGTTTTTGTCCATCTGATCTTATCCCTTCCATGTAGAGGTATCCTAATCCTGCAAATGAGAGTAACAATATGAGGATCAAAAAGAATGTTTAATAAATTGACATTCCACGATTTGGTATCGTGGATCAATAAGTTGATTAACTTTTTTAAAGCATTGGATTGAAATCTGGAAGGAAGATAGCCATTATGACCTGGAACCCAAATATCTCTCCAAATATACACATTTTCACCAGTGCCAATCTCCCAGCAGTGATTCTCTTTAATTATATTAAGACCTTGGGTAATCCCCTTCCATACCCAAGAGCCATTGGTATTGAAACCATCTCTGAGAGGGTTAGTATTTAAGAAATACTTATGCTCAACAATTTGAGTCCAGAGAGAGTCAGCTTCATTTACTAATCTCCATGCAAGTTTGGACAAAAGAGCCTTATTGAAGGCTTCAGACTTTCTAATATTAAGACCGCCAATGTGCTTAGGCGCAGCAATGGTATCCCAGCTGATATGATAACCACCTCTTGATCCATTTTTCTTCCCCCACCAAAATTTTCTTTGAATAGAATCCATCTTGTCAGTTAATTCCTTCGGCATAGGAAAAACTGCCATCTGATGAGTTGCTAAAGAGCCTAAAGTGGTTTGAGCTAAAATAGTCTTACCTGGAGTGTTAAGCCATATAGCATTCCAGTTTGTCAATCTAGCATCAAATTTATCCAGGATTGGACTGAAAGATTCCATTTTATGTCTCTGCAGAAGTAGAGGGACACCTAAATATTTGTCCTGCAAACCAATCTTCTTAATATTCAAGATATTAGTAACAGCATTCTTAATACTAGCATCAGTCTTAGGTGTGAAAGCTAAACCTGATTTCTCAAAATTTATAGCTTGGCCAGAGATAGAAGAAAACTTTTTGATTACCTCATTAAGAATTTGGACTTCTTTGGGGTCTGCCTTACAAAATATAAGGCAGTCATCTGCAAAAAATAGGTGGGTTATAGGAGGGGCAGTCTTAGAGACTTTGAAACCATGGATTTTATTCTCATGTTGGGCTTTTATAAGAGCTCTAGAAAGAGCATCCATACAGAGAATAAAGAGGTAAGGAGACAAGGGATCTCCCTGTCTCAGACCTCTTTGAGGATAGAATAACTCACCTGGAGATCCATTTAGCAAAATAGATGTCGAAACAGTGGATATGCATTGATAAATCATGCTGCAAAAATTTTCATGAAAACCCATTTGTTTAAGACAATTAATGAGGAAAGACCACTCAATCCTATCGAACGCCTTAGACATATCTAATTTAAGTGCAAGGAAACCTTTTTTAGATCTTATTTTTTTCATAGAATCAACTAACTCATGAGCAATGACTATATTATCTGTCATAACTCTTCCATGTAGAAAAGCTGCTTGGAAAGGAGTAATAAGTTTATCTAATATGGGTTTCATTCTCGAAGATATAATCTTAGATATTATTTTGTAGCTGGTATTACAAAGACTTATTGGTCTAAAATCGACAGCTGATTTAGGGCAAGTAATCTTAGGAATTAGGGACAAGAAGTTATGGTTTGATTCCTTAAGCAGATATCTAGAATGAAAGAAAGCTTGGACCATATTAACAGTGTCAGGTCCAACAACATCCCAAAATTTCTGGTAAAAACCAGGAGGAAACCCGTCTGGACCTGGAGAGGTCCAAGGTTTCATACTAAAGACGATTTTTTTAATCTCCTCACAATCAGGAATTCTCAGTAACTGAGCATTATCAGTTTCAGTAATACTAACAGGGATATTTCTAATAAAATCATTATCATGTATAGGATTAGAAGAAGTACTCATACCGCAAAATGATTAAGAAGATTATTAGATATTTGAGATCTTTCGATTAACCGTTTCAGCGAGAATCTTGGATAACTTCAATTTGATTTCTCCTCTTCCTATAATTAGCCTAGCATGGAAATACCCTGTATTTCTATCATTATAATTAAAATCATCATCCTTGGCTCTTTGTCTCCAAAAATTCTAAATTGACAGCATTCCAGGTGATCTAACTGTTGTGTGTGTCAATTAGTCTACTATCCTTTTGGTCAACAATTCCTTGAATATGAAGATCTTCAAGCCTGAAAATTTATGTTTTTTATATTATTTTGAATATGACCAAAAGTATGCCTATTCCATTGACTAAGCTCATGTTTAACAGATTGGAGAGACTTTTTATGACGGAATGCATGAGAACCCGAGGAATTGTATTGCCAATTTTTTTCTACTATTTCTCTGCATTTAGGATCACTAAGCCAACACTTATTGAATTTAATTGGTCTCCTAGTAGCATTTTGATCTCTAGCAGAGGTGAGAAGAATGGGACTGTGATCACTAGCTATTGGGGCTAGGTGAAAGACATGACTATTGGGATAAAACTCAAACCACTTATTATCGCCTAGAGCTCTATCCAATCTCTCTAAAATAAGAGCATGTCCATTCCTTCTATTGGACCATGTGAAATGGTTACCGTGTGTATGGCACTTCATGTATTCCTGCATTGTCAAACAAACTTTTAGCATAATCAATTTGATGCTGATCAGCCATTTTACCTCCCATTTTCTCAGACTTATCAACAATTACATTAAGGTCTCCAATTAAAATCCAGGGATAATTATAATTTAGTCTATTCTCTGCTAAAAAATTCCATTGTTCATCCCTGGCTTCATTATTCAGAAGACCATACATGCATGTGAGTAATATTTTTTCTGTTCTAGCATCTATACTAATCAAGCAATTAATGATCTGAGATGTTTCATTGATTAGAACTAGGTCTAGGCCATCCTTCCAGAGCATACAAAGTCCACCTGACAACCCTATAGGATTAATAATCCTGTAATTTGGAAAATTAAGAGGACGAATTAAATTGGTCATTTTTTTGAAATAAGCTTTAGTTTCACAAAGAAAAACAATATCAGGGTCATTGCTTCTAACTAATTCCTTTAACTGATTTCTAGTTTTCTTATTTCCATAACCTTGAACATTCCAGGAAAGTATCTTCATACTTAGGATATTATGAGGTTTAGCAGAAAGACAAGTAACAATTCTTGAGCGATAATAGGAATTATTGAAATTAAAAGGGAGAGAGTCAGTGTTTGTTACCAACTTTGCAGGCGTATCTTGTCCTCCATGGAAGTTCTCCTCTGCATCATTTTCTCCCTCCTCAATAAGATCATGCTCCATACCATCAACAAAGAATTAAACTAGTTCCAAAGTATTTTCTCCCCGTTGTTATCATCTTCCTCTATCTCTTCAAGACACTTCCTTGACCTTTTGTTCTTTCTTGGAATCATCTAAATCAGCTTCTTGTACCTCCATATTTTTTGTTTAATGCTAGCTTCAGATCCTTTGTATAAGGAGGTCTAAATCATCAACAATCTCAACCCCATATGCGCTGGCAAGCTCATGGAGATACAGAGTGTAATTTTCACTTGTCATTCGACGAACTTTCAAGTCATCGGCTACCTCTTCACATTTGTCAGCATTATGATCAACAGTTAAACAATCTTGACAAAGGTTATGCCACGCCTCTCCCAATGGTAACGAACCCAAGTTGAACCTCCTGTTGCATTGTTCCACCAGCCACCTCTATGTAATGGTTTGGACAAATCGATTTCAATCCTTGCAGTGACCAAATTCCCAAGCCTTGGTCTGCAACTTTCTGGATCCACAGATACCTTCACACCCAATTCTTCTATAGCTTCATACACTATTGTTTTTGATTGATGTTCAAGAATGAGATGTTGAAATTGGACATTCCATTCCTGCCGATTAAAAACTAAATCCTTAATTGGGATTGATGAGTTATATTCCTTGAGGTTTAAATGACATTTTTTCACATTCCAAGGTGAGTTTTTCAGATGACTTTAGCTACTTCGTTGAGTGAAACCAAATATGTATATATTCCTCTCCATTCTCGCGAATCTCCTTTGTTTTCCATCTAGACCAAATTATTTTGATTTCCTTTTTTGACATCCTCAGTTCCAATAGAATCCTCAGAGAAAATTTTTCCAATTAAGCTATTTGACCATTCTTTAGAACCCTCTGATACAGCTTTCTTTGTTCCAACAGACTTCCTCATTTTTCTTGCACAGATGTCTCTTATGGAGGCAAGCTCCATTTGATCAGTTATTGAAGCAATATGAGTGTTTGAGGATTCTGCCATTTCAGAAACTATTGCAAAGGCTCTTTTGTTATAAGGTGATGTACTCTTCTTCCCAGATTTATTCAGTTTATAAAGAATAGGCGATTGATGATAGTAACCATAATTAGGTAATTGAGAATTATCCCTATCTTTAATGAAATTTATGAAAAATCTAGAAGATAAAAAATTGGAATATTCGGATTGAAGTTGAATTGTAAATCGATTAAGAGTTAATCTTTGATTGACTCGCAAATCCTAAATTTACTGGGAAGAAATTTGGGAAGTTCAAATTTGAATTTTGAAACAATTCTCGGTTTCGAGTCGAAAAGCTAACACCGAGTTGTAGTGTTGAGCTAGGTTAACATCGATACACCACCTAGTTTAGATGTCACCTTACATGTAGAGTTTTATGTAGTAATAACACCAGTTACTTGCATATAAACCATGCAATTCAACACTCACTAGATTTAGGTGTTAATCTCATCCAATTAACAAGTAGCTTATTATTACTTAAGTAGCTTATACAAGTTTTTTTTTTGGAAGGTGCTTGGTGTAGCTAATGGTACTAAGTGGATATCCACCATATCCCATGTATTTTATAACACTCCCCATTGGACATCCACTATTCTAAAATATTGCCTCATTAAAACCTTGCTTGGAAAATCCAAAGGGAAAAACCAGAGCGAAGCGAAAAGAGTATAATACCAAAAGTTAGAACAGTGTTGGACTCACGCAAGTTGCCTCATTAAAACCTTGTCAAGGAAAAACCCAATGGGAGAATAACCTTGAAAAGGAAAAAGAGTACAACGCGATATAGTCCAGTACCTCCAAGGATCTTCAAAAGTAGATACTCCCCCTGATTCTGACATCAATCATTTTGTTGATAAAGATGTCGCATTCCGATACCATGAACAAGTTTTCGAAAAACTGTTGTTGGCAGTGCCTTGGTGAATAGATCAGCTAAGTTTTCACATGATTGTATCTTCAGAATATCAATCTCCTTGGTCTTCTTAAGATAGTGAGAATAAAAGAACTTTGGTGAAATATGCTTTATTTTGTCACCTTTAATATAACCATCTTTGAATTGTGATATGCATGCTTCATTATCTTAATAGATAATCGTTGGTGCATTAATTAGTGACTGAAGGCAAATCGCAAGAAGTTCTGATATGCCTTATCAACGATCTTAACCATACAGCTTCCCTGCTTGTTTCGTGCAGAGCAATAATTTATGAATGATATGATGAAGTAGTTGGTAAACTTTGTTTGCAAGATCTCCATGAGAATGCAGTTCCACCAGTAGTAAAAACACACCATGTTTGAGAAACAGCTTTGTGTGGATCAGATAGAAATGTTTGTACCATAAGTAAGAATACCACTTAATGGGCCAAATTGATACTTGAATCATCTTTTGGTCCTCATCCAAGCCCGCTAACCAGTCAACCAAGGCAGCCCACAAGTCTGCACAGACCGGTCAAAGTCAACCGTCGATCAACTATCAAAGTCAACCGTCGATCAACTATCAAAGTCAGTCGCACCCCTAGCCAATTTTCAGTCTTGTAGACAGCAATGTTGCTAACCAATTCCCAGCCAAAAACTCTTCCGCACTGCCAACCAGTCTCCAACCATGCTGCCAGCCAGCCTCCATCCACACTGACAGCCATCATGCCTGTCAACTATCAAGCCAGTCCCTACCCATGCAGTCAGTTGTTCCGCCAGCAAGTGTCCACCAATATCGCCAGCCATCATTTATGCGTAATTTATCATGGAAGCATAAATGTGCAGTTTCATGCAGAATTGAATTCCAACAGTTACCATGCGAATTGAATTCCGGCAGTTTCAGCCATGCAATATTTATTCCAGCAGTTTCATACATGCAATAATAATTTCAGCAGTTTCATGCGGAATTGAAGAGGGAGGCATAAATGAGAAGTTAGTGCCATTTAAGTTATATTGAAATTATGTATACAATTGTATAAATAGGAGGAGCAAAAATCATAGAAGGGGGGGCCAATAGGGAAAAAAATATACAATGTAATTTTACTATCAATACAAAATCACTCCCCAAGGGGATTCGCCCTTGGACATAGGCAACCTATGCCGAACCACGTTAAACCTCTGTCTTTCATTTTGTTCTTCAAATCGACCCCTAACCCAAAATACTCACCAAAATTATCCATTCATCGTGTTTCGTGCCCAAAAGTAATTTTGGGTACAAACATTGGCGCCGACTAAGGGGATACGAGAAAAGGAATCGTGTTCTCCCGTTGATAAATGTTGTACAAAATGCTTCAAAATCGTTTCCGTGAAAAAACTGTTTGCACGTCGGGAAAATCATCCGTTGTTGCGATCCAGCTTGGTCGTGAATCGTCAGAACCCGCTTTGATCGCAATAGTCACAGTCCAGCTGATCACAGCTGCTGGTGACCATATACTCGCACATACCGCAGTCCAGTTGATCGCAACTGCTGCAATCAAGATTCGCTGTTTCAGATTTGTGGATCGAGATCTGCAAAAACAATTACCTTCGGAAACTACTAAAACTGCATCACTGCAACGGCCGATGAAACCGCTCCTAGGACGTTCGGTCCACAGTAAAAAATGTCGAGGAAACATCATCAAAATTTTTGCTGGATATTCGATCACATGGCTTGGTCCGGTTTTGATTTCGATCACTGCAGTCCGGTTGAACACAGTTGTTGCAATCCAGTTGATCGCAACTGCTGCAGTTCGACTTCATAGTCAGAGGCCACCAAGACTGACTCATTGGAAAGATCGCTGAGATTGTTGCCAGGATGTTCGATCAGCAACATATTCAAGTCCAAAGTTAAAAAAAAAAAATTGCTTCTCAAATAACGCATTATCCACTTGTCCGAGTTTGTTGTATGACAAAATCGCTACTTTCACGATCACCGGGTTGTCAAGCTGCCTACATCTCTAAGCGCTTGAAAACCCTAGAGAAGACCTCCGGGAAAGAATCTCAAAAAGTTCCATAAAAGGCCGCAAAAGTATAGCAAAACGGTGGTGGAAAGTCCATGAGAAACGGCAACATTCCCCAGAACCGTTGCAATAAACCGTTGAAGGAAAGACCTCATTTTTTGAACAAGCGTCGCGGAAAGCTTCAAATACAAAAAAAAAAAAATCAAGAAAAGGCCGGCGGCCAAGTCCGGCGGCCAAGTCCGGCGGCCAAAGCCGGTCTAGAAGGCTCGAAATAAAAGACAACTTTTACCAAAACTGTCACCAAATGTTCACAGTGAAGATCACAATTTCAGCATAACTGTCATCAAAAGTTCGGAGTAAAGATCACAGTTTCGGAAAACTGTCACCAAAAGTTTTCACTCACCAACGTTAAAGGTGTCCCATCACCCATGTCTGAGTTCTTCGATGCTTCAGTTACATGAAAGTTCGATGAGCAGCGAATGACCACCGTGGATTTTCTGAGGTACATCAAACTTCGATGCTCCGCGATACATCAAAATTCCATTCTCAGCAACAGTTCGATGCAACGGTGGTACATCAATCTTCGATGCGCTGGACACACAGACCGTTGATACTCCCTTGTACATCCATTTTCGATGCTCTGTAAAACATCAAAATCAAATTCAGAAAAAAAAAAGAAAAAAAAAAGCTGGCGACCATTACGCAATGGGCGGCGAAGCTAATGGCGGTGGCCGGCGGCCACCAGCGAGCGGCAATTGGCGATTAATCGGAAATCAAATGGCGATTAGTCGGTACAGAGATTAATCGGCGATTAATTGGAGGGTCTGATTTGGTGCGGCGCGGTACAACTTAATTTCGTAGCCCTGTTTCAATGCAACACGGCGCAACTTAATCCCGTAGCCCTCGGATTATTCCGCCACGTTTCTCTTGCCTTGCGGATATGTACACCCCACTAGGGCTTGGTTTAAAAAAAAATTCGTTGATATCTTCTTCGTCTCACGTCCGAATTGGATGATTTTTGGCTCGTTGCGATCGCATTTCAATATCCTACGACATGAGGGTAAAATTTTGCAATTGGAGAATAATATTTTTTGGGTACAATCACGTCATCAACATGTTTGGAGCAAGAGGCTAACCAACCAATTTCGTTTCTTCGATAACTTCTTCTTCGTGCATCCAACTTGAGTGATTGTCGACCCGATAAGATCGTATGTCAATTACCAAGGTCATGAAGGCGACATTCCAATTTTCGGAGAAAGTTAAAAATTTTAGAAATGTAAAATGACAGCACCAGAAACGGTCACATTCAATCACCACCGAAAATACTACAGTCCAGTTGATCGAACTGCTGCAGTCGTTTTCCACATAACTATTACGATCCAGTTGATCGAACTATTGTAATCCGGTTTCACAAAGAATATTGTTGTCCCGTTGATCGAACAACCGCAGTCCTTTTTAATTCCTACGATCTAGTGGGTCGAATCATTGTAGTCCGATTTTCCCTAAAATCTGTTTCAACACGGTTTTCCTCACAACCGATTCACCCAGCTTTGTGCATAATCATGTTTAAGATAACCGATCACAAACAATAAATACGGTTCCGTGGAAACTGTCTTCGATCCAACTTGGACTTAACTGGTGCATTCCAGTCCCACAGACAAATCAATTACTAAGTCGAGACGAGACGCTAAGGCAACTATACTAATCATCGTCTCCGGAAAATACCGACATAGCCAGTGGGCACCCTAATCGCTTCGTAAACGAAGTCGCAGTAACATTTTCAATAAGTTAAGTATACAATTTGCATATTTTTGCATCTTTTCATATAATCATGCATACTTTTGTTCAATGAGACACCTATAATGTGGCGAGCATTTTCTCACGAGGAGATGCACACATTTCAATTATACGCGCATCTGGAATAGTGGGATTGGCCCCCGGCACGAGTTCCAGATAGCAGACATCTTCAAAATTTCATGCGCGATCAAAATGTAGCAAGGCAGTGCACCCTTGTGCGAGCATTGAGCAACATGACAATCATTATCTTCTGGGGGCGATTTTCATATCACTTCAACGTGACTGACTATCACTTGGGGGCGAGATATGTAACATCTCATGGTCTAAAATTACTCTTTTGGGGCAAGTCTGTGTAACACTTCATACACTTGGGGCGAGTTACATAGCACCTAATTGCAATGCGGAATTAAGCTTCAAAATCGAAACTGTGTAACCCAAACTTCTTAATCCTCCAACGAGTTGCAGGATTAAGAGGGGGCGAGCGTACACCCTAATATTTTTACGCAATTTTTACAATCGTAATGTTAAACTCGCTATAGTTATGTTGATTGAATTATTGTACTCAGTTCAAAAGCAATCGTTGCACTTTCGGTTGGACGCGACCGATGCGTCCAGCTTTTGCCTACTTAATTTTTGTACTCGCTTGACGAATCGATGTCTGCTGGGTTGCACTCGGTTGACGCAATCGATGTTTTCTAGTTTTATTTGTAATCGTTACACCTAGGTATATCGAATCGTTTAAGTCTATTCCTCAAGAATCGCTTGCCGCAGTCCGGTGATCGAAGCTACCGCAGTCCGCCTGCTTGTATTCCCGCATCCGGTGATCATAGACAAATCTGTAATCGTATTCGCCGCCGGGCGCAGCACTTGTGATCAAGCCGCTGCGGTCCGCCTACGTGCGTCGCTACCGCAGACCCGCCTGATCAACTGCTGCAGTCAGCTCCGTTCGCATTTCCTGCGTCCAGGCTGGCCAGCGCCGGCAAACGTGAGGTTCGTCGTTCCTTCAGTCCCTGCCCGCAAATTCTGTGTTGCTAGTCGTTGCTGCAATCCAGCTGATCGCAAATGTTGAAGTTCAACTTTGCTCGTCGCTGCGGAGACCCGGTGATCAAGCCGCTTTGCGGTCGGCTCCACTCTTCGTTCCTGCCAGTCAGTGCTCGCGGCCAGCCTGATGTTGCTAGTCATTCTTTGGGGCAAACGACAAATCGAAGGCATTGCGGTTCAACTTGCTCGTGTTGCTGCATTTTGGTGATCGAAGCTGCTGCCGATCCCGGCTATAACCGCGTCTCCTGCCCGGTCGGTGATCGCCGGCAATGGGGCCGGTATAGTTTTACTCGTCGCCTGTGATCAGTGATCGCATCTCGCCGCAATGTCGATGCTTTGCCGCAGCACCACCGATCAAGCCGCCGCAATCCAGCCTATGTTCACATCTCCCGCAGATCCAGCCAGATCACGGCAAGGTGTAGCTTAAACTTTGCTCGTTGTCGCCAGACATAGCTACTGATCGCAGCTACTACAGTCCAGCTTTGTTCGCATCAACTGCAGTCCAGCTAATCACAGCTGCTGCAGACCAGCTTCACTCAATGTTTTTACCGCTCATTTCCAACATCACTCTGCTCCATTATCAAGCTTCCGTTGCATCACTTCAGTCTTATTTTTGCATCACTTAGGGGCGACTTGATTACGATCTCCACAATCAACGAAGGCGGTTCTATTTATGCTTCAGCAACAGAAATTTACTCTTGGGGGCGTCTTGATTTCCGCAAACAACAAGGGAAGATTCGCCAATCACCTCAACATCAATAGTCCACACTTGGGGGTGAGTTTTATCATTGACTAAGGAACACGAAATTTTTCTTAACCCCCAACAAGTTGGAGGTTAAGAGGGGGCGATGTTTGTACCATAAGTAAAAATACCACTTAATGGGCCAAATTGATACTTGAATCATCTTTTGTTCCTCATCCAAGCCCGCCAGTCAACCAAGTCAGCCCACCAGTCTGCACAGACCGGTAAAAGTCAACCGTCGGTCAACTATCAAAGTCAGTCGCACCCCTAGCCAATTTTCAGTCTTGTAGCCAGCAATGCTGCTAACCAATTCCCAGCCAAAAACTCTTCCGCACTGCCAACTAGTATCCAACCATGCTGCCAGCCAGCCTCCATCCACACTGCCAGCCATCATGCCTGTCAACCATCAAGCCAGTCCCTACCCATGCAGTCAGTTTTTCCGCCAGCAAGTGTCCACCAATACTGCCAGCCATCATTAATGCATAATTTATCATGGAAGCATAAATGTGCAGTTTCATGCAAAATTGAATTCCAGCAGTTTCAACCATGCGAATTAAATTCCAGCTGTTTCAGCCATGCAATATTCATTCCAGCAGTTTTATACATGCAATAATAATTTCAGTAGTTTCATGCGGAATTAAAGAGGGAGGCATAAATGAGCAGTAAGTGCCATTTAAGTTATATTGAAATTATTGTATACAATTGTATAAATAGGAGGAGCAGAAATCATAGAAGGGGGCAATAGGGAAAAAAATATACAATGTAATTTTACTATCAATACAAAATCACTCCCCAAGGGGATTCGCCCGTGGACGTAAGCAACCTATGCCGAACCACGTTAAACCTCTGTCTTTCATTTTGTTCTTCAAATTGAGCCCTAACCCAAAATACTCACCAAAATTATCCATTCATCGTGTTTCGCACCCAAAAGTAATTTTGGGTACAAACAAGAAAACCAGCATGTATATACTTTTACCTGAGAACCTTCTGATGGGTTTCTTGAGTAAAACAAGCATAAGTTTGTAGTTCCACGAAGATACCGGAAGATATGCTTCACTCATTTCCAACGTCTCTTTGTTGGTGTGGGGGCGGGGGAGACTGAACATGGCTAGTAAGTTTACTGCAAAAGAAATGTCATGACTCGTACATCGAGCTAATTGCACTCAAATATGGTACTTCTTGACCAAGAAGTTTTTCATCCTCTTCTTTAGGACGAAATGGATCACTATGAATATCAGGTGTCCTTACAACCATAGGAGTACTGAGCAGATAAGCTTTATCCATTTCAAAACGTTTGAGAATTTTCTCAGTATCAGTATACGTCATTTGATAGACAAAAATTCCGATTCTCAAAAAACGAATATGAAAAAATTACTAAATATATACAATCTGACAAGGAAGTAATGTCATTTTAATGGGTTTTAAACTTTTTTTAATGCCATAGAATTGAACTTGGATAAGTGACTTGCCTTGAGTTAGGTATTTGTTTATGGTTTACCTAAGTCTAACGGTTCCGGGACAAATATAAAAAATATTTGGACAATAATGTCAAAAAGTTATGATGGTGCCATGAAGCGTTGAGGAGCAAACGACCACGCAGGCCGCAGCTCCATGATGTTTCTCCCATTGATGCTCTTATTAGTCCAAGTAAATCGAGGCCCAGAAGGAATTTTGTCCCCACGATTGCAATCATTCATAACAGTATGTAATTCCCCCGGTCATACGAAGGAATGACACCACCCTTTTTATCAGCAAGGCTAGAAAGCACGTCGAAATCACCAATAACACCCATAGGTTGATTAAGTTCAGTGTTCAGAAACAAGTTGAAGTTCCTTAGTTGATGACGACAATAGGGATTAGTACTAGCATATAGAGCTAAGAGATCGCTTGGTCTTCTTACTAAATTCCTCGTGACTATTTCCAGGTAGACTAGGATTACTTCTAGCATGCAATCTGCGGGGCACACTTTTGAGACGCATCATTTCCCTACTAGAGCTTGTTCCAACAGCTGGAGTGGGAGGTGTTTTGCGTGCTGATGATGGTCATTTTATGGCATCTTTTGCAAGATTTATACATAACAACTCTAACAATGTGACTGAGCTTTGGGCCATCCGAGACAGTATGAAACTGGCCTTGCAATTGTGAATCTCCCCAAGATAGTTGTTGAAATGTGATTTTTACAAATCTAAATTTGCTAAATCAAGTAAAACTTGATTCAACCCTAAATTCTTTAAATGTAGATTGTCAACTGTGATGAAATTTGATCCGAGTTTACCTCTTAAAAGACAAATTCTCTCAGTTTTGACATATTAGGCTTGGTTATGTCCATGGAGTTTAAAGTGTTATTTACTACTATATCTGATTATCACTAAGATTAGGATAAATAAATATTATTATAAAAGGATTACACAAACAGTTTATAACTTGTTTCTTCATCATAACAATCCCTGTTCTTGATTCCTATTTGAGTCCGAGCATGTTAGAGTCTCCACAAATTTGATGGTTAGATCTGCACAAATCTAGTGCTTAAATTGCTCTTATTCATACTCATGATTCAATCCTTACTTCAAGACAGACTTGCGTCGTGTTGAAAACCGAGATTGAAGTTCTCTTTGATGGGTATTAGTTCATCTTTGCGAATAAAAGACCGAAATAAGTGGAGAAATGGAATTCTTTTTGATCTAGTTGGTGTTAGATTAGTTGGCGGGTGCTTTTATTGAGATTTTTTTTTGTGTGAGCTTTGTCATGAGATGTGTGTCTTGCTCTATACCTTAACCGCTCATGTTCCCGGCATGCTATGGTGGATACTACTTCTACCGCCATACTTATCAAATAATTTGACTACTATTACCTATTTGATTTTATGTCCCACTGCTCACTTTGTATGTTAGTCGATTAATCTCACAATCGCTCATCGTCGCTACAAACCATGGAAGGCATATATCTACTCTTCTCACAGCATGTTTTCGTTTTGGTCTAATTGTGCACCCCTTAGTGCTATTACTACTAAAAATCTGCGTGAGTGTGTCGCTTGTTAGTGTGCAGTGTGTGTGTGTGCCGAGCACGTGAGAGATAGAACAATCAAATCTAAAAAACCATCATAAGAATCTACAAGTAAAACTTTATTAAATCTTTCAATCAAATACAAAGGTTTATAACTTCTATAACAAATATGTAAAAAAGTGGGTATTAGTTTGATTAAGTTTATGGAAGGTAATTTGAATTGATTGTAGTTGCGATTAATCTCACAACCACACCCTTAGTAAAATCTATAGAACAATCAAAAAAACCATCATAAGAATCTCAAGAACTTTATTAAATCTTTCAATCAAATACAAAGTAATATGAAAACCCTAACTTGGGAAGCAAATAATATTTCTCTCTCCTAAATATATTGTCTAAATTCTCCTCCTTTACAAAGATGCTTGGCTCCTTATATAGGAGTTTACATAGTGGAGGACAGCTAATAAAGCCCCTTATTTCGGATCTGACGTGCGTCAATGTCGCATGGGAGTAACAGCATTGCCGCACGGTTTCTTTACTTCCGCATAGATCTTCACACTTTACTCGTGATTAGGTGACGTCATCTGGTTCGTCATTCTGGATATGTCTTACGCGTTTGTGTTCGCTTGCCACCAATGGAGTTACTTCGCATACAAAATGAGTGTGCGGTATTTTGTACCCACATTTTTCCTCTTCTCATATCTCTCTTTTGGTAGAGAGTGCGGTATGAGAAAACTCTAGTCCATTTTTTCGCACCGGTTCATCTTTTCGTATTCCTATCAGTTACTCTTTTTCCGAGTTCTCGGCATAGTAATACACACGTGTCTTCTTCACCACTCATTATCAGACACGTCCTTGATAACCGCCTCTTCTTATCCGCTCATTCTTAATCGACGTATTGATGGGAAGAAATCTCTTGGGAGTTGGGATAAAAATCCTTTATTTACTGATACGTGTCTCCTCTTTTCTCTTTTTACCTTCTCTCTCCATTTTTTATCTGCAACTTTTTTTTTCCTGCAATTATCTTCATCTCTGCAACTTTCTTCATCTCTACAACTTTCAAATATAAAATATTTTCTTCGCATTCTCTTCCAGTTATTTTTCTCCTCTCAGGCTCTTATTCTTTATCATCATATTGATCATCCTGATCTTGATTGACTCGATCATCTCATTTAAATTCTCACCTTCAATTCCCATTTTAAAAATGGGTTTAAAACCCGGCTGGAAAAACACCAAAGAGTTTAACAAATTAAAGGATGAATTTGGACGTAGGGGTTTCACATTATCAATCCCTCAGGGATCTAAACCCACTTCTACAATTGTACCTGAGTGGTTTTTTTCCTGATGATCAATGGGATAATGATAGAGTCATTTTTTCGCTAGGTCAACTCTCTGTGGGACTTCCTATTCCTCTATACAATCCTCAAATTCCTTTGTTCTATGAACTTTTTTCTGACACGAGATTTTCGCGCGGCATATTCCAACTTAGTGGTGACTGCATTAGGATAATGGTGGAATATGCTCGTCGCTTGGCTGGACTAGAATATGCTTATCCAAAAGATGTAAGAAATACAAATTACGCACAGAAGGAAATTAACCCTGCGAAATACACAGTCGAGAATTTCTTTCATCATTATGATGTTGTCATTATGAAGAATGAATCCTCTCGTTGGGGTATTCGCTTGCCGAGAAAGGACGGCATCGCAGAGGACCGGAGAATCATGCGCGATGTTGATTTTCATGACTCTTCCAATAGTACCGCTCGTAAATCAAAGGATACTCGTCGGGTAGAGTATTATATTATTGTTGAAGGCTCTTATGTTACTGGCAAAGATGCCGATGGGTCGGATCTCCCTCTTCCTGAGAGATTTGACGCTTACAAACCTTGGGAATTCGTATGGCCCGAGGAGAAAAATGTGGTATGCTTATTTTTTGATTTTATTTTTTCTATCTGTTTTTCTTCTTTTGTTCTTCGCTTCCTTATTATCTCTCTTAGTTTCAGGTGGCAAAGCAAAGAAAGAAGGCTAACAAAAATTTATCTCAAGCGTCACCTTCGCGCCATAATGAAGTAAGAAATACCCCCAACTTGAATTTTAACAATATTGTTGCCTCTGTTTCTTATCTATCGTTATGGGTACGTGTAGGTGAAAGCTAGAGGCGCTAAAGGTAAGGGTAAAAGAAACATCCATAAGTCTACTTCCAAGAATCCTTCTAAGAAGCGAAAGGCGCCTTCTCCCTCTCCATCAGGCTCCTCTTCTAGTGATGAGGAAACGCCTTCTCCTGACGACCCATCGCTCACGTCTTCTATGAGGCAGTTATCTAGTATCTTCTCTGACTCTATGTCTGCGATTGGTAATGATGTGTTAACTCGCACATGTGAGATAGTTGCAAAGATTTGTGACGCTCCTTCTCTGAGCCATGAGTCCCTTCGAGGAGTTGCCTCTGCATTGAGTCCAAGTTTTCAATTTGCCTTTGGATCTTTGGTTAGTTTTCTTCTTGTGCGTCAATCTTCTCAACTATTTTATGTGAACCCGCGTCATTTATTGATTTTTTCGCTTTCTCTCTATTAATGCAATATGCTCGTATATCTCATGATGTTACTTCTGATCTTATAAGAAAAATTCGCGCTCTAGAAGCAGAAAAGGCTAAGCTCCAAGGTGATTATTCTCCTAGCTCTGGCCACGTGAAAGAACTCCGTGATAGAAATGAGCAGCTAGTTGGTATGTACTTTACTCCATTCTTTATTCTAACTTCTTTACGTCGTTTTTGCCCTTCTTTTAATTGTTTGTCCCTGCAGAGATCTACCACTTAACTGACGAGGCAATTCATTATCCTGTTGATGACGAGATTCTTCTACAACATCTTAATTCTTCCTTGAATAACATCTCAGATGATAAATTAAGAACTTTAAACATGGAAGAACTCAGATCGAAATATAAACTTCTTATCCGTGATCATAGGAGTGCGTTATCTATTAGTAGTATTTTTAGACGTCGTTTTTGTGAATTCAAAGAAAGAATTAAAGTTTTGGAGGCGAAAAATAACGCTATTATATTTGATAAGGATAATATCGCTCTCAAGGGTGTGAAGGCTTTAAAAGAGTTTCATGATGTTAATCTCCAAGTTCAAGTGGAAAGAGATCAGGCTATAAACGAAAAGAACGCACTGATTGAGCGAGAAAATTTGATCCGTTCTCAACTTCTTATAGAGAATGATGATGAATTTGATTGGGCTGCTGGGGTCATTGATAATGCTAGAAATGGTTTAGCCACTAATGTTAGCCTTGAAACTGATCATGGTGAATTGGTTAGGTCTGTTATTTCATAAAAAGAAGGTTGCTAATAATTCTATATTATCTTTAATTCTGTGTTGCTTTCTGTATTTTGTTCACATCCGGCTTTAATATTTTTGTTTCCTTTTGTAGCTAATGAAGAGAAGTATCTTGAAGAAATTAAAAATTTGAAGACGGAGCTCTCCAACAGAAATGTTAAATGCCGCAGGCTTAAGAAAAAGTTGATAACTACTGTTTCCAATTTGACTAAGGATGTTGTCCGTGTTCGTGACGCGACCGTTAAGAAGAATGTGTTGGAGATCTGCACTGATCATAATATTCCCATACCAGATTATAATTTCGCTGATTTCTCAGATAATGAAGATGGCTCTGAAATCTCTGATAGTGAAGTAGAGTCTGAGGAATATGAAGATATTGAAGATGAAGATAGTGGCGATTCTGGAGCTGAAGAAAAAGGTGAAGATGATATGGGCGGGAAATGGCCGCATTTTCTGAAATCTATTCTGCTTTATCTTTCTTCACTTGTAAAGTCCTACTCTTTGTGTTATGTTCTCCTTTTCCATCCTTTGTACATTAGTTTCCTTGTGACTTTTAAGTTTTGGATGTACATTCTTTTTCTTCAATGTATAATCTTTTATTTTTTTGGCTTTTATTCTCGCATACTTTAATCCTGCAATTTTTCATTATTCGAAATCAAAGTGCTCTTCCATAGATAATAGCATATAACATATGTGTTAGCATATAACTCCTGCGTTAATAATAATATATAATGTATAACATGTGCGTGAGTCTATCATATGGGGGCGAATAACACTACTTTATATGCTTGCATTACCATTCTTGCCTTTGTTAGTCGTCGCGAGATGATTGAGTTGGGTATATGTTATATAGTACCATATATGTTATTTTAACATATATGTTTTCTTATCATATATGTTTTCTTCCTCAGCTTCATCTTGTGCGATTATATTCGCGCACATTAATCTTTGAGTTTCTTTCTTTCCTGCAAAACATATTGATCTTAATTTTGTTTTTCTTGTAAGGTCTTATTGCGCCTCCCTAATTAGAGGTCTTATTTTTGCCTAAAGATATCATTTATTCTTGTGCGGCGAAATCGCAGGACGTCTTTACACTTTCATGTAATGGCCCATTGATTTCGCCTTATCATCTCTTGTATTATTGCCTCTGCGGGATATATTGGCGCGCAAATACGACAGGCCTATGCTCTCCTTTGAGTCATAGCCCCATGATATTTATGTCTTTTGACACAATTCAGCTCCCTAATGGAGGGTTCCGTCCTTATATCCCCCATGACTTCCCCTTCAAGAAAGCTTACCCCTACCGGGTTAGGGTGGGCTCTTCCCATCGAGTGATGCAACAATCAGTTATTTTCGCGACCTCTTATCCCTCTGCCGATATGGCTGATGGTTACGAGACCGCACCCTAAGTGGGGTTTCTTGAGGACCGAGTGCATCATAGTCAAGACTTGCCAAGAGCGGCCAGGTACGCTCCAGATTCCCCAGGCACTCTTGAGTCAACCGTGTACCTCGGCGCCCTGATCGAGTTTCTGCACTCCTTAGGAGAGATCTTCTTACCTTAGTATTTGGACTTAGGTGCTCTCTTGGATGGGCTTTTATTTCACCCCAAATCTCTATGACTCAGGATCCAGGGTCGGTATAGCTTTCACCTGAGCCATGCTAATTTCTCAGGGTTTTCCCCAATTATGACGCGCATTAGGTATTATTTTTTCCTCTTGCTATTATGCGAACTAGGGTGCATGCCACAATTGGATGCATTTTATTTCTGATGCCTTTTATTAAGGTCTTATTATAAGGTCTTATTTTTGCCTTTCTGTAATGTTTGATGTATATAAAGAAGAATATTTCATTTTGATTCATATGCTTGATTAGTACAACTCTTCTTTCTTCTTTCTTTACTTATTCGCTTACATAGTAACTAACTTTCTTAAAAAACTGAGATTACTTGTTCACTTCTTTCATCTTTTGTACTTCATTGAGTTCGCGTATATTTTCAAATATACTTGTTCGCACGCGAACTATTTTTTCTTCTGTGTTACTTTTGCCATGTGGACCATACTTATTCAGATACACTTGATTCCAAATTTTTCCAACTTGTGTTTCTTCATTATAGGGATTTGAAACCAGATTAGCAACGGCACTATCGCCGTTGTGAATTTTCTGTTGCTAATCCTCGTTGCTAATTTTTCGCAACAGGTATCTGACGTTGCGAATTTTGCAACCGCACACGTAAGGTTGCGAACCACAAGTGCTCTGTGTTTAAGCGTGCGAAGAGCGCGTGTGGTTGGGAACACAATGACTTATATTTACGCCCCAAGTCGAATTTTGGTCAAGTACTCTTTTTTTCCACCCTTCAAGACTTATCTGCCTTTATCTTTCCTTCTTCGATTTTTTCTTTCATTCTAAGCCACAAAACTTTCATCTCTTCTCTCTGCAGCTCTGAAAAACCTTCTCTTTGTTATTTTTAGGTTGATTTCAAATCGGAAGATTTGAGTTATAATTAAGTGAATGATTGATAGAAGTCTTGTAGCTTGATTAATCGAGGGTGGAGGTAACGGTGTTGCTATTGACTGAGTTTCGGGTGAAGAAAATAAATTAGGGTTTTGGTCTTGAGAGGTAGAAATCAAGAGTTGATGTAGAATCAGTTGATAACCCTGGTTATTTATGGTGATGGTGCTAAATCAAGTGTCGATTCAAACTCACTAGGTTGAATAAAAGGTAAATTAGGGTTTTTGATTTTGGATTTGAATTTTTGTTCGAGGGAATTAGGGTTTTGATTGCTGTTGATTATAACTACTAGAGATTGTTTTGTTGACATTAGTGCTCGCTCTACCACCGCTAACAAATGACAAAGAGGAGCCACATGCTGCAGATGAAAGCACAGAGCCGGACGAACAACAAAAACAGAAGAGGGTCAATACCCCTTTTCGTATGAACACAGTTTCTAGAGTTTGAACAGAATAAGGATCCTTATTGCTCCATGAACGGGAATAGATGACTAGGCACACCACACTCATGCTCCATAGCCGAATAAGTAGTGTGCCAATATCTCCTCTCCATGGCACCAGCACTCCGTGGTCAAGCCAACTCTCAATGGATCCAGCACTCCGTGGTCAAGCCAACTCTCCATGGCACTGATAGGTGTTGTAAAACACCGTAATATATATCTATTGTTTATGCTTTCTTTGTGAGTTTTGTTGTAAATTATGTATCTTATGTTTGATTTTGAGTTTATTAGGTGCAATGGAGTCACCGAGAGCAAAAGGAGAAGAAATCACTCATTTAAAGTGTAAAGCGCAAAAAGGTCAATTCACATGCGATATTTGGGGCAGGCCACGTTGTGCAGAAGGAGTTATGCAGGAATTAAACTGTTAGCTTCGCAGAACTGACGAGTGAACAGAGAACTAGGTTGTCGGTACTCTGAAACCGACAAGCCAAACAACTTCATGGTAGCCCTTATCCGAGTCATGGGTGCCAATGTCAATCTGGGTTATTACCCTATAACTGAAATTCAGAGAAACCAGACTCTCATTCATTTCAGTTACGCTTTATTTTGTCCGGAGATTTTAGGAAGAACGACTGGCGTAGTTATCACCGAGAGAAATCGAGAAATTGAAAGGGGATAGAGCAGAGAGACACTGTTCGAATTCATTAGACATGGCAGAGATGATGTTCAAGAGAAAGGGTGAATCGAGAAGAAATTGAGATAAAGAAACTTAGGGTTTTGTTGTGTTCAATCGAATCAAGAAATTAGAGTTGAGAAAAGGGGATCTGGTGCGAATTGAAACAAAGGAGTTTGTGTTGATTTTCTATTCTGAAGGAAGAACCTGGTGAATTTATATAAAGATTAAATGAGAAAAGGGGGTATTGAAGCCGAGAAGACCTTGCTGCTGTTGGATCTGTAATGGAGTTGAGGGACAGGTGCTGTGAATTAAACTCAGTTATAGGGGAATTGGCAGAGTGGAATTGATGGCATGGTGATTGTAATTTGAGGTTACTGGGAAGAGATGGCCTGGGTCTATGCATTGCAATATTGCAGTTGTGTTGCAGGTGATGTAGCTCTAGTTGATGTTATTCAGCTGACAGATTGCAGAATTATGTTGATGTCATGAAATGAAATGGTTTGCTGGTCTGCAAATGTTCAATTGGAGCGGGAGTGATGGGATTGGCAGGTTTAAGTATGAGGCAATGATGCAGATAAAGACACAGCAAATGCAGTTAAAGATTAGATGGTGCTGGTCTAGATATGGCTTGAGTTCTGGTGAAGTTCTTGTCAGTGTTGTTGAGTTTCATGGGGTTACAGGGTAAGAGTTTGATGAAGCTGAGCTTAGAGTGGTGTTGTGATTGAAGTGATGTTGGCAGAGTTAAACTTCCAATGGGTTGAGATGATTAAGACAGAGACATGGAATAAGGTGATGGCTTGGTATACGCAGCCACAATTAGATGCGAAGCAGTATTGCAGTGTGCAATTGGTGTTGAATGAGCAGATGGGTTCTTGACATGGAAATGGTGGTGGTTTACAGCTGAGTTGGGTGGTGAGCTAAATTGCCAGAGAAATTTCTCAATTCCGGTGGTGTTAGATCTAGTGCGGATTCGCATCTGGTGAATGGGTTTGAGCTCATAGTGGCTCAGGTGGTTGAATGGATGTTTTTAATAAAGTCAAATGTATGAATGGTTGAGCTGAATGCAAGTGAGGAAGGAACCAAGGGGTTGTGCAGGTTTGCTGTGTCGAATTGGGTTTCTTGGTGGTGCTCAAGTCTGATGTCTTGTACTGGTATTGAAGCTACAGGGAATTGAGCTGTGCTGTTGAAGTATGAAGAATCAGAGAAGAAGCCTGGGATTGTGATGTAGATGAGATGGCTTAAATGGTGTCGGGTCTGTGGTTTGAAGCTGCAAGTGATGATTGCAGTGACATAGTCTTGTAGTGAATATGGCAGTAGATGAAATCGCAGGAAATAACTGAGTTGTAAGCTGGGAATTCGGGTTCATTGTTTCATTTGGAGAATATATGCAGGGAAGTGGTTGGTGTTGCAATTGTGGCTAGATAACTATGACTTGTAACAGATGCAATTGAGTTCAGGGACAAAGGCTATGTGCATAAGTATGTTGCAGGTAGTTAAAATGGAAGATTCAGTGGTGCATGGAATGGATGGACTGCAGCGATGGAGTCTGGTGGCATTGCAGACTGTGGAAGTGAGCTGACTGCAGAAATTAAAGCTAGGATCGAAGGTTTGGTTTCAATGGGCAACAGGAAGCAGATTGCAGGTGGAGCTGCTATTGGATGCAATTTGTATGAGAGTGTATGTTGTTGTCAAGAACAAGAGAATGGTTGCAGCTATAGTTCAAGTTATACTGACTGGGAGCTGAACGAAGTGCAGCTGCATTTTCAAGTAAGAAAACAAGGGTAAGATGGTTGCCATGGGTTACGAGAGAATGGTGGTAAGGAGTTAGAAGTGGTTGTTGTGCAGGCAAGAAGAAGTTATTAATAATTTGGTGAAACTATGGAGACAAATGTGCTGTAACAGAATGCATGAACTGAAGCTAGAAAAGGTCTGCTGGAATGGTTTGAATTTGATGAATATTAGGCCTGCAGGTTATGAGTAATAATTGAACCTGGAACAAGCTGGAAATACTTCGGAATCGGTTTGAACTCGGACGGAATCGGAGCACATCGATTTGACTCACCGATCCATTTAGCTGAATCAAATGTTGGACCTGTTTTGCTGGGCCTGGCTAATGGACTGTCGACTCTTTGGCTTTTGGCAGAGGAGGTGCGACCTAGTCTAGGGAATAAAAAGACTATAAAAGAAGTCTCTTTTAGACTTTTAGGGGACATCTTTTATCATTGCCTCTACTTTTGGTCTAGGGTTTTGAAAACATGAAAGCTTTTCTCTTTCTTCTTGTTATGAACTCCATGAATATGAGCTAGAGTTTTCTTTTGGTTATGGATTAGTTGGATTTCCAGACATGAATTTTTGTTCAATAAATTAGTTTTCTCTCATATTATCGTTTATGATCACCGTTAATATTGTCATATGAGTTGAATGCTTGTTTAGTCGAGTCGCGAATCGATTGAGTTTGCTTTCATCTTTATTGTTAGATTAGGGTTATTATACGCAAAAGTGATAATTCCTGATTGCAAGTAGCATAAATATGATTATAGTTTGTAGTGATATATTCTTATGATCATATGTGAACCATAACTTTTGTTAAATCGGATTAGTGCTTTTAAACGTTCGATTGCTTTGATTGGCCTGATTTCATAGAACCTAATGCATCTAGGGAATTAAACTTGATTAGTGCTTTTACACGTTAGGTTGTTCTTTTAGATAGAATTCATAATTGCATCTTTTAATGTGTTTGTTAATGACAAGAGGAGATTAGTGGGGTATTCTTGCGATCAAGGTATCCTAGGGCCTTTGATAAAAGTTGAGATTAAAATATCAATTCTAGTTATTGTGTTGAAAACATGTTTGTGAATGAAGATGAAATCCATGACCAATACTTTATCATCCTTGATTTGATTTGTTTACCTTTATTGTTTGCTTTTATTTAGTTTATTATATAAAAATCACAAAACCCCCGGTGTTATTTATAGGGAACCGAAACAATTTGACAACCTAAGACCTCTCTGTGGGAACGATCCTTTCTTGCCCTTGCTTCATAATATATTTTGAGTAGTAAGAAAGTATAAATTATTTTTGTGTCGGCTGACAACCGGTCAAATTTTGGCGCCGTTGCCGGGGAGGCAGCGGTTGTCACTTGTTTTTGGTTTCTTATTTTTGTTTTTAGTTTGTTTTACTTTTTTCTTATTCTTTGGTTCTTAACCGAGTTTTGAGAATCTCGTTTCAGGTACCAATTTCTATGGACGGAGCATATTGGAGCAATCAATACGGCTTTCAACCTCAACAATATGACAACTATCACCCTTACGGGGAGTACAATCAAAACCAATCCTTTGGTTATGGTCCATACTCCACGTACCCTTTTAGTTGTTCTCATACATTCCAACCTTCTTATGGTGGGTATGTAAGTGAGCAACCACAAAGAGGGGATGATATTTGTGCTCCTATTAATATTTCTTCTAGTTTAGTAGATGAAATGCAACAATTTATGGTCAGCATGGAGTCAGTTCGTGGATAACTCAGCATGGAACCAGTTTCATCAACCGAATGTGCTCATAGTATGTTTGGCCCAATTTCTGATCGTAGTTATGATCATCCACTGTAGTGAACTCACTACAATTGCTCAAGCTAGTCAGGGTAAGTTTGATTCAAGTGAAAGATCTGATAGTGAATCAGAATGAAATGAGGTTGATAGCAAGCAAGAAGGTAAGCATCAGCAGGAGGAAGGAGTCGAAGGAAGAAGAAGAATAAGAAGATTAGAGTTACAGAGGTAAAGAGAATGAGTGGAGGAGAATAAGTTTCATTACACAAGTTGTTTTCTCTACAACCACAATAACACATTATATGCTAGCCAACGTATTCACGTCATGCATGTGACTATGGATTAAGGCAGACAGAAAAAGATAAGGGCTACCACACATAAAAAGAAAGGCTCTACTACACCTTCACTTAGGATCATGACAACTTCCTACTGATCCACAGGATCCTTGGCCTCAAGGATCAACTTAGGAAAGTTCTTCTTCATAACAGCTTTATCCTCCCAAGTAGCATCCTCTGCAGTAGAGTGAGACCAATGAACCAGTACCTGAGCTATTATTTGCTTGTTCCTCTTAATCAGCCTGGAACTCAGTATGTGTAGAGGAGAAATCTTCATGCACCCTTCACTATCCAAAGTTGGCAAAACAGTTTGAGGGGTAACATTTTGTCCTACCTTGAGTTTGAGTTGAGATACATGAAAGACAGGTTGAATTCTAGAAGATGTTGGCAATTGAAGTTTATAAGCTACCTCTCCCACTTTGGCAATGATCTGATATGGACCAAAAAATTTTGCAGCCAACTTGAGGTTTCTCCTTAACTGAACTGAAGACTGTCTATAAGGTTGGAGCCTGAGATAAACCCAATCCCCCACTTGAAACTGCCTTTCCATCCTCTTTTTATCAGCTTGTTGTTTCATTCTGTGTTGTGCTTCCTCCAGTGTGGACTTGAGAAGAATATTCATAGATTGTCTTTTTGTAAGTAATCATCCACTTTAGCATTAGTAGCAAGAGAATAAGAAATCAACCCATACTGTGGTGGTGAGTAACCATAAAGTGCTTGGAAAGGAGTTAAATGCAAGCTGGTGTGATAAGTGGAGTTAAACCACCACTCTGCCAAGGCTAACCAACTGACCCATTTAGTTGGCCTGTAACTGGTCATGCATCTCAAATAAGACTCCAAGCAAGCATTAACTCTCTCAGTTTGACCATCTGTTTGGGGATGATATGCTGTGCTAAGATGAAGAGAAGTACCCATCTTCTTAAATAACTCCTGCCAAAAACTGCTTAGGAACACACTATCTCTGTCAGATACAATAGTTTGAGGAAGTCCATGGAGTTTATAAATGTGATCAAGGAACATCTTGGAAACAGATTGTGCTGTATAAGGGTGGCTCATAGGAATAAAATGGCAGTATTTTGTAAACCTGTCTACTATAACCATGATGACTTCTCTGCCTTCAGACTTAGGCAACCCAGAAATGAAGTCCATGCTGATATGTTGCCATGCCTGGCTAGGAATTTGTAAAGGTTGTAGCAGTCCACCTGGTCGTGTATTAAAACCCTTATGTTGTTGACAAGTGTCACACTCTGCCACAAACTGAAAGATATCCTTCTTCATATTTCCCCAATAAAAGAAGGATTTAGCTCTCTGATAACTTGCTTGAGTACCAGAATGACCTCCAATGGATGAAGAGTGAACAACATTCATAATTTATTTCCTTAACTCACTAGATGAACCCACATAAGTCCTTCCTTTGAATTTGAGTAGACCCTGAGAGTAAGAATAGTGAAGTACACTGTCTGAAGAAATAAGAAGTTTCTGTATAACAGTTTTAGCATGATCATCTCCTTCATAACTAGAAATCACCTCATTTAACCAAGTTGGTTGAACTTCAGATATAGCCTGGCAAGTTGTAGTAGGTTGAACATGAACTCTGGAAAAAGCATCTGCTACTCTATTCTCTGCTCCTTTCTTGTACACTAGTTCATATTCATATCCAAGTAATTTAGACAACCATTTTTGCTGAAGTATGGAATGAAGTCTTTGCTCCATGAAGAACTTAATGCTTTGATGGTCTGTGTATATTGTGAACTTGTTTCCTAGCAGATAAGATCTCCATTTAGTAATTGCCAAAATAATGGCTAGTAACTCCTTCTCATAGGTTGAGTAAGCCAAAAACCTGATACCCATACTTTTACTGAAATAAGCTATTGGTTGCTTACACTGCATGAGGACTGCCCCTACTCCCACATCAGAAGCATCTGTTTCCAATTCAAAAGGCTTTGAGAAGTCAGGTAGAGCTAGCACTGGAGTTGTTTTCATGGCTTTCTTTAGCTGATCAAATGTTGATTGAGCTGCAGAGTTCCATTGGAAGTTATTGTTTTTGAGTAATTCAGTTAGTGGTTTACTAATCAAACCATAATGTTGAACAAACTTTCTATAATATCATGTCAATCCAAGAAACCCTCTTAGTGCCTTAATGTTACTTGGAGTTGGCCATTGGAGCATACACTCAATTTTGGATGGATCAGCTGCAACTCCTTGTGCACTAATAATATGGCCCAAATATTCCACCTGTGTTTGTCCAAAAGAACACTTGCTCATCTTAGCAAAAAGTGAATGCTCTTGTAAGAGAGATAAAGTTGTCCTGAGATGTTGTAAATGGGTATCCATATCAGGACTGTAAATAAGAATATCATCAAAGAACACCAAGATAAACTTCCTCAAGTGTGGTTTGAACACATCATTCATGAGAGCTTGAAAAGAAGCTGGAGCATTGGTTAAGCCAAAAGGCATGACTAAGAATTCAAAATGCCCCTGGTGAGTTCTAAAAGCAGTTTTATGAATATCAGCAGGATGAACTCTAATTTGGTGATAGCCAGCCCTGAGATCAATCTTGCTGAAAACCTTTGCTCCTTTGAGTTCATCTAACAACTCCTCAATAATTGGAATGGGGTATTTATCCTTGACAGTAATATCATTTAACTTCCTGTAATCCACACAAAACCGCCAACTACCATCCTTCTTCTTGACAAGTATTATAGGAGAAGAGAATGGACTATGGCTTGGCTGAATGACCCCTGCAGATAACATTTCTTCTACCAATTTCTCTACCACTTCTTTCTGGACATAAGGAATCCTGTAAGGTCTTTGGTTGGGTGGTGAAGAAAGAGGTTTAAGTGGAATGTGATGATCTTGGCTCCTTTGAGGTGGTAGGGTTGTTGGTTCCTGGAAGGTTTGTGGGTATTCATTGATTAATTCAGAAATTTGAGGAGAGATGGGCAATTCCTCATGAATAGCTGATATAGAATAAAAATGCCCAATCATGCCATGTTTATTTTTCTTGAGGAGTTTGTGTAAAGCTGAGCTAGAGATCTGTGTCAGCTTTATAGTGTCCTTTGTACCTAGTAGAACCACTTGTTGACCTTCCTTTGTAAAAGTAACTGACAATTTGTTGAATTCAAAAAGGATAGGACTCACCCCTTTCATCCAATCTACTCCCAATACTATATCACACCCTCCCAGTTTGAGTAATCTCAAATCATACTGAAAATGATATCCTTGCATTTGCCAGTTAAATGCAGGGCACTTGGCATCACTGACTAGCTTATTGCCATCTGCCACAGCAACATGTAAAGCTACAGTTGGCTCTACATATACTCCACACAATTTAGCAGCTTCTGGGTCTAAGAAACTATGTGTACTCCCAATATCAATGAGTATAGTTAACTTCTTTTTCTGATAGATGCCTTGAATCTTAATGGTGTTATGAGAAATATTACCTAACAAGGCATGCACAGAGATTTCAACTTCCTCCTCAGATTCTGGAGATTGAACTGATTCAGATGGAGACCCTTCAGAAGAAAATGGAGTATTATCCTCCTCTGCAGCTAGCATGTATATTTGCTGTTTAACACATTTATGTCCTGAGGAGAAAACCTCATCACAGTTATAACACAATCCTTTGTCTCTTCTAGCTTTCATCTCTGCATATTTTAATCTTCTAATTGGAGGATTTGATGATTGAGTACTGGATGAGTTATTTGTGGAGGTTCTTGGCAATCTTGGGCTAGTGACAGAAGGAGAAAAACTTTTGTTGGCATTAAAGTTCTGGATATAAGGAGAGGAAGTCTTAATTGTATTTTTATTCTTCTTGGAAGAGATATCCAGTATTGCCTCTTGCATTCTAGCCAAGTAAATAGCATGAGCTAAATTCTTTGGAGAAAACATTAACACATGCATACGTAATTCTTCCTTGAGACCACTGATGAAACTGGAAGTAAAGTATTCTTCTGTCAGATGTCGATTTTTAGCTAGCATAAGAGCCTTGAGTTCTTCAAACAATTCCTGATAATCTAGCACAGTACCAACTTGAAATAACTTGTTAAATTCACCAACAATATCATCATGTCCTAACTCCTGAAATCGGTTACTCACAGCTAGGATGAATTCTTCCCATGTAACTTCAGGTTTTCCTTCTTGATAATCTTGATACCAAACATCCGCTCTTCCTTCTAGGTATAATGAAGCTAAATGAACCTTTTGTTCCTCTCCCACAGAGTGTATGAGGAAGTACTTTTTACATTTTCGAATCCAAGATCTAGGATTAGAGCCATCAAATTTTGGAAACTCTACCTTTGGTTTAGAATGATGATATTGATTTTCATGAGAATGTATATGAAAATTATTTGTATGACTATGAGAATCATTAGACTCACCATTTCTTGGTATCGAATTCATGCTAGGATGAGATCCCAAAACTCCATTGGAGCCTTCTGGTGGTGGTATGTTTCCAGTAGGCCTTCTCACTTGTTCATCTCTGCATTCTCTAAACACCTCACGGATGGATTGTAAATACTTTATGGATGGTTGTTCATGATTCAGATCCACTTTCTTGAGTAGATCGGCGTGTTTGAGAGCCAACTCATCTTGTCTTTGACTAAACTCTTTCTGCGATTTAGCTAGCTCGTCAATCTTTCTGTTAATTTCATCGATCGCCGCTTTGTTCTCCATGGAAGCAGTATGAGAATCAACTGCTCTGATACCACTTGTAGTGAACTCACTACAATTGCTCAAGCTAGTCAGGGTAAGTTTGATTCAAGTGAAAGATATGATAGTGAATCAGAATGAAATGAGGTTGATAGCAAGCAAGAAGGTAAGCATCAGCAGGAGGAAGGAGTCGAAGGAAGAAGAAGAAGAAGATTAGAGTTACAGAGGGAAAGAGAATGAGTGGAGGAGAATAAGTTTCATTACACAAGTTGTTTTCTCTACAACCACAAGAACACATTATATGCTAGCCAACGTATTCACGTCATGCATGTGACTATGGCTTAAGGCAGACATAAAAAGATAAGGGCTACCACACAGAAAAAGAAAGGCTCTACTACGCCTTCACTTAGGTTCATGACATCCACCCATTCAAAGGGAATATAATTGGCCTAGCAATACTGAAGTAAGTAATTCTACTTTTTCTTTGTCGAATGAGCTTTACAAATAAATGGAACACTATATTCAGAATTTGGATGGATCACTCCAAGAGCTTCAAGGAGGTGTTTCCAACGTAAGAAAGGGCATTGATGAGTATAGGGAGGAAATGAATAATTATGTTGAAAAAGGCGAAACTTTGGGGACTTTTGTTGATAATTGTGTAGTGAACTCAACTCTTGATCATAATAATGATCATTCACCCATTCAAAAGGATGAGTTCGAGATTAGCAACACTAAATTCAGCGAGAACCAATCTTATATTGACTATGATAGTGACGGTGATTATGATACATCGCTTGAACCAATTTATGATGACATCCCCGAGGAGTGTACAATGGAGTCTTTTTGCGATCATGGTGAAGTTGAAAAGGAATATGATGACATTAGTGTAGCTTACTCGAGCCTTGATCTTTATAATGATCAAGAACATATTCAAAAGGTAGAGCTTGAGGATGATGCAAGGAGTGTTCTAAAGAAATTCCTTAACAATATTGCATCCGCAAAAGAGTATGTGCCTTACAACAAAGAGGAGTGTGTTGAGAATGTGACCGTTATGACCAATATTATGGAAGACCCAATTAAGCTTGCCAATGATTGTAATGATGATGTTAATGTCGAGACTTTGGTTAAGGTAGAAACGGATGAAGAATGGTTGCAAGGTTTGATAGAGGACCATGATATAAAAGAGGTGAGTAATTCGCTTGAGTTTTTCAAGGATGAAGAGGATTCCGTAATACAAGAGATTGTGCAAGGTTTGTCTAACCCGTTGCCTATTGTTTCTTCTCCTTTACCTCTTATTAGTTTGAATGTATGTGCTTCGAGAATATTATTGAATGACTTTGTTTTTCGGTTTCCGCCATTAGAGATACTTGATTCTCAAACTATGCAGGTTTTGGAACAAGAAACCGTGGAAGTACCCGACTTCTATATTCTTTATACACTTCCGAGTGTGGACAAGAATAAGTGTGGGGGAACTTTTATCGGCTAATAGCTTCGTTTCTGTTTTATATTACTAATATTTGTGCGAAGCTAGTGTTTGCAAAATAGGTTCTATGGAAGGATCCCCAATTTTTCAGATTGTTGGTATATGGGGAATGAATCTTGCAAGGATATAATCGGGCTGACGACTTTAAACCAAGCGCTAAATGGGAGGCAACCCATAGGTTTTGTATCCCTTATCTTTCAATTTTTCTTTTCTTGTTTTTATTTTTTCTTGTCGCATATTATTATAAATTTCCCACCTTGACTTTCTTTGGACGATTCAATTTATATTGAGGACAATGTAAAGTTTAAGTGTGGGGGAGTGGTTAAGTATTTGCATTGTAAATTTTTCAAATTTTTCAATTTTTTGTGTAAATTAGTGAATCAAAACTCCAACTTGTAGTTAGTTTAGAGTCACATAGTATACATGTCGCCAAGATTACATCGAGATTCTCACAAGAGTGACTGAACTTAGAGATGATAGAGAACATGATCGGGTTTCTTACTTGTATGAGAGTTAAAGTTGGATTTAACCATGCCAGTGGCAAATAAGGTGCAGACTGAATTCGGTATTAGAGTAGTGGTCCCCTATAGTGGAGACTACCCATGTTACATCATGTGAGGCACCGACCTTCAATTCTTTGTACCTGTCTAAATTTGTGCTTTTAGAGTGTGTGTCACCGTACGTAAACTCCGGGTAGAATGGTGAGCTACCCAACCTCCCACCAATAGAAGCACTATTTTGATCTCTTGAGTGCTATTTTGTCAATCATGATGGTGACATCGAATTGCTAACTTACATACCACTTGTAATCTTGTTCAGCATTAGCACCATCCACTTTATCTCTCTCTACACCAACAGGTCCATAGAAACACCATCATCATCAACAAGAGGAGCATCACAAATTCGAAGGAAAGTTGAAGACGTTCAAGGTTTACAAGAAACAACACAGAAATGAGCAGATTTCAGATTCAAGTAAAGCAACAAGACAAGGAGCAGAATTTTTACAAGTTGAAGACTTTATGTACAAGAGCGAAGATTATCAAGATGAGAGTTCGAGAAGTTTATGATATCAAGACATACAAGTTGTGAAGAATCATGCGGTAAGATACTTATACCATGGCCATTTGTACTATTTTATTTGTATTTTCAGTTTGTGTTTATTTCTCTTGTCTCAACAAAAAAATATATATATATATATATATAAAATGAAAAATGAAAAATGAAAAAAACAAAAAGACGAGAGAACATTTCTTTAGGTTCATTACTAGTTTTATTGTTTTGTTTTGTATTTATTTTTCTTGTCTCAAAAAAAAAAAAAAAAAAAAAAAAAAAAAAAAAAAGACAAGAAAAATTCATTGTATCATATTTTGGGTTTGTATAGTTCGTTTTTAGTTTTGTTTTTTCAATAAAGCCAATGGAAAGAAGAAATATCTATAATGAAGTTTCAAGCAACAAGAAATTAGAGGAAAGAGTCATATTGTCAAGATTCTACGAAGTTCAAGAGTTATCATCAAGAGTTGAAGACCGAAGACGAAGATGAAGACACCGATTGAAGACTGAAGACGTTTCTATGGATGTTGTGAGAGTGGTGCTAGCTGCACGTCGAACGGATAACAAGGTAAGTAAGCATATTCCCACCTTCGTTAAGTGGTTGATTTCCTTTCGTAGAGATCGTCAGAAAAATGGGTTTTCAAAAATGAATAAAAGATGTGGGTTTTTAAAATACTTCGGAGGGTTATGCCTTCCTATCATTCAACGTGTCGCAGGATTCTCTCTTCATTCCTACCTGGACACATGTGTGACCTATAAAAAGTTGTTTATTATTGAGCGCAAATTCATAAAACCCTTTCGTGTGAGGCAGAGTCGAGACTTTCGATCACTCCGAACCCGAATTTCTTTCGATAAGGGATGGTTATTTCTCTCTCAACTTTTAAGGATGAGATTGTGTTCATTTATGTGTCTAACTTCTTATGACTAGTGTGCAGAATTTCTATGTCTTCTTAGCGCGTTGGATACTATCATTACGGAGAACTAGTAAGTTGGAAAAATAGGTTTTGTGGGTATATCTCTAGTAAACCCTCACGAGACTATAACTCGTCCACTAGGGACACCTAGTGGTTTAAAGGCTTGTTATTTATGCTAAAAGTGATCGTAGCCTCGACGACACGGATTTGTATGTATGTTTAAGAATGTGTTTTGTTTGATTTTCTCGAGGACTAGCAAAGTCTAAGTTGGGGGAATTTGATAGGTGTTGTAAAACACTGTAATATCTATCTATTATTTATGCTTTCTTTGTGAGTTTTCTTGTAAATTATGTATCTTATGTTTGATTTTGAGTTTATTAGGTGCAATGGAGTCACCGAGAGCAAAAGGAGAAGAAATCACTCATTTAAAGCGTAAAGCGCAAAAAGGTCAATTCACATGCGATATTTGGGGCAGGCCACGTTGTGCAGAAGGAGTTATGCAGGAATTAAACTGTTAGCTTCGCAGAACTGACGAGTGAACAGAGAACTAGGCTGTCGGTACTCTGAAACCGACAAGCCAAACAACTTCATGGTAGCCCTTATCCGAGTCATGGGTGCCAATGTCAATATGGGTTATTACCCTATAACTGAAATTCAGAGAAACCAGACTCTCATTCATTTCAGTTACGCTTTATTTTGTCCGGAGATTTTAGGAAGAACGACTGGCGTAGTTATCACCGAGAGAAATCGAGAAATTGAAAGGGGATAGAGCAGAGAGACACTATTCGAATTCATTAGAAATGGCAGAGATGATGTTCAAGAGAAAGGGTGAATCGAGAAGAAATTGAGATAAAGAAACTTAGGGTTTTGCTGTGTTCAATCGAATCAAGAAATTAGAGTTGGGAAAAGGGGATCTGGTGCGAATTGAAA
Organism: Papaver armeniacum; assembly: GCA_023531295.1. Classification (NCBI taxonomy): domain Eukaryota; kingdom Viridiplantae; phylum Streptophyta; class Magnoliopsida; order Ranunculales; family Papaveraceae; genus Papaver; species Papaver armeniacum. Next base: position 734,346 of record JAJJWW010018291.1, read on the forward strand.
CAAAGGGGTTTGTGTTGATTTTCTATTCTGAAGGAAGAACCTGGTGAATTTATATAAAGATTAAATGAGAAAAGGGGGTATTGAAGCCGAGAAGACCTTGCTGCTGTTGGATTTGTAATGGAGTTGAGGGACTGGTGCTGTGAATTAAACTTAGTTATAGGGGAATTGGCAGAGTGGAATTGATGGTTGTAATTTGAGGTTACTGGGAAGAGATGGTCTGGGTATGTGCATTGCAATATTGCAGTTGTGCTGCAGGTGATGTAGCTCTAGTTGATGCTATTCAGCTGACAGATTGCAGAATTATGTTGATGCCATGAAATGAAATGGTGTGCTGGTCTGCAAATGTTCAATTGGAGCTGCGAGTGATGGGATTGGCAGGTTTAAGTATGAGGCAATGATGCAGATAAAGACACAACAAATACAGTTAAAGATTAGATGGTGCTGGTCTAGATATGGCTTGAATAATGGTGAAGTTCTTGTCAGTGTTGTTGAGTTTCATGGGGTTACAGGGTACGAGTTTGATGCAGCTGAGCTTAGAGTGCTGTTGTGATTGAAGTGATGTTGGCAGAGTTAAACTTCCAATGGGTTGAGATGATTAAGATAGAGACAGGGAATAAGGTGATGGCTTGGTATACGCATCCACAATTAGATGCGAAGCAGTATTGCAGTTGTGCAATTGGTGTTGAATGAGCAGATGGGTTCTTGACATGGAACTGGTGGTTGTTTACAGCTGAGTTGGGTGGTGAGCTAAATTGCCAGAGAAATTGCTCAATTCCGGTGGTGTTAGCTCTAGTGCGGATTCGCATATGGTGAATGGGTTTGAGCTCATAGTGGCTCAGGTGGTTGAATGAATGTTTTTAATAAAGTCAAATGTATGAATGGTTGAGCTGAAGGCAAGTGAGGAAGGAACCAAGGGGTTGTGCAGGTTTGCTGTGTCGAATTGGGTTTGTTGGTGGTGCTCAAGTCTGATGTCTGGTACTGGTATTGAAGCTACAGGGAATTGAGATGTGTTGTTGAAGTTGGAAGAATCAGAGAAGAAGCCTGGGATTGTGATGCAGATGAGATGGCTTAAATGGTGTCGGGTCTGTGGTTTGAAGGTGCAAGTGATGATTGTAGTGACATAGTCTTTTAGTGAATATGGCAGTAGATGAAATCGCAAGAAATAGCTGAGTTGTAAGCTGGTAATTCGGGTTCATTGTTTCAGTTGGAGAATATATGAAGGGAAGTGGTTGGTGTTGCAATTTTTGCTAGACAACTATGACTTGTAACAGATGCAATTGAGTTCAGGGACAAAGGTTATGTGCATAAGTATGTTGCAGGTAGTTAAAATGGAAGATTCAGTGGTGCATGGAATGGATGGACTGCAGCGATGGAGTCTGGTGGCATTGCAGACTGTGGAAGTGAGCTGACTGCAGAAATTAAAGCTAGGATCGAAGGTTTGGTTTCAATGGGCAACATGAAGCAGATTGCAGGGGGAGCCGCTATTGGATACAGTTTGTATGAGAGTGTATGTTGTTGTCAAGAACAAGAGAATGGTTGCAGCTATAGTTCAAGTTATACTGACTAGGAGCTGAACGAAGTGCAGCTGCATTTTCAAGTAAGAAAACAAGGGTAAGATGGTTGCCATGGGTTACGAGAGAATGGTGGTAAGGAGTTAGAAGTGGTTGTTGTGTAGGCAAGAAGAAGTTATTAAGAATTTGGTGAAACTATGGAGACAAATGTGCTGTAACAGAATGCATGAACTGAAGCTAGAAAAGGTCTGCTGGAATGGTTTGAATTTGATGAATATTAGGCATGCAGGTTAGGAGTTATAATTGAACCTGGAACAAGCTGGAAATACTTCGGAATCGGTTTGAACTCGGCCGGAATCGGAGCACAGCGATTTGACTTACCGATCCATTTAGCTGACTCAGATGTTGGACCTGTTTTGCTGGGCCTGGCTAATGGACTGTCGACTCTTTGGCTTTTGGCAGAGGAGGTGCGACCTAGTCTAGGGAATGGAAAGACTATAAAAGAAGTCTCTTTTAGACTTTTGGGGGACATCTTTTATCTTTGCCTCTACTTTTGGTCTAGGGTTTTGAAAACATGAAAGCTTTTCTCTTTCTTCTTGTTATGAACTCCATGAATATGAGCTAGAGTTTTCTTTTGGTTATGGATTAGTTGGATTTCCAAACATGAATTTTTGTTCAATAAATTAATTTTCTCTCATATTATTGTTTATGATTCACCGTTAATATTGTCATATGAGTTGAATGCTTGTTTAGTCGAGTCGCGAATCGATTGAGTTTGCTTTCATCTTTATTGTTAGATTAGGGTCATTATACGCAAAAGTATTAATTCCCGATTGCAAGTAGCATAAATATGATTATAGTTTGTAGTGATATATTCTTATGATCATATGTGAACCATAACCTTTGTTAATTAAATCGGATTAGTGCTTTTACACGTTCGATTGCTTTGATTAGCCTGATTTCATAGAACCTAATGCATCTAGGGAATTAAACCTGATTAGTGCTTTTACACATTAGGTTGTTCTTTTAGATAGAATTCATATTCGCATCTTTTAATGTGTTTGTTGATGACAAGAGGAGATTAGCGGGGTATTCTTGCGATCAAGGTATCCTAGGGCCTTTGATAAAAGTTGAGATTAAAATATCAATTCTAGTTATTGTGTTGAAAACATGTTTGTGAATGAAGATAAAATCCATGACCAATACTTTCTCATCCTTGATTTGATTTGTTTACCTTTATTGTTTGTTTTTATTTAGTTTATTATATAAAAATCACAAAACTCCCGGTGTTATTTATAGGGAACCGAAACAATTTGATAACCTAAGACCTCTCTGTGGGAACGATCATTTCTTTCCCTTACTTCATAATATATTTTGAGTAGTAAGAAAGTATAAATTATTTTTGTGTCGGCTGACAACCGGTCAGGCACCAGCACTCCGTGGTCAAGCCAACTCTCCATGATACCAGCACTCCGTGGTCAATCCAACTCTCCATGGCTCCAGCACTCCGTGGTCAAGCCAACTTTCCATGGCTCCAGCACTCTATGGCTAAGTTAGAGCCACCATCACCATTTGGTAGCCGAAGTACCAGCGCCATATTTTCACTATTCCACGAACTGAAGCCAGTTTCACCATTCCATGGACTGAAGCCAGTTTCCACCATTCCGCGGACTGAAGCTAGTTTCCACCTTCCGTAGCCAGCCAAAGCAGCGCCATCTTAGCCGTTCGAAGCAGCGCCATCTCCACCAGCCAAGGAGGCGCCATCCTGGCCGTTCAAAGCAGCGCCATCTCCATACGTTCCGTGACCTAGAAATCTAGCGCCATTCACCGATTCACGGAACAAATTGCAGTGCCATCTCTACCAATCAATAGCCAAAGCTGCAGCGCTGATGCCAATACCCCATGGCCCAGACAGAATTACGCAGAGCCGCTAACACAGAGATCACGGATTCCTCATGCCTTCCACTAAAGGTTAGTTGAATTTCCTCGGCAATCTCTTTACGTCTTGCCCTTTCGATTTTACTCTTGTCTATCACTATCTCATGCTTACCCCGCAACAATGCCACTGTTACGTGCTAAGCAGGGGACTTAATGTTGATGGTGGTTTTTAGCTTAGGGTTGAAATCGTAAAACCTTACATCTGATGTGACGTCACTTTGTAAGGAAAACGGTGTCGTGAGTGCTAACCTCTCCAGCGGCATATTTATTGAGCCGTTCAATATACTTACATGAAATTTATCCAGACTGGCGAATGTAGCAACCATCCCAGATGTTCTAAATTTTGGCGCCGCTTTATATTCACTTAATATAAGTTCCTTTGAATGCCTTCTATGCTATGTTCTCCGGCTGAACCCTTAATGTTGATATGACATGACGATTTGTGTTCACTCGCAGCAGAGTAGCACGAATTTCCAAGTATCAAGGATAAGGTCTTTGCATAAGGTATTCAATCAGAAAAAGCATGCTGCTCTCTGGCAATGAACTTAAAAGAACTCTATGTCAACATATAGAATTCAACCAATTGACCTGACTAACTTGCAGAAGTTAGGGTTTTGTGCCTCGCGCAGTATATCAGACCTTGCTTGTCGAAATTAAACCTAGGAAAACTAGGTAATTAATCCTCCATGGATTAACAGGTGCAAAAGCTTGCTCGGAATCAGAAAACAGGGAGATGCAGTAGCAAGGGAGGCGTGGCCATGCCTTAGGCCAACTGGCGCCACTTGCCATTGGCCACGCCCCTTCCTAAACCGGCCCTATTTCTCTCGACCAATCGTGTCGCCTCAAATTAGCCACGCACACATAAGTTGTAGTTGGGCCCATACTTGTCGGCCCCACTTTCCATCGACCAATCAGGTCGCTCTAAAGCCGCTACACTCTCACCAGAATTGTAGCCACGCCCATGCTTGGACGACCCTCTTTTAATCGACCGATCATGTCACTCTAAAGCCGCCATACTCTCACCAGAAGTGTAGTGGCGTCTTATTTTTGGTCGCCCCCTTTTCTTGGCCAATCAAGTCGTTATAAACTTGCCACCATACATTAAAGGCCAAACGCACCCTGCTGCGCCACCATACTAACTGGCAAGCCAAACACGTCTTATCACAACAACATATTGATCGGAATGCCAACACGCCACTATGCCGCGGTAGCATGCCACTTTAGCCTTGGCCACGCCGCCAAGCCCTATTTCTTACCACGACGCCAAATCCTAGCCTTGGACACGCCGCCAAGCCCTAATGCTTACCACGACGCCAAATCCTTAGCCTTGGCCACGCCGCCAAGCCCCAATTCTTACCACAAAGCTAATTTCTAGCCTTGGCCACGCTGCCAAGCCCTAATTCTTACCACCGCGCCAAATCCTAGCCTTGGCCACGCCGCCAATCCCTAATTCTTACCACGACGCCAAATCCTAGCCTTGGCCACGCAGCCAAGCCCTAATTCTTACCACTAAGCCAAATCCTAGCCTTAGCCACGCCGCCAAGCCCTAATTTTGGCCACGGAGCCAAACCTTAGCTTTGGACATGCTACAATGCCACAGGCGTGGCCATGCCACAACGCCACTGGCATGACGCTATGCCACGCCACTGATATGTCACTATGCCATGGATACACCACTGGCATGCCACTAGCATGCCGCTATGCCATGGCTCCAACAGGCGCTACTAATGGCGCCACTTCGCTATACATTGTATACAACAAGATGCGGCCGTAATCAGTGGCCACTATTCCTCATGAGATGCAATCTCAGCCATCCAAGTTCGCCACTAAACTGACGGACTTGCGGCAAGTCCCAGGTAACCCGCTACGCCACGGCTACGCCAGCACCACTATGCTAATGGCGCCACTTTGTTACACAACAAAGATGTGGCCATAATCAACGGCTACCCTTCCTCATGAGATGTAATCTCATCCATTCAAGTTCACCACCGAACTGACGAACTTGTGGCAAGTTTTAGGCGGTCGACTAAGGCAATCCTAATAGCATCACATGATATTTTCCTATGGCAAAGTCTCTTGACTTTGACTTGCCACACATAGAAACATGCTACACGTTTTCCACGAAAACACTCGAGACATCAAACATGTCACAAACTGGGGGATACTCATCAGGGTATTGGTCTCGAGGTTTAAAGCGTGCAGCGTGCAATGCGACCGTTACAAGAAAGTGTCATGAAGTAGGACAAGTAGTGGTGGTGAAAAGTAACGGTGTAAAAAATTCATTTCCTTCATCATGGAAGCGTAATGACTGACGGTTACACGAATACACTTCCCTCATCATGGAAGCATAACGTCTGACGGTTAAACGTTACTCTATTCTTCCACCACTCAATCGTTTCCACTTCCTACGAGACCAGGGTACGTTTCAATATGACTTGTATAAATAGGCTTCACCTATTTTCACCAAAAAACAAGTTTTGGTCAGCAACAATACAGTATCTAGAAATCACCTGGTAGCTTTCCATTTTGCTAACCAGTTCTACTTCCGATACAAGTCGTAAAACAAACCACACCTTCAGAATCAATGATTCTGGTCTCAACACTCTCTTCGCTTCCCTCCCTAAGACCAACCCTTCTCCTTCACTTTGTGACCGAAGCAAGCCTGGAACAGCCATTTCTTGGTTTAGGCCAGGATTGTACATATTGATCTCTCGAATCAAAAGTACTCCCGTGCAGTACATTGTTTAGGGTTTAGATTCGTTTCTCACCCACACACCCGAAATCACCAAAATCAGCAGAAACGGTTTTCACCCTCAAACACCCGTATAAAAACTTCAGGAGTTTTTCAGATTTCACTTACTTCGGTGTTGGGACCACATCTCTTATTAAGCTTGTATGTTTGATACGCCCTTTTGATATGTTGTACCAGAGACATAGGGGAACATATTTTCTCAGTAAAGTACCCAAAAATTCCTTATGGATTATCACCAGTTAGCACTTCTTCACGATGTTGTGTACATTGATCCTAATTGTAAGAGGAATCCTTGCGTTCCTTGAACTATTAGCATGTCCCGACGCTTCAAGCATGATCCTTGAAGTATTATGACTTTATTACCCTTCCTTAGATTGAAATAGGTCGTGATTTTTTCTTCCCTAGGTCAGAGACATTCCCATCCTTTGATTTTACGTTTGTACTTTTTGTTGTGAAGAAAACATATTTTTTGTGAAATTGTGGACCCAAACAAATCAGCGAGTGTCCCATGAGATGTGAGATGAATTTATTGATAAGGACACGACTCTAGGCATGAGGTTAGGCTTGAAGGTATTAAAAGAGGACGAGGCTTGAAGGGATTGGATGAGAAAAAACTTTAAGGGATTGTATAAGGACAAGGTTTTAGGCGGAAAGGACGATCCCCATATAGAGCAAAACCTAGTCGTGTGTTGTTGCTTCCTTGATTTTAACTTATGTAATTTGATTCGTGTAGCCTTGTTTGATCTTTTCTTTGTTTGTAGATCTCACATACACTTCTTAGAAGACCCATGTTGAAAACAAAACGATTGAGCTTATATTTAATAGGGGCTTGAGTGTAAGGTAGTCCCATATTGTTATGAACGACCTTGCTTCGTAAATCTTGGCAACTTTATGACCACCGTGAGAATCTTATCTTCAATATGAGGTGGTTGAGAGAATGGCTCAATTTTACCGCGGTCCGTCGGAGTGAGTAGAGTTTAGAGAGGTTCTTAATCTGGAGGTATGTATGGTAGATGAAGAACTGGAACATACTAAGCAGGTGGCTCGAGATGCGAAGGCCAAAGTGAATCAGCTAAACATGAATCAAGAGATTTTCTCCAAAGGATTCTGTCAGATGATTTTCTTCAGTTGATATTTTCTGTCTCTGAACCTTTCCCGTATGTATCTGGTAAAGGAATGGGACTCTCATGAGTTTGAACTTGATGCAAACCCTAGATTGATCCATCGGGTATGCGAGTATGTGAAAACCCTAAGTTAAATTCGTAATAGAAGTTCCTCATTTGTGTGGCCTTCACTCTAGAGGATGTAAAAACTTCATTTGATGTCCGATTTCAGTGGTTGACCCCAACTATCGAACAGAAAAGACCTGCCTTTCATCTATTATAGTAAAATTAGGATTTGAAGCTTGTTTTTCCGGTGATAAATCCACGTGAAGTTAAACTCGGGAATTCAGAGATTTTCAACAATAATTCCTTCAAGTGTTTTGATGATATCTCTCTGACCATATTTCGAAACATCATTCCATTTTAAAATGTGGTAGGAGAGACATAGACGGATAATTTCATCAAGGGCGCGTTGTCGAATTCTCTACCAATTTGTCTCAGTTCGTCGAGTTATGTGACTAAAGTATGAGTCGCGTCTAAGCATAGTGGAAACTATAGACTCCTCTTCAAACCGATTGCGAACCCTAGTTTGTCTCCTGCATGCGTTTGTTGCCGAGGGATAATTTGAATGCTTCTTATACTTGATATAGTCATGTTGCACGCGTATAAATTAAACTGATAAGCACGTATGTGCTACATTTTATACCCATATTTATATTAACTAGAACTCGATATTTTACTAATAACACTATTTTAGTGCTTTTGCAGAAAGTACTAGCAAATCCGATCACTAAATAAGAAACGGCCAAATATGAGTCTATATGGTGTTTATTGGCTATATAAGATAGTGGCATTATTTTGAACACCCTACTGAAGAAAGTTGAACCACTTTGCATCATGGCCAGACGTCAACAGGAGACAAAGAATTTTCTTCATCACTTCACAGCCAGCGTACAAAGTGGAAACAAAGAAGTCACTTTATCCACCAAGATTGAATACGTGGGAACTATGAGAACATATACTACATGTTGTACACCTAAGGTCTAATACTCTTCAACCCAGTTGTGTGACACATGGGCTAGAGGAGTATGTGTACAGGGAGTACTCTTAGCATCTTCTAATCATTTTGATGTTCGACCAGGGAAGTAAAAATGGATTTGGGGTTTCATGGAATTTGAGTATTTATGCTACAAAGGTGCTGGTGATGTTATGGTTATCTGTGGGGTTCGTAATCGGATTGAACCTGGGATTTTCAGGTCACGAGAAAGCTAAGAGTGGTTTGAAATCGAGCACAGAAGCACCTCATGCATGCAGATGATGTGAGTTCGTCGTGGGCGTTGGCTGTTTTGATTCGGTTGTGGGGATGAATTGGCAGATTCTGTTGCCGGAAGTGAACGAAGATGGTTGCAGTCGAAATTGGGAGTTGAAATTCAGTTCTTGTTTGTTTGCCATGCAAACAACTGGAGAACGAATGTACTTTGAGCTGTTGATATTGTCAGGATAGAGAAGGAAGAAATTGGTACTGTAACTCAACTTGGTAATGCCTGAATAGTCGCTAGAATAGCTAATCTGGCAGTAATGGTTTGGTTGGAAGCAATGAGACAAGGCATGAATGAAGATGAAGCTAGTGCTGTCGCTGGATGGCTTGGCAGTAAACGAGTAACATAGCGAGACGTGGAAACGCACATGTTGGCTGAGAAGTGGGTTTGCTGGTGACGATGGCCTGAGTTTATCAAGAATTGGTGTAGATGATGATGCTGATTGAAGGTATTAAAAGGCATGAGAACAAATGGGTTTTGAGATGGCCTTTATGTTATTGGAACTGGTGATGAAGGATGGAGGTTGGGAAGAGCTTTTGAATCCAGAAATGGAGACACGAGTATTGTTGTGACCGAGATTAATAGGACTGAGCTTGAGTTAGTGGACGTTGAGCCTGGATATGAATGGTTTCTACTCCGAACAATGGTGCTCAACGAGTCCTGGGACTGTGAAGATGACTGATGGCTCAACTGCAGCTTGGCAGTACGTCTGTGAATGAAGACGAGAGTTTATGGTCATGTAGGTAACAAAGAAGTGGCAGTAGCGACAGCAACATACAATGGGGTTGAGTCGTGCTGCCAAACAGTCAAGGAAGAAGATGGGTCTGTTCTCGCACTGAAGTTGTTAATGGCAGTCGATGGAAGAAGGTGATGTGGCTAAAATATAAATGGTGAACTAGGAGGGACGTTTAGAGTGGGTTAATGGAGATGAATAGTTGTTGGTTTGCTGGTGGTGGTATTTGAGCTATGGCAGTCAATCGAAGAAGACAAGTTAACGATTCGGAGATGGTATTGCTGGTTGATGGTTGGTTGTGGCCGGAGTTGGCTGAGAGAGGACCTGCGAATAGAAGCTGGTGCTGGTGATGTTTTATTCTTTAACAGCGGCATCAATTCTTTACAAGTTCGATGGCCGTGTTGTTGGATGCAAAGCAATAAGGTCGTTATGTGAACTGTAAATCGGGAAGGAATATAAATTGTCCGGAAAACCAGCTGACTTGCTGCTGTCGTTAATTGTTTGGATGAACAGAGAGGATTATGAGCTTGTTTTGAGTTGGAATTGAACAAGGAAGGAAGCGCACAAACTGCCTAGAATTCATCTTTGGTTTTCTAGTTCTCAAGCTGTGTACAGCAGCGAACATGGGGCGATTTGTATATGCTGTAGCTATCGGTGAAGGAAGGTGTTCAAGAAGTTGGAGTCCGTGAGCTGAATTGGATCTTTTATGGGAGTAGCCGGTGACTGAACTTAGAATGTCACGGAAGAGAGGGAAAGTGGTTGAATTTCGAAGGCAAAGTGTTGTGGGTGCGAAACAAAGGCAATGGAACAGGAAGTGGTGTTGGATATTAGCAGTGATTGGACTGGGCCTTGGCACTTTGTCAGGGCTTAGTCAGACTTCTTTGTGCAGCTCATATAAAGAAGACGGAAGAGAGACAGAAAGAGGGAGGCCGATACCGGAATAGTTTTGCGGCTCTAGAGCCAAAACCAGAGAGGAGTCACAAATAGATTTTTCTATTATTTCATTTCACCACCCAACAAGACCGCCGCCACCACCACTCCACCGCCACTCCGCCACCACCACCACCTTTGTTGTTCGCCACCACCGCCGCCGCCACCACCGCCGCTACTTCGCCACCACCACCACCACTGTTGTTGCCGCCGCCACCACCACCACCATTGTTGCCTTCCGCCACCATAGCGTATACCGCATCGCGCCACCGCCGTAGCCATTAATATTAGGCGTCAACAATCGAAAATATTTGTTGACCGAAAAATCAAAAGTTCAAAAATATTTGTCAAATTTGGTTGTTGATACCATTTTTCTATTGTTGATACACAAACCTGGTTGTTGATACCATTTTTCTATTGTTGATACACAAACCTGGTTATTGATACCATTATTCTATTGTTGATACACAAACTTTGGTTGTTGACTCCCTAAACTAAGGTCGATTTCTATTGTTGATACACAAAAATTTGTTGTTGACTCCTAACACTAAGATCAATTTCTATTTTTGATACACAAATATTGGTTGTTGATACCATTTTTCTATTGTTGATACACAAATATTGGTTGTTGATACCATTTTTTTTATTGTTGATCTGGATCTGCTGGTTGTTGACTCCTAAACTAAGGTCAATTTCTATTGTTGATACAAAAATATTGGTTGTTGATACCATTATTCTATTGTTGATACACAAACCTTGGTTGTTGATACCATTTTTCTATTGTTGATCTGAAACATTGGTTGTTGACTCCCTAAAATAAGGTCAATTTCTATTGTTGATACACAAATATTTGTTGTTGACTCCCTAAACTAAGGTCAATTTCTATCGTTGATACACAAATATACTAAAAGTAGTGAACCTAACGTGAATCGAACACGCATCTTCGACTAGAGTCGGTTGATACCATTACACCATAGGTTCATCTAATGTAACTATTAGTATACAAGTAAACAGTGGAGGAGTGGACTCACTATTATAGATTCAAGGGTAAGTCAGGCCAACTCAAAACTCCATCCAGTATTAGCTTTGTACAAAGGCGATTTAAAACAGTTGAAATGAAACATTTACATTAGTCACTAGGCTGTCACTAGTAGTAGTCTAGGACTGAAATATTATGAGCAGATAAACTACTTCTAAATCCTAAATACACATTTCTATAGCTGTCACTAGTAGTAGATATCACCAAGATAAGTATATGAAAATGTAATGTTCGGAAACGGTTTACTTGTGCCCTAGTGAGCAAAGAAAGCATTTTATACATAGCGACAAACGGACACAAGAAACAAAAGCATAAAAATGATACCACCTTATATCAGAACTCAAGATATTGTCTTTGTGGGAAAAGTGTTACTCGTAATTCTTTGAGATATGTGCAAACAACATCTCATCTTGAGTCACCAAGAGAAAGTCAAAAATCATATACATACATGCATTTTCTAGTAACTTTTCAACATCCACTACATGCATCTTATTAGGCACGAGATGATGTATAAACATTTGGATATCATCTAAATCAATAGATAGCAATATCACAGCATTTCCATCATAGTACAAAATATCAATTATTAGTAAATACCATTAGTATCAAAGTTGGCACAAAACATCATTCTAATGTAAATTTTCCATTTTTAAGTAGATTAAATATTAAGCCTGCTATGAAGAGCTAGTACTTACCACAAAACGCCACCAAGACCACCACCCCTCCACAACAAACAACCAGAGCAACACCAATGTTGCAAACTATCACCTAGACAACGAATGGACACAAGAAAAGGCATAAAAATGAGACCACCTTCTCAATTAGAAAAAATGGAACAAACAATTTTGATCTAAAAACCTAACTTGGCTAAATGATTTGTTCTTATTTGCAAAAATGAACACCAAAATCAAAACCAATGGAAATAAGTTCTCGAACCTAAGATTTAGAAAGAGTATCTTTGAAATAGATTTCTAAGAAAACATGCCTTGTATTGACATTTTTGGCGAGTGGCATTGGTGAAGGAAGTGATAGTAACCGTAAGTATCACCACTACAAACATCTCCAAACCACCATAATCACAACAAATCTCCACCACCACCATCATCACCACAAGTAACAACCGAGAACCACCATGATTTTTATCGCCAATTTCATCATTCCAACTTCACCACCACCGAAACTTAAACAAGAGGAAGATGATAACCCTTTGCAATCCCCCTTTATCTCCATCAATAATTTAGAAATTGATAAAACTTTCACTTTGAATACGAATCAACAAACCAAACCTCTCCTACCACCGCAACCACCATCGCCACCGCTATAATCATCATTACTTCTTAAAACTACAACTTGAAATAAGTTACCCGGATAACTTAAAGATCAACAATCTCTGCAAATACCATAAAATTAGTTAATATCATTAAATTAAAATAAAATCAAAACCTAAAATCATACCAGTTTAAGAATCAAAGCGGGTTTTCGTTGATTCATGGATCAAGGAGAAAGAATAAGAAGTGACGACCATTTTTAGAGCACAAGAACAAGAGACGACGAAGAGGATATTGGTTTAATTTTTCCTCTTTTGTTATTATTTTCGATACCCATAATCATGTCTTGCTAGATTTCATAACAATCTTGGTATAGGGGCGGCAAGAAATGGTAGAGGGGCGGCAAGTGTGATAGCAATGTCCCTCTCATTGGTTAGAGGGTGTCCTATAGGGGGTGTAGATTGACTAGATTACCCTTTTCACCTTAAATCAACCAAAATCAAATCAATTTTTTTTAAACCTAATGAATCAGAAAAAATCAAATCAGTTTTTTTTTTTTCATCTTCTCTTCTCCTCCATCAACCGTAACCTCCATTAAAACTGAAAATTTCATCGTCTTCGATTAATCGGCGATTTGAAAAATGTTTGGAAAAACCCAGTTAGGGTTTAGTTTATCGTGTTGGATTTAAGTTAATTTTATATCAAAAATTAGGGTTTTGTATGTTGAAATTGAAATTTCTGGGTTTATGCGAGTTACGGTTGATTTTAACTCAATTACGAACCGTAACTGGAGATTTTGAAGAACATATGGTTGGTAATAGTTCAATTACCAACCGTATGTTCTTATATCTGAGAATTTTCTTCAGTTACGGTTGGTAACTATTTTAGTTTACCAACCGTAATTGAGTTACGGTTGGTTTCGAGCATTTAATTACCAACCGTAACTGAGTTACGGTTGGTATAGAGCATTTAGTTACCAACCGTAACTGGTTTTACGATTGGATTTCCCCCAAATATAACCAGTTACGGTTGGTATTCGATAACTTACGAACCGTAACTAAGAGTTACGGTTGGTCACGAGCAAAAATGCAACCGTAAGTTCTTCTGAAAATTCAAAAGTTTTGATTTTGTTATGTACTTTAGATAATTTTGAGCGAGAAAAAGCTAATGGGAACTAATTTAGAAGTATCTTAGGGTCCTTTGGAATCACTCATTTTGATTGAGTGAATCAAAATCTAGGGTTTCACAAATATCACATAAGTTTTCTTTTTCTTCTCCTCTAAACTTTTTTTTTATAACTCTAAAAATCTGATTTTAGAGTTATAATAAGTGAAAATTAATTATAAACACTAATCTTGATTATTAACAATAAGGGCTAATTAGTCATTTTCAGATTTTTCTTTGATAAGGGGCACTTGAATTACCTTGTAATGACCTTTTTTTTCTTATTAGGTTGCCGCCCCTCTACCATTTTTTGCCGCCCCTTTACCAAGATTGTTTCATAACTAGGGTTATTATGGATTGAAACCACTTGGGGTATTAGGCTGCTTTGATTTGGTTATATAGCAATAGACCGTTATGATTTGAATAAATTAATTCTTGAATATTTTTTATGGATTTATTGACAATTAGTTGTTGCTTCACCGGTTTTAAAAACCTTTGTGCTTAATGAGTTAGTTTTACAAATATGTTTGTCTTATTATTTGATGATTCATGCTTGGGTTAATATCTTTGATGAGTTATGCTTAGAAAAGCCAGATAAAATTTGTCAACTATATTTAGTTTCGTATAACTTTCTCGCTGATGCAATTTGATGGTGCATGCTTAGATTCAGTCTTTTGATGTGCTATGGTTAGGGTATACCAGTGATATTTGCGACTCTAATATATATATAATAGGTGATGTTGATAGAACGAACAATAAACAAATATTCATAATTATATTTCATTTCAGTACTTAAACAGAAGTAGTGGTGGATACCATAAAACCCTGGTTACCAAGCTTCCCATTGAATTTAGTTTGTTAGTTTAATTTTATTATTTCTTTTTACGTTTCTCAATTATAAAAATCTCAAGAACATCATTTATGATTATTAGTGATATTGATAACAGTATTTCCACCGCTCCTCGTGGGAACGACTCGTACTTGCCTCTGTCTACTAGTTAGACACCGCGCGATTGCGGTTATCACATATAGGGTTTTCCCAGAAACCTATCAAAAACCCTAAAACATCTTATGGATCCGGGACATAGTTGCAATTACTGAGTACAAAGAAGATGCTGATGGAGGAGAATTCAACGAGACCGGAGAGAGATGCGAGATTTCTCGAGTCACGGATAAGTCCCCTTCACGATTTTGAAGGTCGATCTCTAGTCACCTAATCCCATGTAATAACATGTTGTGATATGGGTTTGAGGAGTTGAATTGTCTTGATGTGTCCCGATCTTTAGAGACTCTTGCGCTGATTGTTTCTAAATCATTTATCTGAAATCTAGATGTCTGGGCCACCTCCTATTGGCCATGCAGGTGTGTGACACACGATTCTTCGTTAGTCCCCAGTTTGATATAAGACTAGGGATTTCCATTGACTCGGGACGATTGGAAAATGAAATAAGACCCTTGTAGCGTACAAGATTGAGTCTTCAATGTAGGAAAGCGATAATATATGGGTTGGAGACGTCTGTGGAGATTCATGTCGAGATACTACCGCATGTGTCTTTATGGACAAGATGAAGTTGTTCTTCCACCTCTACTAGGTGTCTTGACAGGGATTCATGTGAACTTCAATAGAAAAATTATTCGTTGATATTTATTCTTCTTTTGGGAGGATGCCCAACCGAACTTGAGAGTAGTATATGCCTTATGGTATTAGCAGGGTAATGGATACACTCAGGTCTAACTGCGCAGTTGATTTTTGTTTGCTTTATTGATGGGAGACTTCTCCGGGAATCCGCTAGGTAATTCTTCACGTGGAGGAGTCATGTTTTTACATGAGAAAATTATAAGTGTTCGTAATATCTTTTCCTTCGTCGCGTCTGAATCTGACTCAGACTCATGGGATAGCTTGTCGAGCATATCTTTTTGAGAGAGAAGGCTTTGACTGAGGAAACTGCAAGCAGGCATCCGTATAAGTAGCGTGTGGGCTGGAGCAACAGTCTCAGATCCTTCCCTTTTTCACTTAAGTGACAGTAGTTGGTTGCGGTTGTATGCCGAGTAATGAAGTTTTATCTGAACTGTTGGCCCCACGAGTATTGTTTCAGCTTTCTTTTCCCTTGATAGATTCGGTTGCAAAGATATTCTCCTTCCCCATCCTATGTGAACTAAGAACCCATCGTAAAATGAAGTTGGATGGTTGTTGGTGCAGTTGAGCTAAAGGATCGCTGAGACTTGGTTGTAACTGCTAGGGCTAGTTCCTCCTATTTCTGATAGAACAGATGTTGAGATAGCATATCGACCAGCGGTTTTGAACCTTCGGATAAGTAAGATCTTTGTTCGAGTGTCGTCTTGGAAACTAGTCTTTTCTGATACTTTGTTGCTTTCTGGTCATGATCCTCTAGAGCAGGAAGACCGACAAGTTGTATCTTGGCCGGATATGGTAGTCCGTGAAAGAAGGCAGCTCTGCAACGTTTTGATTAGGTCACGAATTTTATTGAAGCCTTTCTAAGTTTTCTCTAAGTTTATCTTGTAGACGACAAAAAGACAAATCCGACGGAAAAAGAACGAGGTCAATCGATAAGTCGAGTCAGAGACTAGAGTAGACAAGACCAGTGTATCTCGCGATGATGTACTAGGAATCAGTCCTTGATCTCAAATAGGATGAGTCGTGCTTACAAGAGACATGTATGTGTCCGCTCTGGGTCATAAGTCCGCCGGGGACATTTTTACGCATCTACATAGTCCACATGACCAACAGTATCTTGTCGAGGATGTATACTAGCAATCATGGCATCACAATCAGATGCGTCTCGCGAAGACATGTTGGAATTGTGGCTGTTCTGGTTCATAAGTCCGCCGGGGAAGGTTTACGCTCTACAGAATCTACGCGACCAACAGTATCTCGTCGAGGATGTGCGCTAGGATTCACGGCATCACGACCAGCAGTGTCTCGCGAGGACGTATACTAGAAATCGTGGCTATGGGTGCCTTGAGGACCAAGGGCTTATCTCTCACGCGAGAGTTGAGTTTCGTCTGTGGTATTGAAATGATATTTTTGCCCCTTATCCAAATTTCACCATCTACAATAGGTCATCTATGTTTTAAGTTAATGAGCTTTGCTTTGTTGTGTCTCATGAGGTTTTCTTGTCTTATAAATTTTGTTAATTCTTGTCTACATGAATTTTAAGAAGTCATCTGAAGTAGTTTTTCTCTGTGAGTCCTTTCGAGTATGCGTTCTTTTATCTTGCGAGTCCCCATAATTAGACTTTTACCTTCTGTTCAACCCCAAGGTCCCCACCATACTAAACCACACTCTATCTTGACGATGATTCAAGAGCGCATGAGATATTCGTCATCCCCGATAAGTAATTTAAAATAGAATCTCTTTTATTTTTTTTCATATTAATTTAGATATCTTTATCTGTAATTTAAACTCTTATCTGGTAGGATTAGTGATACTTAACACTTTTCTAAAGTAATATTAATTATAAGTGCTAAATTATAAAGCACATATTTGATAGAGGTAATAACTTTAGTATCATTACTTATTTGATCTAGTTGAGTCTCTAATCCTTTAGTATGTGTTCAATAACATTACCAGCAGTAGTAAACTATGTCTTCTCTGGTAATCACTTCATGATGGATCAAGACGAAAAAAATGATAGATCATTACCAACCAGGCAGTACACTTCAACACATGGACGCTATGGATGATCACTAGCACCTTCAATCAAGCGTATCAAACACCCTTACCACCAACTAAGTTCTTATTGACCATGTCGTGTCCATCAGAAGTGCAATTTTTCTTGTAGAAAGCATTGAACGAAGACCTTCCAACCTTCGACTCTAATATCTTCCCCCGATGCAACTCTGATCTGATGATTGTTGCTCATGCTCCGCTCCACTATTTTGCTATTTTAGACTCATAACATATCATTCCGACTCATAACATATCATTCCAAAATAAACTGATGAATATCTTTTTTTTTTTTTTTTTTGCAAGACAAAAGAAAAAACAAAGAGAAAGAAAATCAAACTAGAGTGCTCTCTCTGTCACAGAGAGATGCGATACAAGAAGGGGGGGGTAGGGGAGAGCCACCAGTCAAACACCTGGTTTTTGAAAGCATAACTTGCCAGGGAATGGGCTGCACCATTAGCTCCTTTCTTGGTAAACTTGAAATCAACTCTTGTTAGAGCCTTGGCTCTATTTCTAATTTGCATGATCATAGGTATTAGTTTCCAAGGGGATACCTCCCTCTCATTGTTCAACACCTTGATCACTATTTCTGCATTACTTTCAATTATTATGTCATTCCATTCCATCTTTTCTTCCAGGTCAAATGCAAGAATAATCGCCTTCGTTTCCGCCTCCAGTGGAGTATGACAATTGTGACTGCAAGAACCTCCACCTGCGAATTTGGCTGCACTGTTTCTGGCCACCATATCACAAGTACCATTGTTGGAGCAGAAGGCAGCATCTGTGTTCAGCTTTATTCTGGGGTTTTCAGGTGTCTTCCATTTGTCAGTGATATTCACATCTCTGGCAGAATGTGCTCTCTGTAGGTTAGCTGCCTCACTATGCTCTTCTAGAATAGCTGGCTCTAGATAATTAAACCAATAGTTGGCCTCATTAATAATTCTTTGAATAGAAGGAGTGGTATTGTCGAACACAGTCTCATTTTTCGCCTTCCAAATGGCCCATAGTATGCAACTTGCCATTCTGAACTTGAAGTAATCTCCTTTTTCCTGGATCCAAGTTTATAGTAACTCCTTGATCGAAGCATTCCCATTAGTTCTGAATCCCAGGTTTGACCCGAATAAAACAGCTCTGGCTAAATGGCATTTGAGGAATAAATGGTCCATCGTCTCCGTGCTCCCATTACATAGTCTGCAGTTTTGGTCCAAGCCCGCCAGATGTTTTCCCACTGTATATGGAAATTCCATCATGAATGAGCCTCCAGATGAACATATGCACTTTAGGTTCTAAATTCTTAATTTTCCAAAACAATTTCCATGGAAAAGTATCACTGCTACTGAGAGAGCTGGATGGTCTTCTATCTTGAATCGTCTTTAAGAAGGATTTGGATGAAAACTCCCCAAAAGGGTGAGGTGTCCATATAAGTTTGTCCTTCGTTATCTCTTCAACAGGGATATAGATATTCAGAATCTTAGATGCAATCTGTGGCTCAAACAGCTGGTTGACAAGGGAGGTGTTCCATTCTGCTTGATCAGTTGACTTTAGTTCTTTTACCTTGCTAACATTTATCAGCGTATTCTTCTTTTCTGGGATAGGAGTATTAAAATCAGGTATCCAAGGGTCCTTATAAATATTGATATCTTCTTCATCGCCAACAACCCATAAACACTTGTGCTCCATGTATTTCCTGCAGTTAATGATTGCTTTTCAAGTGGAACTGCTTCTTCCTCTATATTTAGCTTCCCAAAAAATGGTGTTTCTGCAGTACTTGGCATTCATAATTTGGACCCATAAGCAGTCTGAGTGAGTGAGGAACTTCCAGATTAATTTACCAATTTGAGCTCTGTTAATATCAGCCAGCTCTCTAATGCCCAATCCTCCTTTGTCTTTGCCTTCAAGAAAGATTCTCCAATGTATAAAATGCAACTTCCTTGAGTTGTAGTTGTGGCCCCACCAGAAATTCCGGATTATTCTCGACAGTTTTTTGAGGATACCCCTAGGAAGCAGAGATGTCGACATGTAGTATGGAGGTATTAGACCCAGCACTGCTTTAATAAGAATAGTTCTTCCTGAGTGAGTAAGCGAGCTTCTCTTCCACCCTGCTAACTTCATATCAAACTTTTCTTCGAGGAAATCAAAGGAGTTGATTCTTTGGTCAGATTTGAGAAGGTGTAAGCCCAAGTACTTCTCATTTATATGCATTTGTTTCACTCCTAAACTCGCTGCAACTTCCACTCTTCTATTTTCCTTGACACCTTTGCTGAAGAGAATGGCAGATTTATCCAGATTTGCTTGTTGACCTGACCATATAGCATATGTGTGAAGAATTTGCTGCAGAGACTCAATAGTTTGGTCGTCATTTGTCCCGAAAAGCAGTAAGTCATCTATGAACATAAGGTGAGAGACTGAGGGAGTCCATCAATTAACTTTGTACCCATTGTAAAGATTTTCTTCTTCCATTCTTTGCATCATCCATGACAAACCTTGGGAGCACAAGATAAATAGATATGGCGAAAGGGGGCAGCCTTGTCGAAGACCTCTCTCGCTTTTGAAGAACCCCTCGGGTGTGCCATTGACCATTATAGAAAAAGTTGGGGTGCAAATGCAATTCATAATAAGAGCATGAGTATTGCCAGTAATTCCATAGGCTCTAAGACATTGACTTAAAAATCTCCAGGACACTCTATCATAAGCTTTACTAATGTCAATTTTTAAAGCGAAAGATCCAATGATGACTCTGACATATTCATGGAATGAATTAGCTCTTTCGCTGTAATTATATTATCTATTATAATCCTACCAGGAAGAAAAGCAGATTGTGATGTGTCAACAAAGGTGTTAAGGTATGGCTTAAGTCTCTCAGCTAATATTTTCACCACTACTTTGTATGTGATATTACATAAAGCAATTGGCCTAAATTTTGTAGGGGTGGAGGGATGTTTTACTTTGGGTATTAGGGAAAGATAAGTGTGGTTCATACCAAGTGCCGAAGAAGCGAAGCATTGTTGAATTAAGGACGTCACTTCTGCACCAACTTTAGGCCAACACTTTTTGTAGAAAATTGTAGGCATGCCATCAGGACCTGGAGAGCTTAAAGCACCCATGTGACTTATAGTGTGCCAGATATCCTCTGCCGAAGGAATCCCTCCAATCTGAGAGTTTTGATCTTCCGTGAGTTGAGCTGAGGCATAGAAAGGTACATTGACTGGCTGGTCCGGTTGATCGTCTTTGAATATAGAGGAAAAATGTTGGATGAGGCAGGCTGAGATATTCTTGTGGTCAGACACCCAATTATTATTGTTAGTCTTCGGAGCCTCAATATTATTCTTCCTTCTTCTGTGCTTGACTGCCATATGAAATACTCTGGTGTTTCTGTCTACATTGGGAACCCAATGACATTTGTTTCTATGTTGAAAATATTTGTGTTCTGCGATAGATAACTCCCTCGATTTTGTCTATGAGCATCTGTTCGAAAAAGAAAAAGACAGAAAAACTGATGAATATCTGGGTAGTATATACCCAGAAATGCTATTCCCCTCTCTAAGGCCTCTTCCTATGCACATGCCAAAACATGGTATTTGGCATATATGCACCCACTATGGGTATGCCAAACTGCCAAACTCATATGCCAATATGTTATTTCTGGCATATAGGCATACGCGGTTTATAGAGTCTAATTGGGTCGCCGATGGTCAAAGAATCGTTCGATGGTCATTAAGACAAGTCAAGCTATCGATACTATGGTCATAGATCTTCATCTAACGGATACAATTTCCCCCTCTATAAATACGATTTCAAACTCATATCAACTCACACCAAAAATTCTAAATCTCTCTAGAATTTCTTAATTTTAATCTTTTTCAAATCTAAAACTATCACAACTCTCTCTACAATATATTTTCAAAATGGATTCACAAGCAAAACTCAAGGCAAAGGTAAGAAGAATCGAGTCCGTGGTGCAAAATACACCATGATAGAAGATGAATGTATTTGTCGTAATTATGTTTTTTTTTTACCCAAGATTGTATCGGTGGGTACACCAACATGGTAACACCATGTGGGATAATATATTTCAAAAATATGAAAGAACAAACCATGAACATCAATGGTCGTGATGCAAAAGGATTGTCGAACACTTCATTGTAATCAACAAAGTAGCCGCTTATGTTGCATTGATAATGCAAGCCAAGAGAAAAGGAAAGGACGGTGGTCGGTGATGTTGATTTTGAAAGAGAGGTTAAGCACATTTGGCAACGAAAACATGGTAAAGTTTGCTTTCGAAAGTTGTTATCATATTTTGAAGGGTTTGAACAAATATAATCCGATTACTTAACAAATAATCAAATAGTACACGAAAATTCACCATATAATTCTTCTCCCTCAACACCAAATTCTTCACCATTTTCACAAGGTCCATCAAATTCTTCACCAGATACCCCTACAAGCTCAAATTCCAACGTAGTTTTCAATAATTATATTGATGGTAATACTAAGGAAAACTTCCAGGGAGGAATAAAGGCAAAACTGCTAGAAAATTAGCTCAAGAAGGAGGGAGTTCCGTAGGATTTAACATGGCGTAGTTTATGGATTATCAAAAGACCATCGAAGGAAAGATCCATTCAAAGGAAAATTCAAAAAGCAAGGAGAGTAAGAAAAGTCGTCTTTCTCAAGAAAAATTCCCGGTTTGACTATGACAAGCATAACATTCTTCAAGCTAACACCTCAATTATGAACGCCCAACAAAAACATGTATGGCAAATCGAATTTGACAGAGTTCAAGCAATTTTGGATTTACTAAGATGATGAAGAAGATGATGATGATGGAGCCGATGATGAGTTTGATGAAATAATTCCTCTAAATGATTAATGTAAAGTTTATAACTAGTTTAATTTTGTTTTTAAGTTTTAATGTTCTAGTTTAAGTTTTAATTTGATATGTTGTTATGCATTCCAATTAATATTAGTTTGAAATGAAATGTTGAAGCTTATTAATAACAATACATAAAATCATCTTCCATGCTCTGCCCAAAGATTCAATCTCAGATCATGTCTTAACTGGTCATACAAATTACGGTTCTGAATGTAGTTAGTCATTTGACCATAATTCCTTGCGAGGGAGGCCTCTTTGAGTCGAAAAAGGCCTCAAATCTTCATCATCATAGTTAATCCAATCCGAATAACTGGTTTCTGAATTACCATGTTATGAAGAATTATGCAAGTGAGCATAGTCTTGTGCATTTCACGAGGACTCAACCCACGATATGGGCCACAAATGATAGCGAACTTCCTCTTCAAAATTCCAAAGCGCGTTCCACATCCTTCCTCGGTGCCATTTGGGCATCGTTAAAATATCGGTATGAATGGCCCAATGCACCGAGCAGGAGGTCGCGGTAGCATTGAACCAAGGTGGACCATTTTGGGTAGATACCATCGCAAGATAATAGCCCGTTGATCATGAAACGGGACAGATGGAGAAATTCCATACTTCAAATCTTCAAACGAGGCGACTTGTGCAAAACATTAATATCATTTTGTGAACCAGGAAGACCAAAAAAGCGTGCCATATCCAACAATCGTAGAAAACTTCTTAAGATAAGCTGTTGGTTTTGGATAATGACCTTTATATTGAAATCAGGCATCCATGCCATACCCAATGCATACAATCGAGACTACCTAGCATTCACAGGAATCCCCTTTCCTCATTCTCCTTAATATTTGTCTAACATCTTCGTCGGTTGGTTTTCGTAAATATGTTGGACCAAAATGATTAATCATTACTTGAGAACAATGAAAGGTAAGTGAGTTGTTTTACCCATACGAAGGTACTCATCATTCGCATCCATTTTGAGTGCCATAACCTAGAATCCTTAAAGCCGAAGTAACTTTTTGTTCGGACTATGACCTCTAATATTCGGTGCATCAAAGCGATAATTGAATTGAGGTTCCACTCGACAAAGTTCTTCAATAATCTTTTCACCCGGATGACGAGGCATGCGGAATCGACCTTGAAAATCTCGATCGGAGTACACACAATTGGGAAGAAAATAATCGTGCATGAGCTTCGATGGTAAAAACGTATATCTTCTTGATAATACTTCTTTGGGCTCTGGAACTCTTGGTATTTGACCGTATGTACAAGCATCATAGTTTCGATTAGATTCTCATCTTGACTTCCTCTTCGTCAATTTCTTGCAACCTCATACGATAACTTTCTTCTTTGTAACTTTGAACATATTCATAATAATATCCCTTTCTTCATTGGATCTCGACATTGTGAAGCTTAAAATTGAGAATAAAGGAGTAATATCTTTAGAAGCGTGTGAGTTTTATGTCGAGGTAAAATGACGTATATATATAGGAACCATAGGGGAACTAGCCGTTGCGAGAATAACTACTTGGCGATAATCATTGTACGCCCGATTATTGTTTTTATCGGCGGTATTGTCGATTGATAAAGACTTTTATCTTGGCGATATTGAATAATACGCTCGCTAGGGATTCGATCGCTCAAGGTTTCCCCATAGTGGCGCAAATGGTTTGGCATGCCAAACACCATTTTGGCATGTGCATAGGAAGAGGCCTAAACAGCACACTACTCAATGCACTTGCTGACGTGGTTGTACGCGTGTAAGTCCACGTCATATGTAAAGCTTAAATTTTCATGCGTATACTTTCTCGCTCTTCCTTCTCTGCAACAATAGCTTAAAAAAGATCATCTATCCACCTTTTTGTTCATCTTTGATCTCCATTGAAAGTTTTACAAAATAAAAGTTTTAGAAGGAGTTGCTCTCATAAATTAATGTCATGCAAATTGAATCACTTATTGCTAATAGTTGATCTGATCATCTTCAATTGGATATTAACCCAAAAAAATCATAAATTGGATCTTATTTGTGCAATATAAAAGCCTAGACAAACACGATTTACATTACCTACTATGAAGTTCATGATAAACTTGATTAAGGTTTTATTAAGAAACCTTGAATAATAGAGCCTTAATCGGTCACTTTTTCAAACTCAAAAATTTGATCAAAAAAAGATTACAAGTGAAATCTATAAAATAGAGATTTTTAGGGTAATTCGTTTTTTGGTTTAGATCTGGAAAAGGGGGAATGAAAGATAAAATGGGCTAGGATAAGAGAAGAAGGGATGGTGTGCCAAAATTAATTTCACTATATGGAGTAATCAAATTCTTTGTGAAAAGATTGAATTTAGGGATCTCTTTAAGAATTATCCACTGGTTTTGGGGGTAAATCTCTACTAGCCAAAACACCCAAAAAAGGAAAAAAGAATTCATATCAAAACCTTCAATTTGTTTCCGATCTTGCTAACATGATTTCAAGATGATTTTTTTGTTGACATGAAGTGAAATTTTAGTTCTGATGAAGAGAATCGAGTAAATAAAACAAATAAAACGGAGAATGATGAAGAACTTTGGGAATAGAGAGAGAAAAAACAGACCGAAAAAAAAAAAAAATATATTACACGTGGTTTTGTATTTTTTCAGAGATAAGCGGGCACGTCAGCGAGTGCTGTGAGTAGTGTGCTGTTCAGAGTGGGGAATAGCATTTCCGGTATATACCCTCGTGTAACATCCCTTCAAAAAAAAAAAAAAAAAAAAAACAGAAAAAGAAAAGACAATTTTGTCCATTTTAGTAAATTAAAAAATGAGCTCCACAGTTTATGCTTGAAACTGGATAAGACTACTTCGAGCTTAGCTTTATGATCTCAAAAGAAACCTCATCAAAGAGATTTCTTACCACCACAAACAATAATATAGCAAACACAATGTAGAATTGCTTTCACTTAGAAACCCTAATAGAGGAATTTGAGAAACCTAATTAAAGTTTTGCGTCATAAATGTCTGCAGCAGTCAATACAGTAATCTTCACCACAACCACCACCAGATCGGCCTTAAGACCTTGTAATCGGTTTCTCTTCACATCTTCTCTCATTAAAACCACTTCATTTCCAATCTCTGCAACATCCATTCCGTGTTACAATTCTGGAATCGGTCTGAATCGGAGTATTTTCCGTGCCTTCTCATCATCATCATCTGCTGTTAATAGTACCATGGCTCATGTTTCCGATTCTTCTATGGATGCTGTTCAGAGAGATCTTATGTTCAAAGATGAGTAAGTTCTTATTTTCTATATTTTTTTTTTCTCGAGAACCTGACCCGAAATGTTAATCCAAAGATTAGGTTTAGCTGATGAAACTATTTGTTAATCGATTGTTACTTGTTCTTTAGTGGGGGTATTATTCAAATTGGCAGTGGTGTATGAATTTGATAATTTTGATTAGTCAAATTGGTAGTGTGGTCTGAATTCGATTAGTGGGGATCATTATTTTGTGGTGCTTGTTGTGCATAGTTCATATGGCAGCTTAGTATATTCAAGATTGTTGTTTTCTTGTATAAAATGATGATAAATTGTTAGGGGGTTGACAATTTGTTACAAAATCATGTCCCTAGATCTTCTCATAGGTCTTCGTTGAATACTTCCTAAGCCTACAGAGTTTTAGGTATCTTACTTTTTTTTTTTTTTTTTTGATGGGAGGTATCTAACTAAGTAGAATGCTGGGAAGTGATTTTGAATGCTCATAATGACACAAGTCTCTCTATTCCTTGGCCAGCAACGGAAGGTAACCTTCCCCTTGGTTTGGACGGATACCTGTTGCAGCCATCCCCTTTGTCGTGAATCTGGGCTTATAGAGGTGAACTACTTGGGTATGTTTTTGTTGTTAAAGTAATTTCCTACTTTCAATATAAGGGCTCGTTTCCATGTAATTTTGGTTTGCGTTTCTTTTGCAGTGGTTTTGAATGCTGCACAAAGGAAGCTGTGAGGCGAGTTGGGAATTCCCCGCGGAAGATTTGCCTGTCAATGAGTTCACACCTCTAGGTCGAATTCTGTATAAGGCTCCATCAGATGGCAAGTGGGGGGAGCAAGAATGTAAGAATTAGACACTTTGATAAAATACTTGGTTTTTCTCTGTGCTGTTATTTAGAGATGCGCATTTCAAATTACAGAATCAAAACATTTAGATCTCTGTCACTGCATAGAAGAAAGAGTTTCGGTCGCTCTCTTAATTGGTCTGAAT
This sequence comes from Papaver armeniacum, assembly GCA_023531295.1. Lineage (NCBI taxonomy): Eukaryota > Viridiplantae > Streptophyta > Magnoliopsida > Ranunculales > Papaveraceae > Papaver > Papaver armeniacum. Next base: position 760,890 of record JAJJWW010018291.1, read on the forward strand.
CAAATCTAGACCCCCAGAGCACTTGGCCGTGGTGACTAATTTGTGGCCAAGGGTTTACATAAACAAGAGCAAGAAGTTTACTAACTCATGTTGCTTTTCATGACTTTGGTTATGGTATGCTAGTCTGTTTGTGGTTCATGTAGCAGCTTCATTCTGACTTCTGATTCCTTGCCAAGTGTAAACCCCGCCCGCACGCTTGCACCATGAGCTATCGTAACCCAGACCTGTATATAGCCATTTATGTGTTATTGATTTTTTTCTTTTTTCTTCGATGTCTTAGACTTTTCCTGTTCCAAATTTTGGGGAATGGATTAGATACTGTAACTTTTATGTGTTCCCTCGTTACACTGTCTGCACACTTGAAGCCTCACTTTCAGCATATTGCATTTAGATAGATGTTGTTTTCTGTAATCTACAGTCATGGCTTGAATTCCATTGTTTTCTTTTCTCTTTCCCTTTTTCTAGGCGGGTGTTACTTTAATACAGTCGTATCACAATTTCATCACCTTATTCGAGATTAAGACCAATCTTCTCAAGCTTGCCCCTTTTGCTGTTATACTGTCTAGGCAGTGTGCAACAAAGAAGCTGCCATTAGTTCTTGAGGGAATCATTGAGAAGCTGCGTGAAACCAGAGAAGCACGTACAGAACCACCGTTTTCCCTATATAAAGATGCAGATTGCTGCCGCCAGACTCGAGAAGGGAGAGTAAAAAGAGTGCAAGAATCTTTTGGATGACGGGAAAACTACACTTGACAGCATGTCTGATGTAGATCTCTCTGTTTACGCAAGCAACTACACTGGGTTTTGTCTCAGTATCATAAGTCACGTCAGGAATTTGCTGAGTTTTATAACAGTGGTCTTCTTTATTTGGCATACACTCCGGTGGAGTCCCTCTCTGAAACATTCAAAGCTGGTATGTCGATAAATAGTATTTCATGAGCTATACACTTGTTTCAATCAGTCTTTACATAAAAGCATGGATCCTGGATTCCCTTAATTTAGCTGAACTCATGATGTTGCTGGATGGCACTTTGGTAGATGCTACCTCCTACTGAAATAGCTGAATTAGACATCATTTAGTTTAACTCCGCCTGTGTAGTTTTTCTGCACAGCTTGTCGTAAGCCAGGGTAAAGGAGAAAAGTTGGTGATGGGCTTGGTGAGCCAACGGTAAAACCCCAGTCTTTCCCCTATGATAATAGGTTTGCGATAGGCTTGGCGAGCCAGCGATAGACTAATAGAGGGTGAAAGCAGTACCAAGATGGGTGACCACTTGGGAAGTCCTGGTGTACCTTTGTTTGGTTGAAAACCAGTCATTTCCTTGGGAAAGGGCTGAGCAGTACCAAGATGTTTGGGAAATCCTTGTATTCCCTTTCGAGCCTACCCCAACTTGTTTGGGATTAAAGGATTAGAAGAAGAAGTAGACATCTTTTAGTTTTGTTTTCATGTTTGGTAGTTTTTTTAACAAAATAACAATAGCATGTTAATTTTTGGAGGAGAAATTTGATGTAATAGGGTTACTATGACAGGCCTTGGATGGTGACAGTTGTCCAGTTTCCTGAGCTTGTTGAATGCGCTTTGTTGTTGCCTTCATTACCTACATGCAATTCAAGTTTTGTGTTATTGAATAGGTATATAATTGAGCATGGGATTTGCCGCCCGTTTATGTTATTTATTAAGAACAGGGGCTCTAGGAGAGTAAATAATTTATCATGTTTGTGTCTGATCTCAAATATATAAAGTTCATAAGTGGAGTAGGTATTAAGGATGTATTGCCTACGTATCAAGTAGCTGTAGGGTGCATTTTTCATTTTGCTCTCTTGGGTGAGTGTGATCGAATTATATAAAGCTTGTGAGCATAAGCTATAATCAAAATTTTATACTGAAATTTGGACTTGAATTATGAACCTAATCAAGTTATTATTTCCTTAAATCGACAAACAGAAGTGAATTTTCTGGACAATTTACTGATTTCGGTGTTTCATATCAGTTGTATAGGCTATAATCTGACGAATTTTCTCTGAAAAACTGAAAGCTTGAATCTGTAAATCCAGTTATAATATGAACCTTTTAATTAGGCATCATGATCTTTCCACTGAGTTTGTTTTTGACGCGTATTTTTAAATTGTAAGCTACTTACTGATCAATTGCATCTTGTTTTCTGTACTCCATGTAGTGTTTGCTAATTGTGTTCTTCGTCATTTCTGTATAATTTCAGATAAAAGTCGATTTGGGGGCTAAGGTGGAATGGGTATGCTATGTCCTTCAGGCCTTGAACTCTGTTGATTTAGTTCGATATCAAGAACTCTGTGTTGTTCACAAGGCTGCTTTGAGCGCTCAACCTGCATTGATACAAAACGAGAAGAAGCTACTGGTAAAGATTAACATTCTTTGCTTGATAGAAATCATTTTCAGGTAGGTACCGGTGCTAAAATGCATGAAGTTTTTTTAGTGGTATTTCATTACAGTTGCCAATCTAACCATTATTTTTGTCTCCTCTAGCCGCCCCGTGGAGGGTCGAACTATTTCATTGAGCATTATTGCAGAATGCACTAAACTTTCTGTGGAGGATGCGGAACTTCTTCTCATGAAAAGCTTATCTGTAAGTCCATTATATCTGTTATTTGTTCATGATAAGCAACTGTGCATAATGGGGATGGTGGTTGTTTGCTTCAGGGTCTAAGAGATGGTTCTTTTGTTGACCTCCACTGGTTTACGGAATTGTATTTACAGATAAACCTGTTGCTATCTCATTATGCTGGTTATGCAATTTGCATCTGTAACCATTTAGCTGGTCAATTTCTCAGCCAGAGCCTAAATTAGGCTGAATAATTTGTTGTGTATTTTTTTTTTTTTTTTTTTTGCTTAGTTAATTGCTGCAGCCTTACTTTGACAGCAGTACCTGTATAGTGGTTCAGATCATGATTGTAGACAATCTATATGCATATCTTTTTGGTGGGAGTAACTATTGCATCTGTAACCATTTCGCTGGTCAGGTTCTTAGCCAGAGCCTAAATTAGGTATATGAGACTTTCCCCTGTGCCAAATTTTGGGGGATGGATTAGATACTTGTAACTGTTGTTTGTGCCCTCAGTTATGCCGTGTGCTCTCTTAAAACCTCATTTTCAGCATTATATGGGTGTTTTCTGTAGTCAACAATCATGGCTTGAATTTTATTGCTTTCTTATCTCTTTTCCTTTTCCAGGCAGGTGATACTTTAATACAGTTGTATCTCAATTTGGTCACTGAGTTCGAGACTAAGATCAAACTTCTCAAGCTTGCCCATTTTGCTGTTATAGTTACTCGGCAGTATGCAGAAAAAGAAACTGCCATTGGTTATCTTGAGGGAATTATTGAGAAGCTATATAAAGATGCAGATTGCTGCCTTCAGACTTGAGAAAGGAGGTCAAAAAGAGTGCAAGAATCTTTTGGATGATGGGTAAACTACACTCGATAGCATGCCTGATATAGATCCCTCTGTTTGTGCAAGCAGCTACTGGGTTTCTTCTCAGTATCATAAGTCACGTCAGGAATTTGCTGAGGTTTATAACAGTGGTCTTCTTTATTTAGCGTACACTCCTGTGGAGTCCCTCTCTGAAACATTTAAGCTGATATGTCAGCAAAACTACTTAATGAGATATAAACTTGTTTTTATTAGTCTTTACATAACAGCATGGACCTTGAATTCCTATAGTGTAGCTGAACTTATGATGTTGTTAGAGACACTTTGTTAGATTCTACTGAAATAGCTGAAGTTACAAAGAACGTCCGGAATTTGATTTATCATTTTGAATGCTCAATTAGATTCGTATCAAATAGACATCGTTTACTTTTGTTTCATATCTTCCTTACTTCTATAATTCTTTAGAGTAACTGTTGGAGGAGAAAGTTGATGTAGTAGAAGTAATTATGAACGGCCTTTGATGGTTACACTTGTTCAGTTTCCTGAGCTTGCTGTGTGAATGTACATTGTTGCATTTGAGGGCTTGTTACTTTTCCAATATCTAACAGCAATAGCAAAAGGCAGTATCAGATCATTGGTGATCTTTAGAGGACCACACTTATATGAATAAATATGTGTTTATAATTGGTTGGCTAAATTGAGTTTAGCCTATATAAGCTGTTCCTCCTTAATTGATCTTCTAGATATTAGTTTCTTTAAATACTCAAGTATTTTCTTTTATGTTACATGTTAAGAGCGTGAACGGTCTATCCCTGCTAATGCTTGAATTTATGTTCCTCAAGACCTGCCATTGGTCTTGTCCTTAGCTGCCTTGCTTGGTGATAACATTTATAATTTTGGGGAGCTGCTTGCACACCCAATAGTAAGTCCATCTACCTCAGAGTATTTAGTTTGGCTATTTTAACCAGTGTAGCTTTGGGAAAATACTGTGTTAATTGCACTTGTGCTACTGCTATCTCGTGTCACTGTGTATGTCAGTGAATTGGCATATTTTGGTGAAGCGTATTCTTATTTGTTTGAATTTTGTTGAACACATATTAATGTCGTTGAGCCTCATGTTTCCACTGAATCTGCGTGTCTTTATGTGCAATTCTGGTTTTAAGCTATTGAAGAGGTGTATGATTGAGCATGGGATTGTCGTCAGTTTGTGTTATTTTATTAAGAAACAAGGGCTCTAGAGGACTATGTAAGACGTCTTTGTGTCTGATCTCGAATATATAAACTTCATAAGTGAAGGTCTTAAGCATGTATTGCCTACCTATTCAAGTAGCTTTAGGGTGCATGTTTCATTTTCTCTCTTTGGTAAGTTGCAATCAGTCTCTACAAGGCTTATGATGAATGTTGGTTCTTAAAATGGCAAAAGAAGTGAATTTTTTTCGACAATTTGTAGATTTCATCGTTTCATATCATTTCTGTACGGCTATAATTTGACGAATTTGCTCAGGGTGCTAAAGCTTGTTTCTGTAAATCCTGTCGTAAAATTAAACTTATAATTAGGCAGCAGGATCTTTCCATTGAGTTTGTTTTTCAAAATATTCTGAAATTGTCTACTACTTACTGATCAGTTGTATCTTGTAATCTGTACTCCATGTACTGTTTGCTAAATGAAATCTTCACCATTTTTCTATAATTCCAGATAAAAAGTCTTTTGGGGACTAAGGTGGAGTGGCTATACTATCTTCTTCAGGCCTTTAACTTTGGTGATTTAGTTCGATATCAAGAACTCTGTTGTTCACAAGGCTGCTTTGAGCGGTCAACTTGCATTGGTAGAAAACGAGAAGAAGCTCCTTGAAATGATTAACATTCTTTGCTTGATGGAAATCATTTTCAGGTAGGTACCAGTGCTAGAATGCATATTAGATTCTTTAGTTTTATTTCATTACAATTGCCTATCTGAGTCTAACCATTGTTTTTGTCTTCTCTAGCCGCCCCGCGGAGGATCGAACAATTCCATTGAGCATTATTGCTGAACACACTAAACTTTCTGTGGAGGATGTGGAACTTCTCCTCATGAAGAGCTTGTCTGTAAGTCCACTCTATCCCTTACTTGTCAAAGAGATGGTTCTTCTGTTGACCTCAACTAGTTTAGGGAGCTGTATGCATAAATAAATTTGTGTCCATCTCATCTTGCTGGTTGATGCAATATGCATCTTTAACCATTCGCTGGTTAGGTTCTCAGCTAGAGCCTAAATTAAGCTGGATACTGTGTTTTTCCTTTTTTGCTTAGATAATTGCTGCAGCGTTACTTTGACAAGATTACTTCTCATATAATGGTTCACATCACATAATTACGTTATTGTAATCTATAGGCATATCTTTTTGGTGGGACTACGCAGAAACTGTATGGGGTTGTAGAATCCATTGGGTTGAGAGCTCTTATGTGGGTTGAGTTCTTTTATTTCTGTAGCTCTGAAGCCTGAAACTCTTTGCATACACGATTGTAAGATATGTTATGCACTCGTGAATTTCAATAATATTAATTGGAGTTTGCGTATGACCCATTTTTTAGTTCACATAAAATACATGGACATTGCTTTTAACTTAGACATACCAATCGAAGGTAGAAGTTCCTACAATGGCTGTACCCTTCAAAAGACCTAGTATAAGTAGCTAGGATGAGTTGGAAAGTACATTAATTTCTCCTTTCCTCTTAAAAATCACAAACTTGTGGGGTGACCCAAAACCAAGTATAAATTAGGAGGCTATGTGGCTTAAGATGTCACAATACGATTATCCTTGATGAATCTTTGGAGCGTTCTGTTGATGGTACTATTTGTCCTGAATATTTTTTCTCGAACCTTCTTGTGCTTTCACACTCGGTTAGGCCATTTGGAAATATGCAATAACTTGGTTATAACCTTTGAATTTCACTACAGGTTCATCTCATTGAAGGAATAATTGATCAGTTGGAGGCAACAATTCTTGTTTCACGGGTGCAGCCTAGAGTACTGGGTATCACCCAGATCGAATCCTTGAGGGATAGGTTGGACAATTGGGTTGACAAACTGCACACTGCTTTAGTATCAGTGGAGTCCAAAATACCTGTGTAACAATCTTAAAGATATACTATATCTTGAAAAGTGAAGGGAAGAGTCCTCCCCTGACAGAATCTGAAGATTGAATGATAGAACCCCAAATTAGAAGGGAGAACCTCATATTTTCATTTGTATAAAATTGCTTACAATTGCACCACCGATTACATCAATTGAACGTATTAAAGTAAAAAGCAAAAATGAATAACGAAAAAAATTACTGAATACATACAATTTGACCTTTTTAATGGCAAAAAATATTTCGACAGTAGTGTTAAAAAGTTACAACGGCATCAAGTGCCCATGAAGCATTGAGAAGCCCAGAAAGAATTTTGTCCACTCACCCTATTCATCAGCAGCGCCGAAAGCACATTGATAGGTTGATTAAGTTCAGAATCAAGTGGAAGTTCCTTCCAAACCTGATGACGAGTTGACGACACTGGGGATTATTAGTATTAGCTAGAGTGGGAGGTGTTTTGCGATGGTCATTTTATGGCAGCTTTTCCAAGATTTATACGTAACAACTCTGAACTTTGGGCCATCCGAGACGGTATGAAGCTGGCCTTGCAGTTGTGAATCGCCCCCAGTTAGTTGTTGAAAGTGATTCTCAATTTGCTGCAAGTAAAACTTGTAATGATGGGTCCTTAACGTGTTATTTACTATTGCTACTGTATCCGATTATCACTAAGATTAATCCCTTGGAGTACTCCTACGTCTGGGGCAGAAACCAGTGGGTATTAGTTTTTTTTTCTTTTTTTGCTTCAGTACATCACAATATTTATTTTGTGATCATTAGTCTTTTTATGGATATCTTCTGATTTTGATTATTTATAATTAAGCTTATAGATGGCAATTTGAATTGATTTTAGTTTGTGTTTTGCAGAAAAGAATTTTCACGTTGCTTAATGATGTACAAGCAAAGGTCCGGTAAGATCCCTAGTTCAAAAACATTACGAGAAGAAGCGGCAAAGAATGATCATGATGATGAGGGTCCGTATAAAAAAATCCGTACAACCTCCTCATCTTTGATCACAAGCCTCCCTAGTGACTGTTTAAATCTTATATTTAAGTGCCTAGAAACTAAAGATGATCGTAATTCCTTTGGATTAACTCGTCGTGACTGGCTTCGTATTCGTGACAACAGTCAGGAATCCTTATGGTTTAGTAATAATTATGATCCAGCGGGTAAATATCCAAAAATTAATCCCCACAGCCTTGCCATAGTTACCTGTAGGTTGTTGATTCGATTCAAACACCTCAAATATTTGTCTCTAGGAGAGTTGCCTAAGATAACGGATGTTGCAGCTATATTAAAATCACATTCCTTTGGCTCGGATATTCTTCAAAAGCTGTACATGGATAACTGCTATGATTATTCCCCTGACTATTCAGATACGCAATTGTCTTTGATATTTTCTTGGTTTCCTCGTTTGACAGACATAAGTTTAGATTCTTCTGATATTACTGATAAAGGTTTAGAGGCCCTGGCAAAATGTTGCTCATCCTTGAAGAGGGCTAACCTCCCATGGTGTTGCTCCATTACTGATTCAGGAATAAGTTTTCTTCTAAAAAACTGTAGAAAACTGTCTTCACTTACTATTGATTTCTGCAGCAATGTAACAGGTATTGGCTTTCTAGGGTGTGCACAGTCCTTAACCCTTCTTGAAGCACGTGGGTGCAAACTTACACCAGAGGGGTTTCATGCTATTGTCAGTGGTGGTGCACTTGAATATCTATATCTAATGCCCTCAATATACTATGAATTGGCCGATGATGAAAAGGGGTGCAATATTGGTACTGAAACGGTTATGACGATTTCCAAAGGATGCCCTTTATTAAAGGAATTGACCCTATCAAATTGTGAGGAGGTAGAGCTAGATGGATGGAAAGCTATTGGTCTGAATTGCAAAGAATTGGACGTGTTTTTCGTGATGGGGTGCCAAAAGTTATGTGATATGGGGTTGCAGGCTGTGTGTGATGGGTGTAAAAAGCTTTCCGAATTAGCCATAGATAGAGAAAAAAATAGTTGCAGCAGCTCTGCTCTTGAGATTTTCATGAGCAGAAAACCTGGAGTGGTGTATCTATACCCGTAGGCAGTCCTTAGAAGTTTACCATGCTAACAGACTGTGACATTAATTCCATGTCAGTTCTTATTGAATTGTCGTTTTCTATTTGGTGTCCTTGAGTTTCTATTGCCGAGAACTATGTTCTGAGATCAGTTTTATGTTTCGATGAATGAATCCGCAATGTTTAGTTTGTCTATTTGTGCAATTCAAATTTAACGAACATACCTGTATATCAACGTTGATGTTTCATGGCTGCAGCCTGAGTGTCACCCAGATCAAATCCTCGAGGGATAAGTTGGGTAACACCAATTGCCATTAGATTCCACTTCAGTGCCACTTCTTTGTGCTAATGTTAAGCTCACTTTTTTCAAAGCAACCTGCCAAGTCCTTTAAGTTTCTGATTAAAGGTTTGAAGAACATATACATATACCTGCTGGTTCTGCGCACCAGTATCCCTTCCCCAAGATGCAGCTAGAATTTTCTGCACCTTCCATTTTCAGAATGTGGCGCCAACAATGTTACCGACTCAGTTGTGACAGGTCCAGAGGTTCTCCACTGGATCTGACGACAACGCTGCAGCATGAGGCTGAGCAAAATTGGCATAACATGAACAGCTACGCATGTATCTTTAGCAATTTCTTCAGGGATACAACCAGTGAACTTTTTGACCTCAACAAAATAATTGAAAACATGGAATCAACAAAAGTGGGTATAGTGCCATCAAAACTGGTGTTTTCTAAGTTGAGAACTTGCAAATTCAGAAGCATCTGGATGCAGTTAAGAAAAAAAAAAAAAAACATTTAGATGCAGTTAAGAGAAAAACTATCCAAAGTTGAAAGTAACTCTAGACATGTAAGCTCCGAAGCATTTGGATGTGATTCTCAGTGTCTTAATGGAAAGTAACATTCAAACCATCTCAAAATACTTGCAGATCAAAGATAGCCTAAAAATATTAACCAGCACTAGCATCAAGTGGCTCACAGATAAAGAACAGTGAATAAAAATGAAAAACAAACAGACAAAAACACAACAGGAGAACTGTAAGAGGCAGGCACCATTTAAGGTAACCTATATCCGCAGTTTAAGAAAAAAAACCATTCATTTAGTTGACGATACGAAGCAACTCTAGACGTACATGTTCGTTAGGAAAATTTCCTGCGACAATCAAATAATCCGAATCAAAAGAAAAGAAAACCACACTACATTCAACAATGTAAAAACTAGCTATAGGTTGGAGGAGTCATAAGCAACACAGGCAAACTCATTACTCTGTTACGCATCTGTTACTACGTTACACTGAAGAGGTAGTCTTATGCCGCCAAGTCTATGTAGATCTCTCAAAAAGCAAACTCTATGATCCTGTGGATCCAGAGAAAGATTGAACTCCGCTCTCTGAGTTATGTAGTGTCTTATTGGCTGGTGATTCTCCGTCAGAGTATTATTATATGCCCTCAAAACCTGATTCTCCACTTGAAAACCACCAAATTTTTGAATTACCTCTGTTTTCAACCATGCCACTGTTCGGTTTCTATCAATCCTCACTCTCCATGGAGCAAGTACTCCATCAGGGTTCAGGATCGTTATGGTTATCCGGTTTTCCTCAATCTCATCACCTCCATCATTATCTACAGCAACCTCTTGCTGATTCATGTTAGGACCATTATTAACATTATCAGATCCAAATAAAGCTTCAGCAGAAGTAGCACTTTCAGCAGCAGCATCACCTTGAGCAGCATTATTAGCCTTATCCAGTTCATTTGAAGCATTAGGAAGTTCAGCAGTATTTACTCCATCAGATTGTTCTCGACCCCCACGATTTGCCACAATCATCTCACTACCCACATTACTGCCAATCCGATTAGCATCAACTCCAGGAACATGAATAGCATAAGCATTTACAGCATTGTTTGGACCTTCAACAGTATTAGTACCTTCAGTTATCAGGTTAATAGCGAAACATGGATTACCTGAATCTTTTCCTCTGAAAAACCATAGCTGCAACTTACTTGTCAGGGCTTCAACAATATTGAACTTTTTAACGAACTTACTCCACCCGCCAGATAACACATATGGAATCTCACTTCGACGTTTCTTGAAATTCATTTTTGAAGTCTCACCAAATGGGTCAACTACCGTCACACTAACTTCGATTTTGTCATCCTCCTCTTGGACTCCGAAAACATCTGATAAGAATTGAGATGGTGGTAGAATTACCCTTGACTGGTTTCGATCTATATCTGTTGGCTTCAGCACTTTTTCGTTTAACCACACGATTTCAGGGTTTGTGCCGCCTAATTCAATAATCGTATCACGAATAATCTCAGGCAATTCTGGCTCTGGTGCTGCTGGTGGAATTGTCTTCTTACCCTTCTTACCCTTCTTACTCTTTTCCTTTAAATCCGTGTCTGGCCAAGGAACTGGATTACCACCATTAAAAACCTTCATGGACGAATCCGTAGTTGGACCGAAATCAATATTCACATCATACTTTCCAAGACCATCACTATGAGCTTCAGAAAAATCATATAACCAATCAAACTCTTCAATATTCTTCATATAATTACCTCCAATTCCTTCTTCAGCTGCTGCAGCTGCTGCTGAAGTTGTTTCTAGTTGAACTTCAAACTCCTTGGAATTTCCAGCATTATTGGCATAGTACTGAACTATAAGATTGCAACCCATTTCTACTTGTTGCTTCAATGCTAGGATTTCTTCGTTCTCAAGATCTATTGATTTTTGAAAATCTTCTAACCAAGAAATTACCGAAGGTTCAACATGTTCACCTATATCCAAACCTCTATAATCTCGTTCCAATCTTTTTTTGTTATCTATGCTAACTTTTAAAGAATGTAAATTTCCATCAAGTTCAGCACTCACGTTTAGAAATGAAGGAGAGGGATGTTGAATCAGAGAACTTTCATCATCACCCAGTTCATAACATTGTTGCAGAGCTTCTATGTGTTCTTCAAAACCTTCCACTGCATCTTTACAATCCCTCAACAATTTTAATTTTGGTTCAAGATGAGCTTTCATCTCTCTGGAATAAGCAGACCCTTTCTTCTTCTCTGGGTTTGAATCATCATCATGTTGCAAATTACTAATTCTTTGCAACACTTCTGAATATGGAATTGCAAAGTCTGAAACACCACACTTACTGTAGTTACCCAAAACATCATCCAACACCTTCCCAAAATCAATATTAGGATCTATATCACCAGCCATCGAGTCAAGCCATTCAGACAACCCATCAAAATCAAATTCACCAAACAAATCTTCACTCCCATCAAGATGATGGTCAATGTTTCCACTCTGATCTTTATCTGAAATTTCATGAGCAGCATGAGGATTATCACCTCCATTAACATGATGAGTAGCAGCATGACCATTTAAAACCCTCCCTTCAAGATCGCCCCTCACCTTTTGAAAAGGAGAAGATTGATGTTGAGTTATAGAATTTTCATCACCACCCATTTCATAACATTGTTGCAGAGTTCCCAAATCATCTTTACAATCCCCTGACAATTCTAATTCTGGCTCAAGATGAACTCTTTTCTCTCTAAAATTTGCAGATTCTTTCTTCTTCTCTGGGTTTGAATCATGATCATCATGAGCAGAAGAACTACTCCCTGGTTCAGCATTAATAACAGGTTCTTGACCCACTTCTTGATTTTCACTTTCAGATTTTCCACCATCATCAACAACTTGATTTTCACTTTCAGATTTTCCACCATCATCAGCAACACTATTTCCTTTTCCCTGATAGTTTTCTTCATCTCCTTCCATTATCAATCAAAGTTTCTTGAAATTGATATATCTATTGAAGCTTCTTCTTTGGGTTAATTTTGGACGATTTTCTTTAAGAAATTTGGTTAATTTCAAAGTAGAAAATTTTGAACTGGCTTCCAAAGAATAATGGGTTTTGATTTTTTTTCTTAATTGAAGGTTTCTTGGGATTGAATTTCTCTGAGAAATCAGAGAGAAGCAGAGTGGTTTATATACGACTTACTGTTTAGTTGAATTTGGGGAAGACGGTTACTCCAACACTTCAGTCACGTGAGCAATTTGAATTTGTTAAGGCACTCGGCCTTTAAGATATGGGGTGTACGCCTCAGGTTCAACACTCTGCCTTTGGTACCATGAACCGAAGTTTCTGTCTATTGTTTCAGTCTTAGCTCCTCTCCGAATCCCAGCTCGAGAACGCATACAGTTTCATCTCCACCTGCACTTCACGTCGACAGCATACACAAAGACCGCCAGTTCTCGTTTTCACCAGTAGTTCACATCAATGCGTTACGCCTCAGGTAATGAGTAATTCCCCTGACAATGGAGTATGACTTCCAAACAGCATTTGAAAATGGCCTCCACCAGCTCCTGATTGAACTTCCATCATCTTATAATGAGTACTCCGACGCTGAATTACTCATTAGTCATTACGGATGCTCTCCAATCAACCAGATCCTTTTTTTCTTTCTTTCTTTTTTTTTGCTGCTGCAAGACTTCTTCGAAGGCTTAAGATATTTGGACACTTGAAAGATCTGTTGTGCTAGCTGTACGGAAGATGCACACACCCCATAGGCCTAGCTAACAAGTTCAAGCTATTGCTACTGCAACCATTTGCGTAGAGTCCATCCTTAAGCGATACATCCACTAAACCGTTTTCATTCCTCCAGAGCTTCCTGTTAACTGATCTCCCCCTATAATCAAATTAGAAGAAGACTTCCCTGTTGACATAGGATAGGAGAATGAACAAACGTATCGTGCTCAACCGAATAAACCGATAGTGATTCTTGTAATGCAGCATAAATTGGAGATCTACTTCTACCAACCCATGAATTCTTTTTTCTGTGATAATCAGTTTTTCTAGTGAAATTTGACCCGTAGCTGAACCTAGGTCCTTCTCTAATTTTGATCATTCATCCGAAGCTATCAATTTGGATCCTTCATCCGAAGCTATCAGTTTTGCAGTCCGCAATGCTTCATAAGCAGCTCCCTTCGCAAATGCCATGTGATCATTGTCGCATTTCTCCATTTCCTCCATCACTGCATCAAGCTCTGAATATATACTCCTGGGATCAAACGTACACTTCATCAAGAAATTCACCATCTGAATCGCTGATAGCCTTTTTTGAGAATTACCCTCTACTACTACTCCAACATTTGAGATTTGCAATCCAGATCGGATTAGAGATCTTGCACAGGCCTCGACAATGAGGCTGTTATTTTTCCCAGAGACATAGCCAAGCTCATGTGTGAATCTCCAGTTATTCTACTAATGCTCCTGCAACTCTCAAACGAACCTCATTCACCAGCTCATCTAATGCCAATCTCCAGTTATCTGCATCTACTAGGGATTTAAGACATAGAGCAGCTTCAACTTCTTGAGTACCCAAGTCTCGGTGTCAGAAACAGGCATACCTTGCAATGACAGGTACCACCTTAGAACAATCCTGTTGAAGAGGAAAAGACCCAATCACTTGATGTTAAAGTCCTGATAATGGTGAACATTATGTTGTCAATCTGAGGCACAATATTAGTTCCATGAACTCTAGCCAAGACTTGGTATAATAAATGGTCTGTCGAACACCTGATAGGCACTCTTTGGTGGTGTTCCTTCGCATCAAGAATCAGCTTCTATACGTTCTCCAAATTCCTGTTTTCTCGGAATCAAACCAAACCCCAAAACAACTCATTACAAAACCCATCTTCGAATTGATCTCAAACTCGTCAAGTATTGTGAATCGATGGCAGCAACTCTTCTTCTGACCTTCTTTCCCATTTGAAAGCTCAACTCAAAACTCCAATTACAGCTCGGACAACACACTGCTCCCTTATCTTAACCTTCTAAACCATGTTCTAACCCTTCGAATCAGCACCCAATAGTCCTTAGCTAACCGGTGACAAGAGAATTGGTTGTGAAGCTGGCAGCAATAACCAGAATATCAGAGCAAGAAACAACACCAGGGCAAACCGATTCAACACTGATTTAATCTTGTCAACTACACAATTCATTCGGCAATACATCTTTCTCAGCGTCTACTTCATTCGTTGAGTTTAAAAGCACAGATGCATCACATCCTTTGAAACAAAAACTAAAATGAATCACAATTACAGTAAATCAAAATCGAAATTACACTAAAATCAAAATCAAAAGCATAGTTAAGAGAAGTGAAGAGATTATTACCCTAATGAAGTACTCATGGAAGAGTAATCGAACAATGGCGGGAGCAATAGTAGATTCATTGCTATAGAGTCGGAGAACAGTAGATCTTACAATCTTCCCCGCCGCATCAGGAGATGAAGTGCGGTGGAAATCAAATTCAATCATGGAATTAGAATCTTCTGTACTCATGTAGAGAAATAGAGATACAGCAAACGAAATAAGACTCCATTTTTTTCTTAACATTCAACATTTTTTTTTTCTCTCACTCTCTATTTTCGTTTATTCTTTCTCATCTGCTTGCACTTGCAGACTAAAAGCTCAAAATGTTTTTTTCTCTTGGGACGAAAATGCCCTCCAATTTCAACGTTGTCCGGACTACGCAGGAGCCTAGTTAGCAATTCTGAATTCGTCAAACGTATTCTGAATTCGTCAGACGTACGTAACGTGAAACTTACTACTCCCTCCATACCACATATATATATAGGCGGAGGGACCAAATCTCCTAGATTAAGAATTTTTTTTTGATTTCATAAATATTCATGGCTTTTTCTGTTTTACCCCTTATTATATTCCCTATGTTAAGAAACATAAACTTAAATGTGAGGATAACCATGCAACATAAATAGGGGTAAAATGGATAAAAACCATCTTGAAATTGTCACTCCGCCTATCTAATGGTACAAAGAATATGTCATATTCCGCCTATATAATAGGTACGGAGGGAGTAGTATTATTCGGATCCTTAAAAATCAAATTCGGTCAATAATCCGGCCAACGGTTCGTGATACGGCAGTAAGTCGGAATGGCATACGTACTGTATAATTCGATTTACAAATATGAAAAATGGCACTGAAAATTTGGCATATATTAAATCAATGGTAAATACATTTTTAAGGTTATATTACATGGGAACATGATTTAAATGAAGTATTACGTATTATATAGTTAACACATTGAAGCTGGCAGTTCAATGGTTGGAGAGGTGTTTGGCAATCAAAAGGTCATGCTTCCATACCCATCGTCATCATCTTTTTAAGACTTTTATATGATACGAACGAAATGGATTTAGACAGTATTAATCGGACAACGGACTCAGTCCAACTCGACTCATTGATACAGCCAACTGTCCGAACTAGAGCAGCGAACAATACGTGAACCCGGATAATACGCGAATTATTTGGGCTTCTCATATAACACGCGTACTTGGTCCGGGGTTGATGTGATACGTCCGTATAGTTCGCCCCCGATCGATACGTAATGATTCGCGAATCATTCGACGAATTGCTAACTAGGCGTATGAGGGTTGGTTCTCTTTTTTTTTTTCCTTACTACGTTTCCAAAGTAATATTAATGATAATTAAAGCAAGTACTAATTAACTACTAAACTCAAAATAGATATCAAGAGAAGTAATAATGGAGAAGTGGGAATTTCTTATTCACTTAAGAAATTGAGATACCAAAATACATCAATCCATGGGAGCTAATTATACAAGTTCTAAAGGTGTTAGCTTGTATACACCACCTAGTTTAGATGTCACCTTACATGTAGAGTTTTATGTAGTAATAACACCAGTTATTTGCATGTAAACCATGCAATTCAACACTCACTAGCTTTAGGTGTTAATCCCATCCAACAAGTAGCTTACTATTACTTAAGTAGATTATACAAGGTTCTCATGCAAGGTGCTTGGTGTAGCTAATGGTGCTAAGTGGATATCCACCATATCCCGTGTATTTTATAACACTCCCCCTTGGACATCCACTATTCTAAAATATTGCCTCATTAAAACCTTGCTTGCAAAATCCAAAGGGAAAAACCAGAGCGAAGCGAAAAGAGTACAATACCAAAAATTAGAACAGTGTTGGACTCGCGTAAGTTTCCTCGTTAAAACCTTGACAAGGAAAAAACCAATGGGAGAAAAACCTTGAAAAGGAAAAACAGTACAACGCGAAAAAGTCCAGTACCTTCAAGGATCTTCAAAAGTAGATACTCCCCCTGATTCTGACATCAATCATTTTGTTGATAAAGGTGTCGCATTCCGATACCATGAACAAGTTTTCAAAAAACTGTTGTTGGCAGCGCCTTGGTGAATAGATCATCTAAGTTTTCACATGATTGTATCTTTAGAATATCAATCTCCTTGGTCTTCTTAGATAGTGAGAATATAAGAACTTTGGTGAAATATGCTTTATTCTGTCACCTTCAATGTAACCATCTTTGAATTGTGATATACATGCTTCATTATCTTCATAGATAATCGTTGGTGCATTAGTAACTGAAGGAAAATCGCAAGAAGTTCTGATATGCCTTATCAAAGATCTATAACATACAGCTTCCCTGCTTGTTTCATGCAGAGCAATAATTTCTGAATGATTTTATGAAGTATATGGTAAACTTTGTTTGCAAGATCTCCATGAGAATGCAGTTCCACCAGTAGTAAAAACATACCCTGTTTGAGAAACATCTTTGTGTGGATCAGATAGAAAACCAGCATGTATATTCTTTTACCCGAGAACCTTTTGATGGGTTTCTTGAGTAAAACAAGCCTAAGTCAGTAGTTCCACGAAGATACCGGAAGATATCCTTCACTCCTTTCCAATGTATCTTTGTTGGGGAGGAACTGAACATGGCTAGTAAGTTTACTGCAAAAGAAATGTCAGGTCTCGTACATTGAGCTAAGTACATCAATGCACCAATTACACTCAAATATGGTACTTCTTGACCAAGAAGTTTTTCATCCTCTTCTTTAAGACGAAATGGATCACTATGAATATCAAGTGTCCTTACAACCATAGGAGTACTAAGCGGATAAGCTTTATCCATTTCAAAAATTTTGAGAATTTTTTCAGTATTAGTATACGGCATTTGATGGACCAAAATTCCGCTAGCAGAATGTTCAATCTGCAAACTGAGACTATATCTCGTTTTTCCGAGATCCTTCATCTCGAATTCATTCTTAAGGCATTCTATAACCTTTTGGAGCTCACTGGGAGTTCCAATCAAGTTGATATCATCAACGTATACAATAATTATAGCAAATCCAGAGTTTTCCTTTTTTAATGAATATACATGGGCATATATTATTAAATTAGGGATATATTAAATTAATGGTAAATGTATTTTTAAGGTTATATTACATGGGAACATGATTTAAACGAAGTATTAGGTAGTATTATATAGTTAACACATTGAAGCTGGCAGTTCAATGATTGGGGAGGTCTTTGGCAATCAAAAGGTCATAGCTTTGATACCCATCGTCGTCATCTTTTTAAGACTTTTATATGATACGAACGAAATGGGTTTAGACAGTATTAATCGGACAACGAAATCAGTCCAACTCGACTCACTGATGTAGCCAACTGTCCGAACTAGCACTGTCGTCATCTTTTTAAGACTTTTATATGATACGAACGAAATGGGTTTATACAGTATTAATCGGACAACGGACTCGGTCCAACTCAACTCATTGATGTAGCCAATTGTCCGAACTAGAGCAGCGAACAATACGCGAACCCGGATAATATGCGAATTATTTGGGCTTCTCATATAACACGCATACTTGGCCCGGGGTTGGTGTGATACGTCTGTATGGTTCGCCCACAACCAATACGTAAAAATTCGCGAATGATACACGAATCATTCGACGAATTGCTAACTAGGCGTAGGAGGGTTGGTTCTCTTTTTTTTTTTTTACCCCTTACTACGTTTAATATTAACAAGAATTAAAGCAAGTACTAATTAACTACTAAACTCAAAATAGATATCAAGAGAACTAATAAGGGAGAAGTGGGAATTTCTTATTCACTTAAGAAATTGAGATACCAATACATTAGGGCTCAACTACATTCCAGACCAAAGTTAGCTTTGTAGTAGGCTAGGCTAGTATCTATAGCGGCTTAATACAGTGTGGTGTTCGAATCTGGACTAGGTCCCGGGGTTTTTCTGCAGTTGCAATTTCCTCGTTAACAAAACCTCTGGTGTCTGTGTTATTTCTTTTCCGCATTATATTTTGTTATATAATTGGAATATCACAGGTTGTGCGTTCAATCGATCAATTGGGAAATCCAACCTTTGGTTGTTGATTGAAATTGATTGATCCTTGAACATTGGTCTTTGGTACCATTCAAGTTCTTTCTCTTATATTCAATCAGGATCGCAAATTCTTATTTGTTTGATTGCGGATTGAATTGAGAAATTGAGATATAACTCTTTGATATACTTTTCTTAAGATTGAGTCTAACTGTCTAGTTGATTCTCTTGAAAGTACGTATATTGGAGTTAGTCCATACAAATTGCTAAGTGAAATATTGGGTGAGGTTGTTAGACCCCCGCTTTTTCAGATAGATTGTGTAGTTGAGCATTAGACTTCACGACGTTCATCAATTGAAGACGGAGAACTACTAAGGAGAGCTTGTGGAACTTAATCAACAAAAGGTATGTGGAAACTAAAACTCATCTATCACTTGGAAAGTTTATTTCTACTCTATCTCCTATATTGAGACAAAAGTCGTATTACAATATAGTTGTCGATTATGCACATTTGAGATTTCGAGCTGAGATTAACTCGCTTACATATTTCTCGAAATATATGTTGGTAAGCTTTCGCTTCAACCAAGTTCATCTTATATTCTTGACGAAAGTCAAAAGATGATCAAGTGAAAATCGCCGAGTAACATCTTACATGGTTTGTGTGATACAATCATTTGGTGTAGACTTGTAATGTTTCGTTATGATTATTTCAATAACTTGAAAATTGCTTTGATGCTAATAATGTGTGAAAACGGCTATTGTCATCCGCTAAGAAAGTTTCAATGATTAAAATAGAGTTTAGAACTATTGGATTATGAACATAGTATGCATTCTTGCATGTATGTGATCCATGACCGGAACTAGAGTATGCATACCCGTATGCGTACTTGTAGTTGTGAAATTCCGTGTACCAAGTACACATACCTGTACGCATACTTTCGTAAGGTATAGGTCCGGAAATTTCTGTTGAGTTTTGGAAGTGTACTAAGGTATGCGCACCCGTTCGCATACTGGCGAACCCATACTCAGACCGGCTACTTAAGTATGCGTACACGCTTGCATACTTGAGTGGTTAAAGTTCTAAAATATGTTTTTTAATGAACTAATATATTTATATATTCATGAATGCATTCTTTGCATACCGAGGCTATAATGTTCATGATTGATTCGAGTGAATCAAACCGATTTTGCTTCAATTGTGTTCTTGTATATACTTATATGAGAATATAGCAATTGAAAAACTCTTTAACTAGTTTCATTTGAGTCATTTAAACTAGTTATGGTTAAGATGAATAAGGTTGATATGAGAATGTTCATATAGATAACCTCGGTTAACTACTGTAGAGCCAACATGGTCTACACGTTTAGGTAACGGTTACAGAAACCTAAATGAAGGTACATTTCATTTGTGTATAACAAGCTAAGTTCGATCTAACGGTTGAAATATATTATCTTGAATCTAATCAGAATTTCATCTAACAGTGAATATTGAATACTTTGTTACCAAGGTAACTTAAATTGCAAACCCTGATTTGAAAACTATATAAAGGAGAACTCTAGCAACTGGGAAACCTCATCCCCACACCTCCTGTGTGATACTAGTTGTATAAGCTAGAGTCGATTCTCCTTTAACCTTAGGCTTTTCACGAAACCCTGTAGGTTAACGACTTAAAGACTTCATTGGGATTGTGAAGCCAGACCCAACTATTTTCTCTGTAGTTGCTTGTTCTGATCTTACTTCTTCTATCGTAATTAAGTATTATCTTTGGTAAGATTTTCTTGAGATTTATCTCCGATAGGTAAGATTAAAAGTAGTCACAAATATCTTCGTTTCATCGTTTGTGATTCCACAATATCTTGTTTCGCTACTGTTTATGGGTAAAAATCGTTTCTGCCGATTTCGGTAAATTCGGTAGGTGAGTGAGAAAACTGGTTCAAACCCTAAACAAATGTGCTGCACGTGAGCACTTTATAGATTCGAGAGATCAATCTGTACAAGTCCGGCCTAAACCAAGAAATGGTCGTTCCAGACTTGCTTCGGTCACAAAGTGGAGGAGAAGGGTTGATTTGGGGAGGAAGCAAAGAAAGGTGTTGAGACCAGAATAATTCTGGGAGAGTAGTGTCTCGACTTGTATCAGAAAGTGAAAGCTTAGGAAGCTTGCAAGAGATGAAAGCTTTTTGGGAGAGCTTGCAAAGTTGCCTTTCGAGAGTGTAGTATTTTTCTCTGACCGAGACTTGTTGTCCGGTGGAAATAGGTAAGACCTATTTATACAAGTCGAGATTGAAACGTACCACTGGCCTCATGAAGGAAGAGAGTAAAGGGTAAAATAATGGGAGGAGGTGGTAACCGCATGGTTTAATGGGCGAAAACGTTTTCACCATTATTTCCTCTTTTATTTGACCGCTTTATTCCTTTTCACGCTTTCTTAATGTGAGCGTAGTGTACGTCGCATGTTGTGACCGCCAAACCAAAACACTAAAGAAGCATCCCCCAGTTTGTGTCGATGTCTCGAGTGTTGGTTGCATCTTGAGTGCAAGTGGCGCTGCTAGTGGCGCGTGTGGCGCGTGTGGCATGTGCGGAATGCCTTGGTGGTAGGTTGCACGGTTTGCAAGTTAGGTTACCAGCGTGTGTGTTTGTCATGTGCCAATGGCATGTGCGGAATGCCTTGGTGGTAGGTTGCACGGTTTGCAAGTTAGGTTACCAGCGTGTGTGTTTGGCATGTGCCAATGGCATGTGCGGAATGCCTTGGTGGTAGGTTGCACGGTTTGCAAGTTAGGCTACCAGCGTGTGTGTTTGGCATGTGCCAATGGCATGTGCAGAATGCCTTGGTGGTAGGTTGCATGGTTTTCAAGTTAGGCTACCAGCGTGTGTGTTTGGCATGTGCCAATGGCATGTGCGGAATGCCTTGGTGGTAGGTTGCATGGTTTGCAAGTTAGGCTACCAGCGTGTGTGTTTGGCATGTGCCAATGGCTCGTGGGCCATGTTGACCTAGTTGCAAGTCTTGCAAGCCTAGGGCGCTATGTTTGGCGTGGGCCAAAGGCATAGCGGCTTGGAAGTATGGCTTGCGACACGTGTTGGCATGTGCCAATGGCACGTGTGGCCATGTTGACCTAGTTGCGAGTCTTGCAAGCCTAGGGCGCTATATTTGGCGTGGGCCAAAGGCATAACGGCTTGGAAATATGGCTTGCAGCACGTGTTGGCATGTGCCAATGGCACGTGCGGCCATGTTGACCTAGTTGCAAGTCTTGCAAACCTAGGGCGCTATGTTGGGCGTGGGCCAAAGGCATAGCGGCTTAGAAATATGGCTTGCGGCACGTGTTAGCATGTGCCAATGGCCCGTGCGGCCATGTTGACCTAGTTGCAAGTCTTGCAAACCTAGGGCGCTATGTATGGCGTGGGCCAAAGGCATAACGGCTTGGAAATATGGCTTGCGGCACGTGTTGGCATGTGCCAATGGCACGTGTTGGCATGTGCCAATGGCACGTGCAGCCATGTTGACCTAGTTGCAAGTCTTGCAAACCTAGGGCGCTATGTTGGGCGTGGGCCAAAGGCATAGCGGCTTAGAAATATGGCTTGCGGCACGTGTTGGCATGTGCCAATGGCACGTGTTGGCATGTGCCAATGGCACGTGCGGCCATGTTGACCTAGTTGCAAGTCTTGCAAACCTAGGGCGCTATGTTGGGCGTGGGCCAAAGGCATAGCGGCTTAGAAATATGGCTTGCGGCACGTGTTGGCATGTGCCAATGGCACGTGTGGCCATGTTGACCTAGTTGCAAGTCTTGCAAACCTAGGGCGCTATGTTTGGCGTGGGCCAAAGGCATAACGGCTTGGAAATATGGCTTGCGGCACGTGTTGGCATGTGCCAATGGCACGTGCGGCCATGTTGACCTAGTTGCAAGTCTTGCAAACCTAGGGGCGCTATGTTTGGCGTGGGTAGAAGGCATAGTGGCTTGGAGATTTGGCATTGTTGCCATGGTGCGCGGTGCGGCTTGGTTTGGCATTGTTGCCATGGTGCGCGGGGGTGCGGCTTGGTTTGGCATTGTTGCGCGGTCATGCGAGTATGCGGCTTGGTTTGGCATTGTTGCCATGGTGCGCGATATGCGGCTTGGTTTGGCATTGTTGCCATGGTGCGCGATGATATGCGGCTTGGTTTGGCATTCTTTGCCATGGTGCGTGATGATGCGGCTTGGTTTGGCATTGTTGCCATGGTGCGCGAGATGCGGCTTGGTTTGGCATTGTTGCCATGGTGCGCGAGATGCGTCTTGGTTTGGCATTGTTGCCATGGTGCGCGGGTGCGGCTTGGTTTGGCATTGTTGCCATGGTGCGGATATGCGGCTTGGTTTGGCATTGTTGCCATGGTGCGTGATATGCGGCTTTGTTTTGGAATTAGGGTTACGTGTCGAAAACCCTAACTGGGTATTTTGAAAAAATACCCCTATTAATTATTTACACTGAGTTAAATGCTCTTAGTTAATGTGTTCGGGTAACACTAGGTCATGGGGTTTTACGATTTTACCCCTTGTTTAAAAACCACCATCAACATTAAGTCCCCCGCTTAGCTCGGAACAGGGGGCTTTGTTGCGAGGTAAGCATGAGATGGTGACAGGACTATCAACGACAAACCGTAAAGAGAATTGAGGGGCTTATCGACCTTTTATAAATAGGATTTGGAATCCTTGCCTCTGGGAGTTTTGCACAAATCGGGAGGATGGCACAATTGGTGGGGCCGGTGCAGCTTGGGCGACGTTGGGAAGTTGGCGTGAGTTGGGAAACTGAGTGTGCTAGCTGGTGGGGCCGGCACAAAGTGTAGAAGTCGTGCGTGCTTGCAGGTCGGCGCAATTGGTGGGGCCGGTGCAGCTTGGAAACCGTGCTTGCAGGCGTGACTTGGGCGACATTGGGAAGTCGCACCCTTTGTGGGCTCGTTTCTTACACGCGTGATTTTTGGTAAAAAAGGGAAATCCTTCCCTATTTCAAATTCTTCACGCCTATATATATATAAAGCCCCTTTCTCCCCATCCTGCGCTTTATTCTTTCCTCTTTTCATACTAGCGGCAAAGAGAAACCGGCTTCCAGGTATGTCTTCGAGTACTTTTCTCTCTTTTTTTTTTTCTTTTCACGTAGGTGTAAACCTTAAGAGTAGGCGCTTCCACAATCCTTGCATATGATTTCTTGGCGTGCCTCTTGTAGAAAATATTATATGTATGCAACCAAGGAAAATACTGCATATATTGTTTGAACCCGTAGGAAATATTGCATATATGAATTTTCGGTCCTGAAAGAAATATTTGAACCCTGAAGAAAATACTGCGTGTGTATTTTGAACCCGAATAACATACTGTGTATATAGTCTTGAACCCGAATAAAATACGTCCTCCTTCCCCTTTCTTCTTTTTTTTTTGTTGTTGGGTACGATTATGTGTCAGGGAGATAACTTCGTCTTTCTCCGTTTGTTTTGTGCAGATATCTTATTACCAAATTGTTGTGAAGGAATTCGATAAGATGTTACCTGAATCAAATTTCACTTCGTCGAAGGATGCTCATAATTCCAAACGAACACAGATGATGAATTCTTCACTAGAGCCCTTGCCCCCGCTCGGAAGAATCACCCAGGTTTCGTGCCAATTTTGCTAACCGGTGGTGAGGATGAAAGGAAGACACGTTCGGTTTGCCCAGAGAGCACCATTCGGTTCTGTCTCCATAAAGGGGTATATTCTTCTTCCAACATTGACTTCAGGATGTGTCAAAGCCCATTGCGTTCTTTTGATAGATGGGTTGAGTTCATGGTGAGCAAGGAGCATATAAATACCAACTTGACTCGAGCGCAGGTCATTGATCTTTGTCAAGACTTGATGAAATCTCCATATTAGGAAGGATATCCCAGGCTTGGTTGCTTTCATCTCCAGATGGTGTTCGGACACCCATAAAATTATATGTAGATGGGGCGAGATAACTTTCTCCTTGGAGAGTGTGGCTCTCTTGTTGAATCTTCCGGTAACCGGGAATCTTAAAATCCAATTATCTGAAAGTGAGGTGAAGATGCGGGATGACCTGGCCGCTAAGTTGGGGGATTTTGCTCGGAAAGACTCCATTGCGAAGTCGAAGGATTCTGCAGGAAGAGGGATGAAAGGTGTCCTTACGGTTGGTGGATATCTCAATGGTTTCCGGACGAGTTGGAGCCCGAACAGAAAAGCGGTGATCTTCATGTCGCCGCATTTTGGCTCTCTGGTTGTCAGAGACATTTTTTATGACGGTTTTGGCAAGAAAGGAATAAGACCGGAGTTGTTAGCGATTCTTTGTGAAGTTGGCAAAGGGTGAAGTTCTTCCCATTGGCAAGGCTGTTCCTTGGTTCCCCGTATGTGCATCTCGGATCACCTAGTTGCGAACATGCAAGTTTCGAATGGTTTCATGAAAGTGGATTCGTATGTGCACGTTGCTTTTCTGCAAGTCTGGCTATGGGAGCACTTTGAGAAGTATGCTCCGAAACCGCTGCCTTCGCTTCCCGTGAGTTGGGGTGGCTCCCGAATTCTTCGATGGGTGAACAGGCGTCCAAGAGTTTGCGTGAGCTTGGTTAGTTTTCTTGATAAGTTGCATGAAATCAATTTTAGTCCATGGGGGCCGGTCCATAAGTCAGTGACTCAAATTGACACTTTTGCTTCTGCTCCGCTCATGTCTTTGTCTTCTGATGACGCTTTGAGCGTTGGTGAAAACCTGTTCATTCAAAGCTGCTTGCCCGGTTATATGCCGTCTTTCTTCGTGGGCTCTTTCCGGATAGCCGCTTACAATATTGACCGTCTTGCTCGTCACATGGGTTTCGATCAAGGGGTGCCTCTTGTTTACCGACCGGTGATCCCTAAGGATTCATTGCGTGTCGCCCTTGACGCCAGTACCCTTAGGCCGGGTATCCGTATTTCCTTCTTTCAAATGGGAAGAGTAACTTCGACGACCTTCGGCTATAATGAGTTTTGGTGCGACGAGTTTACTATGATCCGAGATTTTGTGAATAATGTGGTGGAAAACGTTCGTTGCAAACCTTCCCAGCCAGATTCGAAAGAGTATCCAATGTTGAGAGATCCCAAGCGAAAGTTGCCTAACAATTTGGAAAGCCCCAGGCCAAGGAACGGAGAACAAAGAATCGTCTTTGGCGGGTTCCGGACGGTTTCACAAGATCCTCCCACGGCTCTTGTGTCTTTCGGTTCTTCCAATAACCAGGTATGTGTCGCCTCTTCATTGGTTTGTCTCAAAACACGTGAATTTGGTGAGAATATGTGTCTTGTTTTCTTGAGGGCTTCGGTAGTGTTAATGCTTTCATTTGCTCTTGCACGTTGCGAGGAGACGGCAATTTCTTCAAAGAACTCCAGAACATTGAGCCTTCTCATAGCGATGATGACTCGAGAGAGAGAAGAAGGTTCAACAAGTGAGAGTGATTCCTCTCCAAAGACTTTGGTTCCATTTTGGGGAAGTGGTTCGGTGAGTTTCGCACTTCTTTTCTTTGTCCTTTTGTTTCCTCTTTTGGGAAATATCTGAATCGAGTTCGCAGGAGGAATCCGGTTCGGAGGATGATTTTGGGGTAGAGCCGCATGAAAACTTGCCTTTGGTGACCACCGCTGGTGACTTGGAGATGAGCGTTAGCCAATTGCCGGGCACAGATGTGGCTCAAACGGCGGATGATTCTCGATGGTTGTTGCCGTAGACATGGAGGAAAACCCTCTGCGAGTCGTGAGGCCAGGTGCGGGAGCCATTTTTGATCCTCCGTACTTGGTTCCTTATCCGGGTCATGTCTTTGGTTGGCGGCTTGACGTGCGGCTAAGCACGAGGCGTTGTACACCGTAATCTGGGAGAAATACGGACATATGGCTACAACCAAGAAAGTCACTAGTCGATTTGCGCTGGTAAAAGCGTGTAGAAGAGGCTTTATCTTCCATCGAGGACATGCGTGAGGTGACTGGTCACACCGTTTCGAAGACGTTATTGCCGATCGGGAGCACCATCGCGACGTGTGCATAGAAAAGGAGTTCAACACTTCGTGGTTTGTCGAAGGCCTTGCGAGAGATCCAAAAGTTGAAAGATGCGGCGAGTCGAAAGCCTTTCCGTGAGGAGATTACTCGACAGGAGGTAGAACTCGAAAAACTTTACAAGATGTTGACTATGAAGAGAGAGGCTCTTGAAGATGCAATGTTGACCTTCTCCAAGAAGAACAGACCTCTGTTGGATGATTTTCCTTGAATGTTTCTCCGTTAAACTTTCATTTAGGTTTTTTTTTTTTTTTTTTGAAAGACATATTGGATGTCTGGTTCAAAACTTGACCTTTGATAGACAGCTGGTAGCTTTTTAGGGTATTGGATTATTTCTGGGATGAATGGTTTTGATAATATGACTCTGATTATGTTTTGGGAAAGGAATATTGCTTTTATGAAAGTTGTGCTAGCAATAGGCATAAGACTCAGTAGTACGACGGTTTTACTAAGAACCTAAAAATAGATTGTATATCTTGCCCAGTCTGAATTTACTCACTTCATAGGTTTTGCGAACATGCCCCTCTCCATGTAAAAGGCGGTTCTTTCTTTGGTGGCTTTCTTTGGTAGCATCGCCGGCAAGTCCCCAATTCTTTGGTAGCGTCTTCACGAGTCCCCAGTTTTCTGGTGTAGTTTTAACAAGCGATAACCGGGTTTACGAGTCGGACCGAGTCGCAAGTCCCCAATTGCTGGTAGCGTCTTCAGAGAGTCCCCAGTTTTCTGGTGTAGTTTTAACAACTGATAACCGGGTTGTCTGAGTCGCACTGAGTCGCAAGTCCCCAATTGTTGGTAGCGTCTTCAGCGATCGCCAGCAAGTCCCCAATTGCTGGTAGCGTCTTCAGCGAGTCCCCAGTTTTCTGGTGTAGTTTTAACAACTGATAAGCGGGTTGTCTGAGTCGGACTGAGTCGCAAGTCCCCAATTCTTTGGTAGCGTCTTGGCGAGTCCCGGTTTTACGGTGTAGTTTTAACAAGCGATAACCGGGTTGTCGGCAGTTGATTCGGATCGAGTCGCCTTCCCCTACCACCTTGACATCTGGGTAGAAGAACGAGATCGACAGTCTGACATTGTAGCCGATAGATCGATCCTCCCGCTGTGGTCGCCAATTGTTTATGGGTAAAAATCGTTTCTGCCGATTTCGGTAAATTCGGTAGGTGAGTGAGGCTGGTTCAAACCCTAAACAAATGTCTTTGCACGTGAGCACTTTATAGATTCGAGAGATCAATCTGTACAAGTCCGGCCTAAACCAAGAAATGGCATTCCGGACTTGCTTGATCACAAAGTGGAGGAGAAGGGTTGATTTGGGGAGGGAAGCAAAGAAAGGTGTTGAGACTAGAATAATTCTGGGAGAGTAGTGTCTCGACTTGTATCAGAAAGTGAAAGCTTAGGAAGCTTGCAATAGATGAAAGCTTTTTGGGAGAGCTTGCAAAGTTGCCTTTCTGAGAGTGTAGTATTTTTCTCCTGACCGAGATCTGTTGTGCGGTGGAAATAGGTAAGACCTATTTATACAAGTCGAGATTGAAACGTACCCCTGGCCTCATGAAGGAAGAGAGTAAAGGGTGAAATAATGGGAGGAGGTGGTAACCGCATGGTTTAATGGGCGAAAACGTTTTTCACCATTATTTCCTCTTTTATTTGACCGCTTTATTCCTTTTCACGCTTTCTTAATGTGAGCGTAGTGTCGTGCATCTTTGTGACCGCCAAACCAAAACCCTAAAGAAGCATCCCCGGTTTGTGTCGATGTCTCGAGTGTTGGTTGCATCTTGAGTGCAAGTGGCGCTGCTAGTGGCGCGTGTGGCATGTGCCAATGGCATGTGCGGAATGCCTTGGTGGTAGGTTGCACGGTTTGCAAGTTAGGTTACCAGCGTGTGTGTTTGGCATGTGCCAATGGCATGTGCGGAATGCCTTGGTGGTAGGTTGCACGGTTTGCAAGTTAGATTACCAGCGTGTGTGTTTGGCATGTGCCAATGGCATGTGCGGAATTCCTTGGTGGTAGGTTGCACGGTTTGCAAGTTAGGCTACCAGCGTGTGTGTTTGGCATGTGCCAATGGCATGTGCGGAATGCCTTGGTGGTAGGTTGCATGGTTTGCAAGTTAGGCTACCAGCGTGTGTGTTTGGCATGTGCCAATGGCATGTGCGGAATGCCTTGGTGGTAGGTTGCATGGTTTGCAAGTTAGGCTACCATCGTGTGTGTTTGGCATGTGCCAATGGCTCGTGCGGCCATGTTGACCTAGTTGCAAGTCTTGCAAGCCTAGGGCGCTATGTTTGGCGTGGGCCAAAGGCATAGCGGCTTGGAAGTATGGCTTGCGACACGTGTTGGCATGTGCCAATGGCAAGTGCGGCCATGTTGACCTAGTTGCGAGTCTTGCAAGCCTAGGGCGCTATATTTGGCGTGGGCCAAAGGCATAACGGCTTGGAAATATGGCTTGCGGCACGTGTTGGCATGTGCCAATGGCACGTGCGGCCATGTTGACCTAGTTGCAAGTCTTGCAAACCTAAGGCGCTATGTTGGGCGTGGGCCAAAGGCATAGCGGCTTAGAAATATGGCTTGCGGCACGTGTTGGCATGTGCCAATGGCACGTGCGGCCATGTTGACCTAGTAGCAAGTCTTGCAAACCTAGGGCGCTATGTTTGGCGTGGGCCAAAGGCATAACGGCTTGGAAATATGGCTTGCGGCACGTGCGGCCATGTTGACCTAGTTGCAAGTCTTGCAAACCTAGGGCGCTATGTTGGGCGTGGGCCAAAGGCATAGCGGCTTAGAAATATGGCTTGCGGCACGTGTTGGCATGTGCCAATGGCACGTGCGGCCATGTTGACCTAGTTGCAAGTCTTGCAAACCTAGGGCGCTATGTTGGGCGTGGGCCAAAGGCATAGCGGCTTAGAAATATGGCTTGCGGCACGTGTTGGCATGTGCCAATGGCACGTGCGGCCATGTTGACCTAGTTGCAAGTCTTGCAAACCTAGGGCGCTATGTTTGGCGTGGGCCAAAGGCATAACGGCTTGGAAATATGGCTTGCGGCACGTGTTGGCATGTGCCAATGGCACGTGCGGCCATGTTGACCTAGTTGCAAGTCTTGCAAACCTAGGGCGCTATGTTTGGCGTGGGCCAAAGGCATAGTGGCTTGGAGATTTGGCATTGTTGCCATGGTGCGCGAGGGTGCGGCTTGGTTTGGCATTGTTGCTTGCGGTGCGCTGTGATATGCGGCTTGGTTTGGCATTCTTTGCCATGGTGTGCGGTATGCGGCTTGGTTTGGCATTGCTTGCCATGGTGCGCAGATATGCGGCTTGGTTTGGCATTCTTTGCCATGGTGCGCGAGTATGCGGCTTGGTTTGGCCTTGCTTTGCCATGGTGCGCGATATGCGGCTTGGTTTGGCATTCTTTGCCATGGTGCGTGATATGCGGCTTGGTTTGGCATTGTTGCCATGGTGCGCGAGGTACGGCTTGGTTTGGCATTGTTGCCATGGTGCGCGATATGCGGCTTGGTTTGGCATTGTTGCCATGGTGCGCGATATGCGGCTTTGTTTTGGAATTAGGGTTACGTGTGAAAACCCTAATCTGGTATTTTGAAAAAATACCCCTATTAATTATTTACACCTGAGTTAAATGCTCTTAGTTAATGTGTTGCGGGTAACACTAGGTCATGGGGTTTTACGATTTTACCCCTTGTTTAAAAACCACCATCAACAGCTACCATACGATTAAGATTATTGTAAGGTGATTGATAATACTAGGTTGTTCTTCGGGAATATAAGTCCGGTTTATCAATTGGTTACTATTCACCTTGTTTTATCAAAAAACGGAACAAAACTCATAGGTATTTCTGTGGGGGACAGGTTTATCTATTCCAATAGAGTTTTCTGTGTGAGACATATTTGTTTATCAAGTCTTCTACTTTGGGTCGTAGCAACTCTTGGTTGTGGGTGAGATCTGCTAAGGGAATCAAGTGCGTAGTATCCTGCTGGGATCTGAGACGTAAGTAGCGTAACTGTACCTTGAATCAGTGTGAGATTGATTAGGTTCAGTTACATTACATTCCGAAGTTCATTGGTAGTAGGCTAGTGTCTATAGCGGCTTAATACAGTGTGGTGTTCCAAGCTGGACTAGGTCCCGAGGTTTTTCTGCATTTGCGATTTCCTCGTTAACAAAATTCTGGTGTCTGTGTTATTTCTTTTCCGCATTATATTTTTTTATAAAATTAAAATATCACAGGTTGTGCGTTGAATCGATCAATTGGTAAATCCAACCTTTGGTTGTTGATTGAAATTGATTGATCCTTGAACATTGGTCTTTGGTATCGTTCAAGTTATTTCTCTTATATTCAATCGGGCTCGCAAATTCTTATTTTCTGATTGCAGATTGAATTGAGAGATAGAGATATATAACTCTTTGATATACTTTTCTCTAGATTGAGTTTGACTGTCTTGTTGATTCTCTTGAAAGTATATTGGAGTTTTTCTATTCGGATTTCCAAACGAAATATTGGGTGTGGTTGTTGTACCCCCGTTTTTTCAATTGGTATTAGAGCAGGCAAACACTATAAACTTAATAAGTTTGTGTTTGACTGATCCTTAAAGTTTGTCCTCATGGGAAATTTCTTTGGGAAACTTGCTCTTGGTATCTGTAACGCGCGCCGGAATTCCTTAAAGATTTTTCAAAGATTATTATGGAACAGACCTTTGGTTTCTCATGATAATCTCATTCCATCTAAGACTTTGGAAAACTTAGATGATGTGAAACAATCTAGAGGAAAAATTAAAAGTTCTTCTAAGAAAGGAAGGTTGAGTAAACGTTGTCTACGCTCAAAGATATGGAATCTCACTAGATTAACTCTTAATCTATTTTAGGAATACTATCATGATGGATCAATTGTCAAAGATCTATTTAGAGCATTTGAAAATGTTTTTAGATTCTTAGAAAAACTTAATTCGATTAAAGATAAGAATTGTTCTGATAAAAGTTTTGTACCTGTCAAATCATGTATTCATGATGTACGAACTACACTTACTACCAAATCATGTGAGATCGAAAAAAAAATGTATGATGAGTTTGGTGTAGGTTCTAATTGTCGGAAAAAGTCTTTTATTGGTCGTAAGAAAAGAAATTCAAAAAATCCTATTGAGCCTGAGTATCATCATTGCTTTGATTATTCTATTGGTACAGTTCACAAATATCAACCGGAAAAGTTGCATGAGAATCTCTCTGCATAGGTTGCCTCTTGGTAACAAGCTTGGCTCTACCCCATTTGTATATAACTTGTGAAAAAGCGGGGGTACAACAACCTCACCCAATATTTCGATTAGCAATCTGTATGGACAAACTTAAATATACTTTCAAGAGAATCAACTAGACTCAATTTTAATAAAGTATATCAAAGAGTTAATATCTCTATCTATCGATTTGATCTATGCTCAAACAAATAGAAATCTGTGAGACTTTATCAAATACAAGAGATATAAACTTGCATGGTAACAAAGACCAATATCCAAGGATCAATTAATTTCCAATCAACAACCAAAGGTTGGATTTCACAATTGATCGATACAACGCACAACCTGTGATATTTTAATTATATAACAAAATATAATGCGGAATATAAATAACACAGATACCGGAATTTTGTTAAAGAGGAAACCGCAAATGCAGAAAAACCTCGGGACCTAGTCCAGATTGAAAACACACTGTATTAAGCCGCTACAGACACTAGCCTACTACAAACTAACTTCGGTATGGAATGTAGTTGAACCCCAATCAATCTCACACTGATCCAAGGTACAGTTACGCTCCTTATGTCTCTGATCCAAGCAGGATACTACACACTTGATTCCCTTAGCTGATCTCACCCACAACTAAGAGTTGCTACGACCCAAAGTCGAAGACTTTAATAAACAAATATGTATCACACAGAAAAGTCTACGATAATAGATAAATCTGTCTCCCACAGAAATACCTACAAGTTTTGTTCCGTCTTTTGATAAATCAAGGTGAACAAGAACCAATTGATAACCCGGACTTATATTCCCGAAGAATAGCCTAATATTATCAATCACCTCACGATAATCTTAATCGACGTGGCGAAAGAAGATATTGTGGAAACACAAACGATGAGACGAAGATGTTTGTGACTACTTTTATATCTTGCCTATCGGAGATATTAATCTCAATCCAATCGTTACGATTGTACTCAACACGATAGAATCAGCAAGATCATATCACACAACTACGAGAAAGTAGTATCGGTCTGGCTTCACAATCCCAATGAAGTCTTTAAGTCGTTAACCTGGTCTTCAAGAAGAAACATAAGGTTAAAGGAGAATCGACTCTAGATAATACAACTAGTATCACACAGGAGGTGTGGGGATTAGGTTTCCCAGTTGCTAGAGTTCTCCTTACATAGTCTTTCAAATCAGGGTTTAGAATCAATGTTAGCTTAGTAACAAAGCATTCAATATTCACCGTTATATGAAAACCTGATTTGATTCAAGTTAATATCTTTCAACTGTTGGATCGAAAACTTACCTTGTTACACACAAATTAAATGCACGATTTTAGGTTTGTGTAACCGTACCCAAACATGTACATTTGTTGGTTCAACAATAGTTAACCAAATGGTTAGCCATATGAGCACTTTCATATCAACCATATTCTTCTTCACCATAACTAGTTCAAATGACTCAAATGAACTAGTTAGAGAATTGTTCAATTGTATAAATCTTATGTAACTACACAAGACACAATCGAAGCAAAAACGATTTGATTCACTCGAATCGGTTCATGAACTTTATAGCCACGGTTTGCATTTTGCATTCCTTAGTTAATATAAATATAAGTTCACAAAAAATCGTCTATAGATATAACCAACTTAAGTTCGCAAACTTAGTTCGCGGACTTAAGTTCCCGGAAGGAGCTCTCAAACTCCAGCAGATATTCTCGGGATGAGAACTTCCGCCAGTTCGCGGACTGAGTTCACAGCTCTTGTTCAGATTTTTCCTGATCAACAAAGTACGCATACTTCGGTTCAAGGAAAAAAGAACTTATACATATATGTGTTGCCATACAATGCTTATATCCAACAACGGTTGTGTAATATAAACTCTCAATTTCAATCATTGAAACATTCTTAGAGGACGTTATTATATAGTTGTTATTCACAAACTATTTTTCGTCAAAGTAAGCAATTTTCAAAGTGATGGAAACATAACATGACTTTCGTCACTAGGTAAAGATGAACTTGGCCAAATCGAAAGCTTACCAACACATATTTCAAGAAATAGATAGGCGAGATAAACTCGGCTCGAAATAGCAAATGTATAATCAAAGTCTATATAACAAAACGACTTTTGTCTCAAAATAGGAGATAGAGTGATAAATAAGTTCAAGTCTCCACATACCTTTTAGTCGCTGAAGTTCCACCAGTTCCTTGAGTAGTTCTTCGTCTTGTATGATGATTTCCATGGAGTTCTTGAGCTTAACTACACTTATTATCCTAGTCCGAAACTTAGCTATATAGTAGACTAGAAATCAAGACTTATAGTTTTGATCACTAACATTGACAAACATGCTTGAGATAGCAACGCATGCGAGTTTGACCGAGCAGTGCTCTAACAACTTAAGATAGGGCAAGTAACGGTTGAGTTTTTTTTTGTGCTTGGGTTAATTTTTTTTTCTTTTCTCTTCTTTCCAAGGGAAATTAAGGTGTTGCAGTTCTTCCTACTTTCCTTTACTGCACGGTATTGTTCCGATCAGTGTGCAAACCTTGGATTAAGAAATCCTTCTTCTCTTTTGTGGGTCACGGTTTAGGAACGGGTCCAAGCCCATCATCTGGTATATAAAGGTAGTGGTACGCGTACCCTTATTCTACCTCCCTTCTTGTCCGCGTTCGTGAACTCTTCTAGGGTTCATGATTTTTCTCCATTAAATCACCTTTGGAGATCAAAAAGTAAAAGGGTTTTCAAGAAACATACCAAGTAAGTCTTCTCTTTCTCTAATCTCTCTCAATTTCTAGATCTCGTGAAAAATTTCAAGGTTTCAAAAATTGTTTCAAAAAAACTTGGGTTCTTCATCTTCTTCTAGCATGAACTTACTTATAGATCAAAATTCCATTAGGATTAGATTTGTCAATGATTCTTGTGGCAAGGTGTTTGAAAAGATTTCATCTAATGGGTTTATTCTAGAAAAGAAATTGGATTTTGTTAGTGGACATAAAGAATATTTGGTGTGTTTTGAAAAATTTAATCTTGGGAATATCTTTGATGGTCTTGGTGAAGTTTTTGACACTCTTCCAAGAATCTTATATGCTAACATCCATGATGTTAATGACGAAACCATAGAATTCAAGACCATGATAAATAGAGATAGGATTCTTGTTAATAGAGAGTTAATTTCAAGGATTACCAAAATTCCCTTAGGAAGTTTTCGCCTTTCGAGACCTAGTCGTGAAAGTCCATCTTATGAAACTATTTCTAATGGTCTTTGTGGTAAGAGTGTTGATTGAAATGAAGGAAAATTTCCTACTAGTCATCTTAGTCTTGCCTTGATGTGTTTTGGAAAACTTGGTATTTCTAATCTTTGTCCCTCCACGGTTGAGAATTCTCATTAGGGTCGTGAGTTTGCGGAGTTGGTCTATTTCCTTGAGTTGGGAACTCAAAGTCTCGACATTTGTGGGTTTATCATTTATCAAATGTTGTCAATGACATCTTCCAACAAGAGGTTAGGCTATCCATGCTTGATTGAGCAAATTTGTCACACCTTTTTCATTGCTCCAATTAGCAACTCTATTGGAACTACCAAGCTTGTTCGCTCTTGTACTTTCAAATGTATGAAGGAGATTAATGCATGCAAAAGACAAAGATGCGACACTCTTGTTGGCTCGTGTGATTCTTCCTCCATGAAGCTTCTTCACCAAATTCACAAGGGTGTTTGTAAAATTGATGCCAAGGTAAAGTGTGTACAAGAACAATTACTTGTGATTGCTACTAAGTTTCCTGAAATCAAGGAGGACATGGATAAGATTCGTACCACTTTTATGGTCTCCGATGACGAAGATGATGATTAGATTTTCGTGTGCTCTTTTGATTAATGTCTAGGAAACTTATTATGGGAATTTATTCTTGTGGTTTTAAGAAGGATAACTAGGGTTTGGAATAGTCATTATTGTGAGTACACATAGCTATTTCCAACGTTTTTCATCTTGCAATGTTTTTAGATTTATTTATTTAAATTCTAAAGTTGATTTGGAAGATGATTTTTGAAGTATTAATTTTTATGGTTTATATATTGCAAATTATTATGAGACATGTTGTTTACGTCCGTGAACCTTGACTGTCCAATATTTGTTCAAAAGTTATCTCTATTATATATTGGTATGAAAGTATTGATAAAAGATAGAATGAAATTTTGACTACAAAAGTTAAGCCTTTTATATCATTATGCAAAATATTGATGGAAGAAATGATGAACTTTTGTTTACAAAGATTAAGTCTATTATATGTCATTTTGCAAATAGTGATGAAAAATAGAATGAATCTTTGATTATTCAGTAGTATTGATCCTTCCCTGATCCACATCTTTGTGTATATACTGTGTTGCTCCGTAAGTTCTCTTATGCTGAGCATAGCCAATTGAATTTATCATTTTCCTTGTGGTTAATTTAATTGAGATTTTTGGATACAAATTCATGTCTCATGTGATTGTTAATGTCCAAAGAAATCCTTCTTTTCTTGTAAAAGCAAGGTCGCTCTTGTTTTTCTTTCGGGAATGACATTTTATGGGGGAGAGTTCTTAATTGAACTTGTGCTTAATTGCCAAATCTTTGTGGGGAGTGCGGCTGTGGAATATTTTAGGGGTTATCTTGTATCTTTATAAACTCCTTGATGAATGCATTTAGATTCGGCTATATGATGGCATCTAAACAAGTTGATGTGTTGTTCTCTTTTGTTCATGAAGTATCTCTATGAAAATTTCATGAGGATCCCACTAGTTTTCGTACCTTTTCCAATTTATATTGACAAAAAGGGGGAGAATTAATGTGTAGTTCACACTACAAATACATATGGTTTACGGATCATTATGTAAGAGGGGGTGGTTTTCATTGTGAGATGAAGTATTAACTAAGGGTGAGTGATACATATCACCATAGTATTGTTGTTAAAGTTGTGATACAATTGAACTTTGATGTTGTGTAATAATACTATGACACTGTATAACAATAATTGAGAGCAATTGTATTCTCGTTGTTATTGCTACGGATCTTCAACAACTACGATGCTGAGTTGAACACATTTGGAATCATTGGAGTACTTGAAAGTGACGAAGATTTCGAGTAATGTTGAAGAACCAAGGAGATCAAGCATTTGGATGAGAAGCTACAAAGTTTATTTATTTTGCAATCCATACGTATTGATAGTTTTGTCACTAAAATTGACAAAGGGGGAGATTGTTAGAGCACTGCTCGTTCGAACCCGCAAGCGTTGCTATCTCAAGATTGTTTGTCAATGTTAGTGATCAAAACTATAAGTCTTGATTTTTAGTCTACTTATAGTGATGTCTCGGACTAGGATAGATTGTGTAGTTGAGAATTAGACTTCACGACGTTCATAAATTGAAGACGAAGAAATACTAAGGAGAGCTTGTGGAACTTCATCAACAAAAGGTATGTGGAGACTAAAACTCATATATCACTTGGAAGGTCTATTTCTACTCTATCTCCTATATTGAGACAAAAGTCGTATTACCATATAGTTGTCGATTATGCACATTTGAGATTTCGAGCTAAGATTAACTCGCTTACATATTTCTCGAAATATGTGTTGGTAAGCTTTTGCTTCAACCAAGTTCATCTTATATTCTTGACGAAATTCAAAAGATGATCATGAGAAAATCGCCGAGTAATATCTTACATGGTTTGTGTGATACAATCATTTGGTGTAGACTTGGAATGTTTCGTTATGATTATTTCAATAACTTGAAAATTGCTTTGATGCTAATAGTGTGTGAAAACGTCTATTGTCATCCTCTAAGAAAGTTTCAATGATTAAAATAGAGTTTAGAACTATTGGATTATGAACATAGTATGCATTCTTGCATGTATGTGATCCATGACCGGAACTAGAGTATGAGTACTTGTTGTTGTGAAATTCCGTGTACCAAGTACACATACCAATATACATACTTGTGTAAGGTATAGGTCCGGGAATTTTTGCTGGGTTTTGGAAGTGTACTAAGGTATGCATACCCGTTCGCATACTGGCGAACCCATACTCAGACCGGCTACTTAAGTATGCGTACTCGTTTGCATACTTGAGTGGTTAAAGTTCTAATATCGGTTTGTTCATGAACTAATACATTTTATACATTAAGGAATGCATTCTTTGCAAACTGTGGCTATAATTTTCGTGATTGATTCGAGTGAATCAAACCGATTTTGCTTCAATTGTGTTCTTGTATACTTCTATGAGAATATAGCAATTGAACAACTCTTTAACTAGTTTCATTTGAGTCATTTGAACTAGTTATGGTTAAGATGAATAAGGTTGATATGAGAGTGTTCATATATCTAACCTCGGTTAACTACTGTTGAGCCAACATGGTCTACACCTTTAGGTACGATTACATAAACCTAAATGAAGGTATATTTCATTTGTGTATAACAAGCTAAGTTCAATATAGCGGTTGAAATATATTAGCTTGAATCTAATAAGGTTTTCATCTAACGGTGAATATTGAATTTTTTGTTACCAAGGTAACTTAGATTACAAACCCTGATTTGAAAACTATATAAAGAAGAACTCTAGCACCCGGGAAACCTTATCCCCACACCTCCTGTGTGATACTAGTTGTATAAGCTAGAGTCGATTCTCCTTTAACCTTAGGTTTTTCACGAAACCCTTTAGGTTAACGGCTTAAAGACTTCATTGGGATTGTAAAGCCAGACCCAACTATTTTCTCTGTTGTTGCGTGTTCTGATCTTACTTCTTCTATCCTGATTGAGTATTATCTTTGCTAAGATTTGATTGAGATTTATCTCCGATAGGTAAGATTAAAAGTAGTCACAAACATCTTCGTCTCATCGTTTGTGATTCCACAATATCTTGTTTCGCTACCATACAATTAAGATTATTGTAAGGTGATTGATAATACTAGGCCGTTCTTTGGGAATATAAGTCCGGTTTATCAATTGGTTCATGTTCACCTTGATTTATCAAAAGACAGAACAAAACTCATAGGTATTTATGTGGGACACAGATTTATCTATTCCAATAAACTTTTCTGTGTGAGACAGATTTGTTTATCAAGTCTTCGAATTTAAGTATTGGGTAAACAAAGCGCACACTGCTTTATTATCAGTAGAGACTGAAACACCTGTTCTTGTTGCATCTTGATTCAATTTATTACTACCTCCGTCTCTAAAAGATAGGCAGGTTTGTGTGTAAATTTACACATAAACCTGCCTATCTTTTAGAGACGGAGGGAGTATGTTTTTGTTTTTCGTAATCAAAATCTTTAGAAACAGAATAATTTTAGTATGTATCTTGTAGCTGAACAAAATACAGCTGAACAAGATACAAGAATAATTGTCAAGAAACCTGCAAAGATTTACACAATTATTAGAAAAGATTTAAAAAGTTAATGCCTAATTTAAAAATAGAAACAGAAAACAAGTTTCTAAAAAATGAGAATGGATTTCAAAGACAATTCCACAATCATCTATGAAATCTAAGATTAATCATGATAAATAATATGAAATATCAGTAATAACACATATGAGAATGATTAAAGCTTGAAAGAAAAAATCAATTTTTTTTGAAACCGATTTTTCGAACGAGACTTCTAATTATTCGCCCGATCCTCAATGACTTTTTTTTATCAAGACTAAGTGACATTTACTCGTGATGCAGTAACTAATTCAACAAATGGTGAAACGATCTCAAGTTGTAGAGCAAAAGCAAGTAGAAGCTGGCGCAAAAAATGTTTCCGGCATAGCATAGTTGTGATAGTCTTCTTTGACCAGGTCTGATGCCAATGTTAAAAGCATGAATACATGAATTTGAGCAAAATTGGCATCCATATATCTTAAGAAGTGCTTGTTAAAAGGTTCTCGGGACAAATTAACGGGAGAATTACTAGACTGGACATACGGCAAGTAGGGGTCTGTTGACCCACTTAATTTTACCTTTTTATTTTTTGATAGTAAAGGAACTAATCTCATTTCCTCATATGAGAGGGATGAAGGAGATCATATGCCAAAAGGCTATTAACCACAAAACTAAAATTGTCATAAACTTCTGTAGCAGATGATTTTTCACGAACTGACTTAGCTTTATGGTCAGCTACTGACAAAATAAAAATTACAATAATTGAAACTGGAAACTAAATGTTTTAGTTCCTTTATTAAGTTTATATTCTCCCAATGAATCAGAAGGATGCTGCCAGTGATGGACTGACTCACAAGTTTAGCGTCTGCTTTAATATGAATCCTTGATAACTGCTTTCCTTTAGCCCATGAGAGTGCTTCACGAATTGCCATGCAC
Organism: Papaver armeniacum; assembly: GCA_023531295.1. Taxonomy (NCBI): domain Eukaryota; kingdom Viridiplantae; phylum Streptophyta; class Magnoliopsida; order Ranunculales; family Papaveraceae; genus Papaver; species Papaver armeniacum. The sequence continues at coordinate 801,177 of JAJJWW010018291.1, forward strand.
TCCCCTTCATCTGGACTTAGAATTCCATTTGAGAAGATCCCTTTGATTCCGTGGCATTCACCTGCATGATTTCGCATTTCATGCCAGTACCAAGCAGGTTAGTATCGTGATCATAAGAAGCATCTACATTGAATTTTATAATGGCAGTCAAATGTGGAGACCAGTGAGATGCAGACCTAAGTGAACGACCATGCAAATGTGAAGACATGAAGAATTGAGTTAAAAGAGTTTAGAGTTACTCCCTGGAATACCCCATCACATCTATCCTTCCACAGTACCCCTATTCCAATCATGGGCGTGTATAGAAGTCTTTCTTCAATCTTGGATGTGAACCAACTAATCACCCATTGAGAGAATGTATGGCAATTATTTCTGACATAGTCGATGTTAATATTAACTCCCCTCCAGACAGTACGAGCATGTATGCACTCAAAAATAATATGCTCTATGGTTTCATCAGAATGACCACAAGTAACATAGTGAGTATCTATACTGTCATTGTAGACTTCCAATTTACTGTTGGTAGAATTAATGTCTCTTATGCACTTCCAAGCGAAAATTTTAATTTTTGTGTCTTTGCTTTACACTTCCACGAGCTTTCCAGACATCATTACTAAGATATCCCATTGAATTGAACTTCTGTGTCGGATAAAGTTAGCATATTGTATGTGCTCTTGACAGAAAATTTGCCATCCTTTGTAGGCATCCAAACCATGACATCTTCCTTGGATTTTTCAATGAACATTCCTTGAATTTTACTAGATGTTACATTATCAAACATGTGACTGAGATGAGGTACATTCCATTGATTTGAGTCATGCATCATTAATTCCACAACTTCGCCATAAAATCTAAAAGATTTATTCATTGGTATAGGAGGAGTACTCATACCTGGAATCCACATGTCCAACCATATTTTAGTTTTTTCTCCATTGTTTATTTCCATGAAGTAATGTTTTTGAATAATTTGAAGTTCCTTGGTTATTCCATTCCAGGTATAGGAGCAGTTTTGTGCTTTGATGTACTGATGAATGATATCACCATTCTTGAAATACTTAGTGCTTAAAACTTGAGTCATTATATGACTAGAATCATTGCATATTCTCCATGCCAACTTAGTGAGCAGTGCCAAGTTAAGTTTCTCCATGTCTCTAAAAGCAAGTCCTCCATAGTCTTTGGAAGTGCGGATCTTATGCGATGCTATGGGATTGGATCCTCTGGTTGAACTGTAGCCCCAAAAAACTTTCCTTCTATAGAAGTAAGCTGATTTAGAAAATTACTAGGGAGTTTGAAATTACCCATTTGATATATTGGTACCGAATTAAGGACATGCTTGATCATGGTACCTCTTCCAGCTTGAGAGAGTTGATATGAAGACCAAGTGGCTTTCTTTTATAGATTTGAAAGCTTCCTGTTTAAAGTGTCCAAGAATTGAATGAGGCCCTAAATACTTTTTTTTAGAATTCATTGTCGTAACACCAAGAATCTGAGTCAAAGCAGCAGCAGTCTCTGGCTTTGTTCTTTTGCTGAAATGTACTGTAAACTTATCAAAGTTTATAACTTGGCCTGACTGTGAACTGAAATTGTGAAGTAAATCCAGAAAGTTTTTAACTGATGTAAGAGTAGATTAAGTGAAAATCAAGCAGTCATCTGCAAATAGCAAATGATTAATGGCCGGAGCTTGAACAACCACTTTAATACCTTTGATTGTTCTAATTTCGTGAGAAGCAGTGAGGTGTCTAGAAAGAAATTCCATTGCTAGAATGAATAAATAAGGTGAAAGGGGATCAACTTGTCTGAAACCTCTTGTTGGTGAGTATTCTTCACATGGACTATCATTAAGCATAACTGACATAGAAGTAGTACTGATTCATTGGTAGACTAGATCACAAAACTCATCACAAAAAACAAAATAATTGAGAACTTCTATCAAGAAAGACCATTCCAACCTGTCAAAGGATTTGGACATGTCCAATTTAAGTGCCATCCAACTAATTTGCCCTCTCTTTTTCTTCATTGAGTGTATTATTTCTTGAGAAATGACAATGTTGTCACTTATTAACCTTCCTGTGACATATGCAGCTTGGTAAGGTGAGATAATCTTGGCTATTAGGGGCTTGAATCAGTGTGAGATTGATTAGGGTCAGCTACATTCCATTCCGAAGTTCATTGGTAGTAGGCTAGTGTCTGTAGCGGCTTAATACAGTATGGTGTTCCAAGCTGGACTAGGTCCCGTGGTTTTTTTGCATTTGCGATTTCCTCGTTAACAAAATTCCGGTGTATGTGTAATTTCATTTCCGCATTATATTTTGTTATAAAATTAAAATATCACAGGTTGTGCGTTGAATCGATCAATTGGTAAATCCAACCTTTGGTTGTTGATTGAAATTGATTGATCCTTGAACATTGGTCTTTGGTATCGTTCAAGTTATTTCTCTTATATTCAATCGGGCTCGCAAATTCTTATTTTCTGATTGCAGATTGAATTGAGAGATAGAGATATAAAACTCTTTGATATACTTTTCTTTAGATTGAGTTTTATTGTCTTGTTAATTCTCTTGAAAGTATATTGGAGTTTGTCTATTCGGATTTCCAAACGAAATATTGGGTGTGGTTGTTGTACCCCCGTTTATTCAATTGGTATTAGAGTAGGCAAACACTATAAACCTAATAAGTTTGTGTTTGACTGATCCTTAAAGTTTGTCCTCATGGGAAATTTCTTTGGGAAACTTGCTCTTGGTATCTGTAACGCGCGCCGGAATTCCTTAAAGATTGTTCAAAGATTATTATGGACCAGACCTTTGGTTTCTCATGATAATCTCATTCCATCTAAGACTTTGGAAAACTTAGATGATGTGAAACAATTTAGAGGAAAAATTAAAAGTTCTTCTAAGAAAGGAAGGTTGAGTAAACGTTGTCTACACTTAAAGATATGGAATCTCACTAGATTAACTCTTAATCTATTTGAGGAATACTATCGTGATGGATCAATTGACAAAGATCTATTTAGAGCATTTGAAAATGTTTTTAGATTCTTAGAAAAACTTAATTCGATTAAAGATAAGAATTGTTCTGATAAAAGTTTTGTACCTGTCAAATCATGTATTCATGATGTATGAACTACACTTACTACCAACTCATGTGAGATCGAAAAAAAAAATGTATGATGAGTTTGGTGTAGGTTATAATTGTCGGAAAAAGTCTTTTCTTGGTCGTAAGAAAAGAAATTCAAAAAATCCTATTGAGCCTGAGTATCATCATTGCTTTGATTATACTATTGGTACAGTTCACAAATATCAACCAGAAAAGTTGCATGAGAATCTCTCTGCACAGGTCACCTCTTGGTAACAAGCTTGGCTCTACCCCATTTGTATATATCTTGTGAAAAAACGGGGGTACAACAACCTCACACAATATTTCGATTAGCAATCTGTATGGACAAACTTCAATATACTTTCAAGAGAATCAACTAGACTCAATCTTAATAAAGTATATCAAAGAGTTAATATCTCTATCTATCGATTTGATCTATGCACAAACAAATAGAAATCTGTGAGACTTTATCAAATACAAGAGATATAAACTTGCATGGTACCAAAGACCAATATCCAAGGATAAATCAATTTCCAATCAACAACCAAAGGTTGGATTTCACAATTGATCGATACAACGCACAACCTGTGATATTTCAATTATATAACAAAATATAATGCGGAATATAAATAACACAGATACCGGAATTTTGTTAAAGAGGAAACCGCAAATGAAGAAAAACCCCGGGACCTAGTCCAGATTGAAAACACACTGTATTAAGCCGTTACAGACACTAGCCTACTACAAACTAACTTCGGTCTGGACTGTAGTTGAACCCCAATCAATCTCATACTGATCCAAGGTACAGTTGCGCTCCTTGTGTCTCTGATCCAAGTAGGATACTACGCACTTGATTCCCTTAGCTGATCTCACCCACAACTAAGAGTTTCTACGACCCAAAGTCGAAGACTTTAATAAACAAATCTATATCACACAGAAAAGTCTACGATAATAGATAAATCTGTCTCCCACAGAAATACCTAAAAGTTTTTTTTTCGTCTTTTGATAAATCAAGATGAACAGGAACCAATTGATAACCCGGACTTATATTCCCGAATAGTAGCCTAGTATTATCAATCACCTCACGATAATCTTAATCGACGTGGCGAAAGAAGATATTGTGGAAACACAAACGATGAGACGAAGATGTTTGTGACTACTTTTATATCTTGCCTATCGGAGATATTAATCTCAAGCCAATCGTTACGATTGTCCTCAACACGATAGAATCAGCAAGATCAGATTAGGGGTGTACATCGGGCCGGGCAGGCCAGCCCAAGCCCGATTATAGCACAGGCCGGGCCGGACGGGCTTGTAGTTCTTACTACCCAATAAGTTTAACAGGCCAGGCCGGGCAATAACAAAAATTTAATGCCCATGACCCGTCCATACCCTTGAAACAATACAGTCCAGTCCAGGTCGGGCCGGGCAGGCCTCGGGCCCAAGAGATAATTCAAAATTTTAAAGTATATATGTTTATTTTTTTTGGCTTGATGAATGATGATATATCTGTAACTCGTTCAAATGATAGTTCAAGCAATTCATATTCATTAATGTGGAATGTAATTCAGAATTTTCTCTAACCACAATAAATTGTCCACATATGAAATTTAAGTTCTTGAGAAATCCATCACACTAGTAGAAAACTTTATTCGAGGCTATTGGCAGTCAGGCAGGCCGGGTAACTAAACAGGCTACCAGGAAGGCTAACAGGCTGGACTCCAATATTTGAACAAAAACCAGGGTCCGCCCACTTATAATTATCGGGCAGGCCGGGCTAGCCCATGACAGGCTGACGGGCGCCCATGGGCTCCTTCGGACCCGGGCGGTACATGGCAGGACGCATGCTTCCGGGCATTCTGTACACCCCTAGATCATATCACACAACTACGAGAAAGTAGTATCGGTCTGGCTTCACAATCCCAATGAAGTCTTTAAGTCGTTAACCTGGTTTTCAAGAAGAAACCTAAGGTTAAAGGAGAATCGACTCTAGCTAATACAACTAGTATCACACAGGAGGTGTGGGGATTAGGTTTCCCAGTTGCTAGAGTTCTCCCTTATATAGTCTTTCAAATCAGGGTTTAGAATCAATGTTAGCTTAGTAACAAAGCATTCAATATTCACCGTTAGATGAAAACCTGATTAGATTCAAGCTAATATCTTTCAACCGTTGGATCGAAAACTTACCTTGTTACACACAAATTAAATGCACGATTTTAGGTTTGTGTAACCGTACCCAAACATGTACATTTGTTGGTTCAACAATAGTTAACCAAATGGTTAGCCATATGAGCACTTTCATATCAACCATATTCTTCTTCACCATAACTAGTTCAAATGACTCAAATGAACTAGTTAGAGAATTGTTCAATTGTATAAATCTTATGTAACTACACAAGACACAATCGAAGCAAAAACGATTTGATTCACTCGAATCGGTTCATGAACTTTATAGCCACGGTTTGCATTTTGCATTCCTTAGTTAATATAAATATAAGTTCACAAAAAATCGTCTATAGATATAACCAACTTAAGTTCGCAGACTTAGTTCGCGGACATAAGTTCTCGGAAGGAGCTCTCAAACTCCAGCAGATATTCTCGGGATGAGAACTTCCGCCAGTTCGCGGACTGAGTTCACAGCTCTTGTTCAGATTTTTCATGATCAACAAAGTACGCATACTTCGGTTCAAGGAAAAAGGACTTATACATATATGTGTTGCCATACAATACTTATATCCAACAATGGTTATGTAATCTAAACTCTCAATTTCAATCATTGAAACATTCTTAGAGGACGTTATTATATAGTTGTTATTCACAAACTATTTTTCGTCAAAGTAAGCAATTTTCAAAGTGATGGAAACATAACATGACTTTCGTCACTAGGTAAAGATGAACTTGGCCAAAGCGAAAGCTTACCAACACATATTTCAAGAAATAGATAGGCGAGATAAACTCGGATCGAAATAGCAAATGTATAATCAAAGTCTATATAACAAAACGACTTTTGTCTCAAAATAGGAGATAGAGTGATAGATAAGTTCAAGTCTCCACATACCTTTTATTCGATGAAGTTCCACCAGTTCCTTGAGTAGTTCTTCGTCTTGTATGATGATTTCCATGGAGTTCTTGAGCTTAACTACACTTATTATCCTAGTCCGAAACTTAGCTATATAGTAGACTAGAAATCAAGACTTATAGTTTTGATCACTAACATTGACAAACATGCTTGAGATAGCAACGCATGCGAGTTTGACCGAGCAGTGCTCTAACAACTTAAGATAGGGCAAGTAACGGTTGAGTTTTTTTTGTGCTTGGGTTAATTTTTTTTTCTTTTCTCTTCTTTCCAAGGGAAATTAAGGTGTTGAAGTTCTTCCTACTTTCCTTTACTGCACGGTATTGTTCCGATCAGTGTGCGAACCTTGGATTAAGAAATCCTTCTTTTCTTTTGTGGGTCACGGTTCAGGAACGGGTCCAAGCCCATCATCTGGTATATAAAGGTAGTGGTACGCGTACCCTTATTCTACCTCCCTTCTTGTCCGCGTTCGTGAACTCTTCTAGGGTTCATGATTTTTCTCCATTAAATCACCTTTGGAGATCAAAAAGTAAAAGGGTTTTCAAGGAACATACCAAGTAAGTCTTCTCTTTCTCTAATCTCTCTCAATTTCTAGATCTCGTGAAGAATTTCAAGGTTTCAAAAATGGTTTCAAAAAAACTTGGGTTCTTCATCTTCTTCTAGCATGAACTTATTTATAGATCAAAATTCCATTAGGATTAGATTTGTCAATGATTCTTGTGGCAAGGTGTTTGAAAAGATTTCATCTAATGGGTTTATTCTAGAAAAGAAATTGGATTTTATTAGTGGACATAAAGAAGATTTGGTGTGTTTTGAAAAATTTAATCTTGGGAATATCTTTGATGGTCTTGGTGAAGGTTTTGACACTCTTCCAAGAATCTTATATGCTAACATCCATGATGTTAATGACGAAACCATGGAATTCAAGACCATGATAAATAGAGATAGGATTCTTGTTAATAGAGAGTTAATTTCAAGGATTACCAAAATTCCCTTAGGAAGTTTTCGCCTTTCGAGACCTAGTCGTGAAAGTCCATCTTATGAAACCATTTCTAATGGTCTTTGTGGTAAGAGTGTTGATTGAAATGAAGGAAAATTTCCTACTAGTCATCTTAGTCTTGCCTTGATGTGTTTTGGAAAACTTGGTATTTCTAATCTTTGTCCCTCCACGGTTGAGAATTCTCATTGGGGTCGTGAGTTTGCGGAGTTGGTCTATTTCCTTGAGTTGGGAACTCAAAGTCTCGACATTTGTGGGTTTATCATTTATCAAATGTTGTCAATGACATCTTCCAACAAGAGGTTAGGCTATCCATGCTTGATTGAGCAAATTTGTCGCACCTTTTTCATTGCTCCAATTAGCAACTCTATTGGAACTCCCAAGCTTGTTCGCTCTTGTACTTTCAAATGTATGAAGGAGATTAATGCATGCAAAAGACAAAGATGCGACACTCTTGTTGGCTCGTGTGATTCTTCCTCCATGAAGCTTCTTCACCAAATTCACAAGGGTGTTTGTAAAATTGATGCCAAGGTAAAGTGTGTACAAGAACAATTACTTGTGATTGCTACTAAGTTTCCTGAAATCAAGTAGGACATGTATAAGATTCGTACCACTTTTATGGTCTCCGATGACGAAGATGATGATTAGATTTTCGTGTGCTCTTTTGATTAATGTCTAGGAAACTTATTATGGGAATTTATTCTTGTGGTTTTAAGAAGGATAACTAGGGTTTGGAATAGTCATTATTGTGAGTACACATAGCTATTTCCAACGTTTTTCATCTTGCAATGTTTTTAGATTTATTTATTTAAATTCTAAAGTTGATTTGGAAGATGATTTTTGAAGTATTAATTTTTATGGTTTATATATTTCAAATTATTATGGGACATGTTGTTTACGTCCGTGAACCTTGACTGTCCCATATTTGTTCAAAAGTTATCTCTATTATATATTGGTATGAAAGTATTGATAAAAGATAGAATGAAATTTTGACTACAAAAGTTAAGCCTTTTATATCATTATGCAAAATATTGATGGAAGAAATGATGAACTTTTGTTTACAAAGATTAAGTCTATTATATGTCATTTTGCAAATAGTGATGAAAAATAGAATGAATCTTTGATTATTCAGTAGTATTGATCCTTCCATGATCCACATCTTTGTGTATATACTGTGTTGCTCCGTAAGTTCTCTTATGCTGAGCATAGCCAATTGAATTGATCATTTTCCTTGTGGTTAATTTAATTGAGATTTTTGGATACAAATTCATGTCTCATGTGATTGTTAATGTCCAAAGAAATCCTTCTTTTCTTGTAAAAGCAAGGTCGCTCTTGTTTTTCTTTCGGGAATGACATTTTATGGGGGAGAGTTCTTAATTGAACTTGTGCTTAATTGCCAAATCTTTGTGGGGAGTGCGGCTGTGGAATATTTTAGGGGTTATCTTGTATCTTTATAAACTCCTTGATGAATGCATTTAGATTCGGCTATATGATGGCATCTAAACAAGTTGATGTGTTGTTCTCTTTTGTTCATGAAGTATCTCTATGAAAATTTCATGAGGATCCCACTAGTTTTCGTACCTTTGCCAATTTATATTGACAAAAAGGGGGAGAATTAATGTGTAGTTCACACTACAAATACATATGGTTTACGGATCATTATGTAAGAGGGGGTGGTTTTCATTGTGAGATGAAGTATTAACTAAGGGTGAGTGATACATATCACCATAGTATTGTTGTTAAAGTTGTGATACAATTGAACTTTGATGTTGTGTAATAATATTATGACACTATATAACAATAATTGAGAGCAATTGTATTCTCGTTGTTATTTCTACGGATCTTCAACAACTATGATGCTGAGTTGAACACATTTGGAATCATTAAAGTACTTGAAAGTGACCAAGATTTCGAGTAATGTTGAAGAACCAAGGAGATCAAGCATTTGGATGAGAAGCTACAAAGTTTATTTATTTTGCAATCCATACGTATTGATTGTTTTGTCACTAAAATTGACAAATGGGGAGATTGTTAGAGCACTGCTCGTTCGAACCCGCAAGCGTTGCTATCTCAAGCTTGTTTGTCAATGTTAGTGATCAAAACTATAAGTCTTGATTTTTAGTCTACTTATAGTGATGTCTCGGACTAGGATAGATTATGTAGTTGAGAATTAGACTTCACGACGTTCATCAATTGAAGACGAAGAACTACTAAGGAGATCTTGTGGAACTTCATCAACAAAAGGTATGTGGAGACTAAAACTCATATATCACTTGGAAAGTCTATTTCTACTCTATCTCCTATATTGAGACAAAAGTCGTATTACCATATAGTTGTGGATTATGCACATTTGAGATTTCGAGCTGAGATTAACTCGCTTACATATTTCTCGAAATATGTGTTGGTAAGCTTTTGCTTCAACCAAGTTCATCTTATATTCTTGACGAAATTCAAAAGATGATCATGTGAAAATCGCCGAGTAATTTGTAACCAAAAACGGAGGAGGCAACTTAGTGCCAAATGCCTGGAAATCCTTACATGGTTTGTGTGATACAATCATTTGGTGTAGACTTGGAATGTTTCGTTATGATTATTTCAATAACTTGAAAATTGCTTTGATGCTAATAGTGTGTGAAAACGGCTATTGTCATCCTCTAAGAAAGTTTCAATGATTAAAATAGAGTTTAGAACTATTGGATTATGAACATAGTATGCATTCTTGCATGTATGTGATCCATGACCGGAACTAGAGTATGCGTACTTGTAGTTGTGAAATTCCGTGTACCAAGTACACATACCAATATACATACTTGCGTAAGGTATAGGTCCGGGAATTTTTGCTGGGTTTTGGAGTTGTACTAAGGTATGCATACCCGTTCGCATACTGGCGAACCCATACTCAGACCGGCTACTTAAGTATGCGTACTCGTTTGCATACTTGAGTGGTTAAAGTTCTAATATCGGTTTGTTCATGAACTAATACATTTTATACATTAAGGAATGCATTCTTTGCAAACTGTGGCTATAATGTTCGTGATTGATTCGAGTGAATCAAACCGATTTTGCTTCAATTGTGTTCTTGTATACTTCTATGAGAATATAGCAATTGAACAACTCTTTAACTAGTTTCGTTTGAGTCATTTGAACTAGTTATGGTTAAGATGAATAAGGTTGATATGAGAGTGTTCATATATCTAACCTCGGTTAACTACTGTTGAGCCAACATGGTCTACACCTTTAGGTACGATTACATAAACCTAAATGAAGGTACATTTCATTTGTGTATAACAAGCTAAGTTCAATATAGCGGTTGAAAGATATTAGCTTGAATCTAATAAGGTTTTCATCTAACGGTGAATATTGAATTTTTTGTTACCAAGGTAACTTAGATTACAAACCCTGATTTGAAAACTATATAAAGAAGAACTCTAGCACCCGGGAAACCTTATCCCCACACCTCCTGTGTGATACTAGTTGTATAAGCTAGAGTCGATTCTCCTTTAACCTTAGGTTTTTCACGAAACCCTGTAGGTTAACGGCTTAAAGACTTCATTGGGATTGTAAAGCCGGACCCAACTATTTTCTGTAGTTGCGTGTTTATGATCTTACTTCTTCTATCTCGATTGAGTATTATCTTTGTTAAGATTTGATTGAGATTTATCTCCGATAGGTAAGATTAAAAGTAGTCACAAACATCTTCGTCTCATCGTTTGTGATTCCACAATATCTTGTTTCGCTACCATACGATTAAGATTATTGTAAGGTGATTGATAATACTAGGCCGTTCTTTGGGAATATAAGTCTGGTTTATCAATTGGTTCATGTTCACCTTGATTTATCAAAAGACAGAACAAAACTCATAGGTATTTATATGGGACACAGATTTATCTATTCCAATAAACTTTTCCGTGTGAGACAGATTTGTTTATCAAGTCTTCGAATTTAAGTATTGGGTAAACAAAGCGCACTGCTGCTTTATTATCGTGAGAGAGAGAAACACCTGTTCTTGTTGCATCTTGATTCAATTTATTACTACCTGTCTCTAAAAAGATAGGCAGGTTTGTGTGTAAATTTACACATAAACCTGCCTATCTTTAGAGAGGGAAATATGTTTTTGTTTTTCGTAATCAAAATCTTTAGAAATGAGAATAATTTTAGTATGTATCTTGTAGCTGAACAAAATACATTTGAACAAGATACAAGAATTATTGTCAAGAAACCTGCAAAGATTTACACAATTATTAGAAAAGATTTAAAAAGTTAATGCCTAATTTAAAAATAGAAACAGAAAACAAGTTTCTAAAAACTGAGAATGGATTTCAAAGACAATTCCACAATCATCTATGAAATCTAAGATTAATCATGATAAATAATATGAAATATCAGTAATAACACATATGAGAATGATTAAAGCTGCAGAAAAAATCAAATTTTTTTGAAACCGATTTTTCGAACGAGACAACTAATTATTCGCCCGATCCTCAAAGACTTTTTTTTATCAAGACTAAGTGACATTTACTCATGATGCAGTAACTAATTCAACAAATGGTGAAACGATCTCAAGTTGTAGAGCAAAAGCAAGTAGAAGCTGGCGCAAAAAATGTTTCCGGCATAGCATAGTTGTGATAGTCTTCTTTGACCAGGTCTGATGCCAATGTTGCAGCATGAATACATGAGGCTGAGCAAAATTGGCATCCATATATCTTAAGAAGTGCTTGTTAAAAGGTTCTCGGGACAAATTAACAGGAGAATTACTAGACTGGACATACGGCAAGTAGGGGTCTGTTGACCCCACTTAATTTTACCTTTTTATTTTTTGATAGTAAAGGAACTAATCTCATTTCCTCATATGAGAGGGATGAAGGAGATCATATGCCAAAAGGCTATTAACCACAAAACTAAAATTGTCATAAACTTCTGTAGCAGATGATTTTTCACGAACTGACTTAGCTTTATGGTCAGCTACTGACAAAATAAAAATTACAATAATTGAAACTGGAAACTAAATGTTTTATTTCCTTTATTAAGTTTATATTCTCCCAATGAATCAGAAGGATGCTGCCAGTGATGGACTGACTCACAAGTTTAGCGTCTGCTTCAATATGAATCCTTGATAACTGCTTTCCTTTAGCCCATGAGAGTGCTTCACGAACTGCCATGCACTCCCCTTCCTCTGAACTTAGAATTCCATTTGAGAAGCTCCCTTTGATTCCGTGGCATTCACCTGCATGATTTCACATTTCATGCCAGTACCAAGCAGGTTAGTATCGTGATCATAAGAAGCATCTACATTGAATTTTATAATGGCAGTCAAATGTGGAGACCAGTGAGATGAAGACCTAAGTGAACGACCATGCAAATGTGAAGACATGAAGAATTGAGTTAAAAGAGTTTAGAGTTACTCTCTGGAATACCCCATCACATCTATCCTTCCACAGTACCCATATTCCAATCATGGGCGTGTATAAAAGTCTTTCTTCAATCTTGGATGTGAACCAACTAATCACCCATTGATAGAATGTATGGCAATTATTTCTGACATAGTCGATGTTAATATTAACTCCCCTCCAGACAGTACGAGCATGTCTGCACTCAAAAATAATATGCTCTATGGTTTCATCAGAATGACCACAAGTAACATAGTGAGTATCTATACTGTCATTGTAGACTTCCAATTTACTGTTGGTAGAATTAATGTCTCTGATGCACTTCCAAGTGAAAATTTTAATTTTGTGTGCTGCTTTACACTTCCACAGAGCTTTCCAGACATCATTACTAACAGATATCCCATTGAATTGAACTTCTGTGTCGGATAAAGTTAGCATATTGTATGTGCTCTTGACAGAAAATTTGCCATCCTTTGTAGGCATCCAAACCATGACATCTTCCTTGGATTTTTCAATGAACATTCCTTGAATTTTACTAGATGTTACATTATCAAACATGTGGTCGAGCTGGAGGTACATTCCATTGATTTGAGTCATGCATCATTAATTCCACAACTTCGCCATAAAATCTAAAAGATTCATTCATTGGTATAGGAGGAGTACTCATACCTGGAATCCACATGTCCAACCATATTTTAGTTTTTTCTCCATTGTTTATTTCCATGAAGTAATGTTGTTGAATAATTTGAAGTTCCTTAGTTATTCCATTCCAGGTATAGGAGCGTTTTGTGCTTTGATGTCTTGATGAATGATATCACCATTCTTGAAATACTTAGTGCTTAAAACTTGAGTCATTATATGACTAGAATCATTGCATATTCTCCATGCCAACTTAGTGAGCAGTGCCAAGTTAAGTTTCTCCATGTATCTAAAAGCAAGTTCTCCATAGTCTTTGGAAGTGCGGATCTTATGCGATGCAATGGGATTGGATCCTCTGGTTGAACTGTAGCCCCAAAAAACTTTCCTTCTATAGAAGTAAGCTGATTTAGAAAATTACTAGGGAGTTTGAAAGTACCCATTTGATATATTGTTACCGAATTAAGGACATGCTTGATCATGGTACCTCTTCCAGCTTGAGAGAGTTGATATGAAGACCAAGTGGCTTTCTTTTATAGATTTGAAAGCTTCCTGTTTAAAGTGTCCAATAATTGAATGAGGCCCTAAATACTTTTTTTTAGAATTCATTGTCGTAACACCAAGAATCTGAGTCAAAGCAGCAGCAATCTCTGGCTTTGTTCTTTTGCTGAAATGTACTGTAAACTTATCAAAGTTTATGACTTGGCTTCGATTTGAATTGAAATTGTGAAGTAAATCCGTAAATTTTTTAACTGATGTAAGAGTAGATTAAGTGAAAATCAAGCAGTCATCTGCAAATAGCAAATGATTAATGGTCGGAGCTTGAACAACCACTTTAATACCTTTGATTGTTCTAATTTCCTGAGAAGCAGTGAGGTGTCTAGAAAGAAACTCCATTGCTAGAATGAATAAATAAGGTGAAAGGGGATCACCTTGTCTGAAACCTCTTGTTGGTGAGTATTCTTCACATGGACTATCATTAAGCATAACTGACATAGAAGTAGTATTGATTCATTGGTAGACTAGATCACAAAACTCATCACAAAAAACAAAATAATTGAGAACTTCTATCAAGAAAGACCATTCCAACCTGTCAAAGGATTTGGACATGTCCAATTTAAGTGCCATCCAACTAATTTGCCCTCTCTTTTTCTTCATTGAGTGTATTATTTCTTGAGAAATGATAATGTTGTCACTTATTAACCTTCCTGTGACATATGCATCTTGGTAAGGTGAGATAATCTTGGCTATTAGGGGCTTGAATCAGTGTAAGATTGATTAGGGTCAGCTACATTCCATTCCGAAGTTCATTGGTAGTAGGCTAGCTAGTGTATGTAGCGGCTTAATACAGTATGGTGTTCCAAGCTGGACTAGGTCCCGTGGTTTTTTTGCATTTGCGATTTCCTCGTTAACAAAATTCTGGTGTCTGTGTAATTTCATTTCCGCATTATATTTTGTTATAAAATTAAAATATCACAGGTTGTGCGTTGAATCGATCAATTGGTAAATCCAACCTTTGGTTGTTGATTGAAATTGATTGATCCTTGAACATTGGTCTTTGGTATCGTTCAAGTTATTTCTCTTATATTCAATCGGGCTCGCAAATTCTTATTTTCTGATTGCAGATTGAATTGAGAGATAGAGATATAAAACTCTTTGATATACTTTTATCAAGATTGAGTTTTATTGTCTTGTTAATTCTCTTGAAAGTATATTGGAGTTTGTCTATTCGGATTTCCAAACGAAATATTGGGTGTGGTTATTGTACCCCCCATTTTTTCAATTGGTATTAGAGCAGGCAAACACTATAAACCTAATAAGTTTGTGTTTGACTGATCCTTAAAGTTTGTCCTTATGGGAAATTTCTTTGGGAAACTTGCTCTTGGTATCTGTAACGCGCGCCGGAATTCCTTAAAGATTGTTCAAAGATTATTATGGACCAGACCTTTGGTTTCTCATGATAATCTCATTCCATCTAAGACTTTGGAAAACTTAGATGATGTGAAACAATCTAGAGGAAAAATTAAAAGTTCTTCTAAGAAAGGAAGGTTGAGTAAACGTTGTCTACGCTTAAAGATATGGAATCTCACTAGATTAACTCTTAATCTATTTGAGGAATACTATCGTGATGGATCAATTGACAAAGATCTATTTAGAGCATTTGAAAATATTTTTAGATTCTTAGAAAAACTTAATTCGATTAAAGATAAGAATTGTTCTGATAAAAGTTCTGTACCTGTCAAATCATGTATTCATGATGTACGAACTACACTTACTACCAACTCATGTGAGATCGAAAAAAAAAATGTATGATGAGTTTGGTGTAGGTTATAATTGTCGGAAAAAGTCTTTTCTTGGTCGTAAGAAAAGAAATTCAAAAAATCCTATTGAGCCTGAGTATCATCATTGCTTTGATTATACTATTGGTACAGTTCACAAATATCAACCAGAAAAGTTGCATGAGAATCTCTCTGCACAGGTCACCTCTTGGTAACAAGCTTGGCTCTACCCCATTTGTATATAACTTGTGAAAAAACGGGGGTACAACAACCTCACCCAATATTTCGATTAGCAATCTGTATGGACAAACTTCAATATACTTTCAAGTGAATCAACTAGACTCAATCTTAATAAATTATATCAAATAGTTAATATCTCTATCTATCGATTTGATCTATGCACAAACAAATAGAAATCTGTGAGACTTTATCAAATACAAGAGATATAAACTTGCATGGTACCAAAGACCAATATCCAAGGATCAATCAATTTCCAATCAACAACCAAAGGTTGGATTTCACAATTGATCGATACAACGCACAACCTGTGATATTTCAATTATATAACAAAATATAATGCGGAATATAAATAACAGATACCGGAATTTTGTTAAAGAGGAAACCGCAAATGAAGAAAAACCCGGGACCTAGTCCAGATTGAAAACACATAACTTGTATTAAGCCGCTAGGACACTAGCCTACTACAAACTAACTTGATGCTGGACTGTAGTTGAACCCCAATCAATCTCACACTGATCCAAGGTACAGTTGCGCTCCTTATGTCTCTGATCCAAGCAGGATACTACGCACTTGATTCCCTTAGCTGATCTCACCCACAACTAAGAGTTTCTATGACCCAAAGTCAAAGACTTTAATAAACAAATCTGTATCACACAGAAAAGTCTACGATAATAGATAAATCTGTCTCCCACAGAAATACCTACAAGTTTTGTTTCGTCTTTTGATAAATCAAGATGAACAGGAACCAATTGATAACCCGGACTTATATTCCCGAATAGTAGCCTAGTATTATCAATCACCTCACGATAATCTTAATCGACGTGGCGAAAGAAGATATTGTGGAAACACAAACGATGAGACGAAGATGTTTGTGACTACTTTTATATCTTGCCTATCGGAGATATTAATCTCAAGCCAATCGTTACGATTGTCCTCAACACGATAGAATCAACAAGATCAGTTAGGGGGGTGTACATCGGGCGGGCAGCCAGCCCAAAGCGATTATAGCACGGGCCGGGCGGACGGGCTTGTAGTCCTTACTACCCAATAAGTTTAACATGCCAGGCCGGGTCGGGCAATAACAAAAATTTAATGCCCATGGCCCGTCCATACCCTTGAAACAATACTGATCCCGATCCGAGTCGGGTAAGGCAGCTCGGGCCCAAGAGATAATTCAAAATTTTAAAGTATATATGTTTATTTTTTTGGCTTGATGAATGATGATATATCTGTAACTCGTTCAAATGATAGTTCAAGCAATTCATATTCATTAATGTGGAATGTAATTTTAATTTTCTCTAACCCCAATAAATTGTCCACATATGAAATTTAAGTTCTTGAGAAATCCATCACACTAGTAGAAAACTTTATTCGAGGCTATTGGCGATAACAGCGAGACCAGAGGGTAACTAAACAGCTACCAGGGAAGGCTAACAGGCTGGACTCCAATATTTGAACAAAAACCAGGGTCCGCCCACTTATAATTATCGGGCAGGCCGGGCTAGCCCATGACAGGCTGACGGGTGCCCATGGGCTCCTTCGGACCCGGGAGGTACGTGGCAGGATGCAGGCTTCAGGGCATTATGTACACCCCTAGATCATATCACACAACTACGAGAAAGTAGTATCGGTCTGGCTTCACAATCCCAATGAAGTTTTTAAGTCGTTAACCTGGTTTTCAAGAAGAAACCTAAGGTTAAAGGAGAATCGACTCTAGCTAATACAACTAGTATCACACAGGAGGTGTGGGGATTAGGTTTCCCAGTTGCTAGAGTTCTCCCTTATATAGTCTTTCAAATCAGGGGTTTAGAATCAATGTTAGCTTAGTAACAAAGCATTCAATATTCAAGTTAGATGAAAACTTTGATTAGATTCAAGCTAATATCTTTCAACCGTTGGATCGAAAACTTAGCTTGTTACACACAAATTAAATGCGATTTTAGGTTTGTGTAACCGTACCCAAACATGTACATTTGTTGGTTCAACAATAGTTAACCAAATGGTTAGCCATATGAGCACTTTCATATCAACCATATTCTTCTTCACCATAAATAGTTCAAATGACTCAAATGAACTAGTTAGAGAATTTTTCAATTGTATAAATCTTATGTAACTACACAAGACACAATTGAAGCAAAACGATTTGATTCACGGTTCGAATCGGTTTCATGAAGTTTTAAATAGTTCCAAAAATCGGTTTGCATTTTGCATTCCTTAGTTAATATAAATATAAGTTCATCATTGAAAATTCGTTATTTTAGATATAACCAACAATTTTCAAAGATTGAAACATAACAGACTTAGTTCAGGTAAAGGACTTGGCCAAAGCAAAAGTTCACATATTTCCGAGAAATAGAGCTCTCAAATATATAATCAAAGTCTATATATAAAAACGACTTATTCTCAAAATAGGAGATAGGATGAGAACTTCCATCTTGTATGATGATTTATTCGATCAACTGAAGTTCCAGTCCAAACTTAGCTATATAGTAGACTTGGGAAATCAAGACTTATAGAGTTCATTGACAAACATGCTTGAGATAGCTCTTGGTCACTTTCCTTTGGAGTTTTCAGAAATCTGCTTTTCTTTGTGATCAACAAAGTACGGGTCCAAACCCATCATCTGGTATATAAAGGTAGTGGTACACGTACCCTTCTTCTACCTCCCTTCTTGTCCGCGTTCGTGAACTCTTCAAGGATTTGTGATTTTTCTCCATTAAATCACCTTTGGAGATCAAAAAGTAAAAGGGTTTTCAAGGAACATACCAAATAAGTCTTCTCTTTCTCTAATCTCTCTCAATTTCTAGATCTCGTGAAGAATCTCAAGGTTTCAAAAAACTTGGGTTCTTCATCTTCTTCTAGCATGAACTTACTTATAGATCAAAATTCCACTAGGATTAGATTTGTCAATGATTCTTGTGGCAAGGTGTTTGAAAAGATTTCATCTAATGGGTTTATTATATAAAAGAAATTGGATTTTGTTAGTGTACATAAAGAAGATTTGGTGTGTTTTGAAAAATTTAATCTTGGGAATATCTTTGATGGTCTTAGTGAAGGTTTTGACACTCTTACAAGAATCTTCAATGCTAACATCCATGATGTTAATGACGAAACCATGGAATTCAAGACCATGATAAATATAGATAGGATTCTTGTTAATAGAGAGTTGATTTCAAGGATTACCAAAATTCCCTTAGGAAGTTTTCGCCTTCCGAGACCTAGTCGTGAAAGTCCATCTTATGAAACCATTTCTAATGGTCTTTGTGGTAAGAGTGTTGGTTGAAATGAAGGAAAATTTCCTACTAGTCATCTTAGTCTTGCCTTGATGTGTTTTGGAAAACTTGGTATTTCTAATCTTTGTCCCTCCACGGTTCAGAATTCTCATTGGGGTCGTGAGTTTGCGGAGTTGGTCTATTTTCTTGAGTTGGGAACTCAAAGTCTCGACATTTGTGGGTTTATCATTTATCAAATGTTGTCGATGACATCTTCCAACAAGAGGTTAGGCTATCCATGCTTTATTGAGCAAATTTGTCGCACCTTTTTCATTGCTCCAATTAGCAACTCTATTGGAAATCCCAAGCTTGTTCGCTCTTGTACATTCAAATGTATGAAGGAGATTAATGCATGCAAAAGACTAAGATGCGACACTCTTGTTGGCTCGTGTGATTCTTCCTCCATGAAGATTCTTCACCAAATTCACAAGGGTGTTTGTAAAATTGATGCCAAGGTAAAGTGTGTACAAGAACAATTACTTGTGATTGCTACTAAGTTTCCTGAAATCAAGGAGGACATGGATAAGATTCATACCACTTTTATGGTCTCCGATGACGAAGATGATGATTAGATTTCGTGTGCTCTTTTGATTAATGTCTAGGAAACTTCTTATGAGAATTTATTCTTGTGGTTTTAAGAAGGATAACTAGGGTTTGGAATAGTCATTATTGTGAGTACACATAGCTATTTCCAACGTTTTTCATCTTGCAATGTTTTTAGATTTATTTATTTAAATTCTAAAGTTAATTTGGAAGATGATTTTTGCAGTATTAATCTTTATGGTTTATATATTAAAATTATTATGGGACATGTTGTTTACGTCCGTGAACCTTGATTGTCCCATATTTGTTCAAAAGTTATCTCTATTATATATTGGTATGAAAGTATTGATAAAAGATAGAATGAACTTTTAACTACAAAAGTTAAGCATTTTATATCATTATGCAACATATTGATAGAAGAAATGATGAACTTTTGTTTACAAAGATTAAGTCTATTATATGTCATTGTGCAAATAGTGATGAAAAATAGAATGAATCTTTGATTATTCCATAGTATTGATCCTTCCCTAATCCACATCTTTGTGTATATACTGTGTTTCTCCGTAAGTTCTCTTATGTTGAGCATAGCCAATTGAATTGATCATTTTCCTTGTGGCTAATTCAATTAAGATTTTTGGATACAAATTCATGTCTCATGTGATTTGTTAATGTCCAAAGAAATCCTTATTTTCTTTTAAAAGTAAGGTCGCTCTTGTTTTTCTTTCGGGAATGACATTTTATGGGGGAGAGTTCTTAATTGAACTTGTGCTTAATTGCCAAATCTTTGTGGGGAGTGCGGCTGTGGAATATTTTAGGGGTTATCTTGTATCTTTATAAACTCCTTGATGAATGCATTTAGTTTCGGCTATATGATGGCACCTAAACAAGTTGATGTGTTGTTCTCTTTTGTTCATGAAGTATCTCTATGAAAATTTCATGAGGATCCCACTAGTTTTCGTACCTTTGCCAATTTATATTGACAAAAAGGGGAAGAATTAATGTGTAGTTCACACTACAAATACATATGGTTTACGGATCATTATGTAAGAGGGAGTGGGAGTGATACATATCACCATAGTATTGTTTTCAAAGTTGTGATACAATTGAACTTTGATGTTGTGTAATAATACTATGACACTGTATAACAATAATTGAGAGCAATTGTATTCTCGTTATTATTGCTACGGATCTTCAACAACTACGATGCTGAGTTGAACACATTTGGAATCATTGGAGTACTTTAAAGTGACGAAGATTTCGAGTAATGTTGAAGAACCAAGGAGATCAATCATTTGGATGAGAAGCTACAAAGTTTATTTATTTTGCAATCCATACGTATTGATAGTTTTGTCACTAAAATTGACAAAGGGGAAGATTGTTTGAACACTGCTCGGTCGAACTCGCAAGCGTTGCTATCTCAAGCTTGTTTGTCAATGTTAGTGATCAAAACTATAAGTCTTGATTTTTAGTCTACTTATAGTGATGTCTCGGGACTAGGATAGATTGTGTAGTTGAGCATAAGACTTCACGACGTTCATCAATTGAAGACGAAGAACTACTAAGGAGAGCTTGTGGAACTTCATCAATAAAAGGTATGTGGAGACTAAAACTCATCTATCACTTGGAAAGTCTATTTCTACTATATCTCCTATATTGAGACAAAAGTCGTATTATCATATAGTTGTCGATTATGCACATTTGAGATTTCGAGCTGAGATTAACTCGCTTACATATTTCTCGAAATATGTGTTGGTAAGCTTTCGCTTCAACCAAGTTCATCTTATATTCTTGACGAAATTCAAAAGATGATCATGAGAAAATCGCCGAGTAATATCTTACATGGTTTGTGTGATACAATCATTTGGTGTAGACTTGGAATGTTTCGTTATGATTATTTCAATAACTTGAAAATTGCTTTGATGCTAATAGTGTGTGAAAACGGCTATTGTCATCCTCTAAGAAAGTTTCAATGATTAAAATAGAGTTTAGAACTATTGGATTATGAACATAGTATGCATTCTTGCATGTATGTGATCCATGACCGGAACTAGAGTATGCGTACTTGTAGTTGTGAAATTCCGTGTACCAAGTACACATACCAATATACATACTTGCGTAAGGTATAGGTCCGGGAATTTTTGCTGGGTTTTGGAGTTGTACTAAGGTATGCATACCCGTTCGCATACTGGCGAACCCATACTCAAACCGGCTACTTAAGTATGCGTACACGTTTGCATACTTGAGTGGTTAAAGTTCTAAAATCGGTTTGTTCATGAACTAATACATTTTATACATTAAGTAATGCATTCTTTGCAAACTGTGGCTATAATTTTCATGATTGGTTCGAGTGAATCAAACCGATTTTGCTTCAATTGTGTTCTTGTATACTTCTATGAGAATATAGCAATTGAACAACTCTTTAACTAGTTTCATTTGAGTCATTTGAACTAGTTATGGTTAAGATGAATAAGGTTGATATGAGAGTGTTCATATATCTAACCTCGGTTAACTACTGTTGAGCCAACATGGTCTACACCTTTAGGTACGATTACATAAACCTAAATGAAGGTACATTTCATTTGTGTATAACAAGCTAAGTTCAATCTAGCGGTTGAATGATATTAGCTTGAATCTAATAAGGTTTTCATCTAACGGTGAATATTGAATTTTTTGTTACCAAGGTAACTTAGATTACAAACCCTGATTTGAAAACTATATAAAAAAGAACTCTAGCACCCGGGAAACCTAATCCCCACACCTCCTGTGTGATACTAGTTGTATAAGCTAGAGTCGATTCTCCTTTAACCTTAGGTTTTTCATGAAACCCTGTAGGTTAACGACTTAAAGACTTCATTGGGATTATGAAGCCAGGCCCAACTATTTTCTCTGTAGTTGCGTGTTCTGATCTTACTTCTTCTATCCTGATTGAGTATTATCTTTGCTAAGATTTGCTTGAGATTTATCTCCGATAGGTAAGATTAAAAGTAGTCACAAACATCTTCGTCTCATCGTTTGTGATTCCACAATATCTTGTTTCGCTACCATACGATTAAGATTATTGTGAGGTGATTGATAATAATAGGCCGTTCTTTGGGAATATATGTCCGGTTTATCAATTGGTTCATGTTCACCTTGATTTATCAAAAGACAGAACAAAACTCATAGGTATTTATGTGGGACACAGATTTATCTATTCCAATAAACTTTTCTGTGTGACACAAATTTGTTTATCAAGTCTTCGGATTTGAGTATTGGGTAAACAAAGCGCACACTGCTTTATTATCAGTAGAGACTAAAACACATGTTCTTATTGCATCTTGATTCAATTACGGAGGGAGTATGTTTTTGTTTTTCGTAATCAAAATCTTTAGAAACAGAATAATTTTAGTATGTATCTTGTAGCTGAACAAAATACAGCTGAACAAGATACAAGAATAATTGTCAAGAAACCTACAAAGATTTACACAATTATTAGCAAAGATTTAAAGAGTTAATGCTTAATTTAAAAATAGAAACCGAAAACAAGTTTCTAAAAACTGAGAATGGATTTCAAAGACAATTCCACAATCATCTATGAAATCTAAGATTAATCATGATAAATAATATGAAATATCAGTAATAACACACATATGAGAATGATTAAAGCTGCAGAAAACATCAAATTTTTTTGAAACCGATTTTTAGAACGAGACAACTAATTATTCGCCCGATCCTCAAAGACTTTTTTTTATCAAGACTAAGTGACATTTACTCATGATGCAGTAACTAATTCAACAAATGGTGAAACGATCTCAAGTTGTAGAGCAAAAGCAAGTAGAAGCTGGCGCAAAAAATGTTTCTGGCATATCATAGTTGTGATAGTCTTCTTTGACCAGGTCTGATGCCAATGTTGCAGCATGAATACATGAGGCTGAGCAAAATTGTCATCCATATATCTTAAGAAGTGCTTGTTAAAAGGTTCTCGGGACAAATTAACAGGAGAATTACTAGACTGGACATACGACAAGTAGGGGTCTATTGACCCCACTTAATTTTACCTTTTTATTTTTGATAGTAAAGGAACTAATATCATTGCCTCATATGAGAGGGATGAAGGAGATCATATGCCAAAAGGCTATTAACCACAAAACTAAAATTGTCATAAACTTCTGTAGCAGATGATTTTTCACGAACTGACTTAGCTTTATGGTCAGCTACTGACAAAAGAAAAATTACAATAATTGAAACTGGAAACTAAATGTTTTATTTCCTTTATTAAGTTTACATTCTCCCAATGAATCAGAAGGATGCTGCCAGTGATGGACTGACTCACAAGTTTAGCGTCTGCTTCAATATGAATCCTTGATAACTGCTTTCCTTTAGCCCATGAGAGTGCTTCACGAACTGCCATGCACTCCCCTTCCTCTGGACTTAGAATTCCATTTGAGAAGCTCCCTTTGATTCCGTGGCATTCACCTGCATGATTTCGCATTTCATGTCAGTACCAAGAAGGTTAGTATCGTGATCATAAGAAGCATGTACATTGAATTTTATAATGTCAGTCAAATGTGGAGACCAGTGAGATGCATACCTAAGTGAACGATCATGCAAATGTGAAGACATGAAGAATTGAGTTAAAAGAGTTTAGAGTTACTCCCTGGAATACCCCATCACATCTATCCTTCCACAGTACCCATATTCCAATCATGGGCGTGTATAGAAGTCTTTCTTCAATCTTGGATGTGAACCAACTAATCACCCATTGATAGAATGTATGGCAATTATTTCTGACATAGTCGATGTTAATATTAACTCCCCTTCGGGTGATACGAGCATGTCCGCACTCAAAAATAATATGCTCTATGGTTTCATCAGAATGACCACAAGTAACATAGTGAGTATCTATACTGTCATTGTAGACTTCCAATTTACTGTTGGTAGAATTAATGTCTCTGATGCACTTCCAAGCGAAAATTTTAATTTTGTGTGCTGCTTTACACTTCCACAGAGCTTTCCAGACATCATTACTAACAGATATCCCATTGAATTGAACTTCTGTGTCGGATAAAGTTAGCATATTGTATGTGCTCTTGACAGAAAATTTGCCATCCTTTGTAGGCATCCAAACCATGACATCTTCCTTGGATTTTTCAATGAACATTCCTTGAATTTTACTAGATGTTACATTATCAAACATCTGACTGAGCAGAGGTACATTCCATTGATTTGAGTCATGCATCATTAATTCCACAACTTCGCCATAAAATCTAAAAGATTCATTCATTGGTATAGGAGGAGTACTCATACCTGGAATCCACATGTCCAACCATATTTTAGTTTTTTCTCCATTGTTTATTTCCATGAAGTAATGTTGTTGAATAATTTGAAGTTCCTTGGTTATTCCATTCCAGGTATAGGAGCAGTTTTGTGCTTTGATGTACCGATGAATGATATCACCATTCTTGAAATACTTAGTGCTTAAAACTTGAGTCATTATATGACTAGAATCATTGCATATTCTCCATGCCAACTTAGTGAGCAGTGCCAAGTTAAGTTTCTCCATGTCTCTAAAAGAAAGTCCTTCATAGTCTTTGGAAGTGCAAATCTTATGCGATGCTATGGGATTGGATCCTCTGGTTGAACTGTAACCCCAAAAAACATTCTTTCTATAGAAGTAAGCTGATTTAGAAACTTATGATAAGTGCATATTTCACATATATTTAGTGTTAATTCCATGCTAGTATATGTTGGTTTTCTTGCAAATTATTGTATATTACGCTTGTTTTCTCTTATTTGTGTGTTGTTAGGTAAATCATCCAAAAGAAGTGAATTTGTACTTAATTGTGCAAGGAAAGAAGCTAGCTACAAGTGGAGAAAGGCCAAAGACCAATTGTGTAGAGGACGAGAAGATGAAGACAATGGCGAAAGAATGGAGTCATTCTGAGTTCGTATGAAGAAGTTATGAGCAAAACAAGAACTTGGAAAACTAAGGGCTAAATGGTCATTTCAAAGAGAAGTGCTATTGGCACCCCCGCTGTACATTAAGGGGTAGTCATTCTGTTAAGGGGCACTTCCTGTTAAGGGGTAGTCAAGTTCAAGGGAACTGCTAAAGGCAGATCGATCTCTTACAAAAGGGGAGGCAGAAATTCAAAATATGTTGAAGACACCCAGCCTATTTGCTCAGGGCACTTCGTCTGCACTGTTCTTAAACAGAACACAGGAATGGAAGACGGAACTCGATGATCATGATGATCACGATGGCGATGGATTTGATCAATAGTGATATTCAAATTTGAATACATCACTGGGTTCAGGAGAATGATATGAATCTTGGGTAGGAGTCTGATTTTAAATCAGAGAGCTCGACCAGGTCAGGGAAGCATTGGTGATGCTGATGATCATGATTGATCATGCTGGTTATTGATCTAAGTAAAGCTCTAATTCAAATACATCATGGGGTAATTGAAGGTGGTAGAAAACATGGGTACTGGCTTGATTTTGATAAAGCAGTGACACTCGAGCTTGGGGGTGGAATATGGCTGCTGCCATTATCACCGGTGTTTGATGGAGAAGATTGAAAGATGATGAAGTTGACAGTGATGATGCTGCCTATATTGATGGATCTCGAGTCTGTCATGGCTATGAAGCTCGAGCTGGTGGATGCTGGTCACGGTGATTTCATAATGGGAATATACGAGATGGGCGGTACTCGTCATCGGAGATGGAGCTGTTATCAAGCTCGAGTAAGAACAGGATGATGGAGTGTTGTTGTAGAGCAAAGACAGGGATGGATAGGATGCTGCTCGAGAAAGTCGACGGAGACGATGAAGAAGGGTGATGGCAGGCATTGCAGTGAGTACGAGGAGGGAATGGATGATGGAAGTCCAAGAGCTGTACGACTGAGAAGAGAGAATTGGGTGAGCACGTGTAGATGAGAAGAGAGACCATGTTTCCAGAGCTTCTGCCCAAGCTCTGACGCGTAGATGAGGAGAGTGAAGATTGTGTGTAAGAAGGAGCATCGAGGCTGGATAAGATCAACGGTACAGATGAAGTTTCAAAGGTTCCTCAGAGGATCGGACGGATCAGAAGCTATATACACGTTACTAGAATACACCGCGATGCACTCAATTATCTGTAGGATAAACTCCACCGGCTTTTCTTCTCTATCTTGTACGACTTTTGTGGATCGGCTAGGGTTTGTGAAGGCTATAAATAGCTACCAAAAACAAAGAAAAAAAAGACCTTCTTCTTTTATTATTCCTTTTGTAGCTAGACACAACTTTTGGGAGAGACAAATAGAGAGAGAAAAAGAAGAGAAAGTAGGTTATATTCTATTCTAGGGTTTACCCCTTTTAGGGGGAAACCAAGCTATTTTCTTCTTCTTATTTCATATATTTTTTTATGGGTTTTAGTAAATCCATGTGTAGCTAAATTCTACTGATTAAGGTATGATTTCAAAGTCCTGATTAATGAAACTTTAATTCTTTTTACAAGTTTATTTTAAGTTGATTTTTCTTGTCGATTGTCTCTATTATTTTTAGTGTCTAAGATTACTATTGGGTTATTCAATTGGCCATTTGAATTAACCTGATAATAATTCTTCTACTAGTACTGGGGTTGGTGATACGTGTAATAGTCACTCAATTCCATACACAAGTAGTACATCGCAAAAGCTGACAGAGGGATTCTCATTAAGCAATTGTGTATAAAGATGACACTAGTAAGTGAGACCGAGCTTATGCGTCGATGCTAGGATCAACCTAATTCACAAAACGTAATGCATCCGGTGGGTTACATCTTGAGAGCTTATTCATGGTGGCTCAGATGGATAGAATCTGGTAGTCGAGCGCTTCCGTATCCAGTGGCAACAGGAATTCCGGGGATAGCAGAGCTTATTGCTATTCTACGGTTGGTGATAATGGAAATTCTACAAGAAATAAACAAGTACTTTTATTAAGTTACTTTCCAGTGACGGCGAATGATTCCTTAATCATCTTTCTTTTATTTATTATTCTTTTTACTTCACTTTAAACCAATCCCCCATTCGTTATTTACTTGATTTTGCTGATCAAATAACCTATCAATTACACAACTCTCTGTGGGAACGATCTCTTACTACCGCTAACCAGTTAATTAGTGGGAAATATCTTGAATAATTTGTTGTGTAAACGACGCGCATCAACTTACTAGGGAGTTTGAAAGTACCCATTTGATATATTGGTACCGAATTAAGGACATGCTTGATCATGGTACCTCTGCCAGCTTGAGAGAGTTGATATGAAGACCAAGTGGCTTTCTTTTATAGATTTGAAAGCTTCCTGTTTAAAGTGTCCAAGAATTGAATGAGGCCCTAAATACTTCTCTTTAGAATTCATTGTTGTAACACCAAGAATCTGAGTCAAAGCAGCAGCAGTCTCTGGCTTTTTTCTTTTGCTTAAATGTACTGTAAACTTATCAATGTTTATGACTTGGCCTGACTGTGAACTGAAATTGTGAAGTTAATCCAGAAAGTTTTTAACTGATGTAAGAGTAGATTGAGTGAAAATCAAGCAGTCATCTGCAAATAGCAAATGATTAATGGCGGGAGCTTGAACAACCACTTTAATACCTTTGATTGTTCTATTTTCCTGAGAAAGTGAGGTGTCTAGAAAGAAACTCCATTGCTAGAATGAATAAATAAGGTGAAAGGGGATCACTGATAGACGCATTTATGTGTCTATATTAGTCTCAATTCTCTGTACTGTTAGTACTCGATTTTGCGCTTATTTTGGTATTTTATGTCTTTGTAGGTGTTTTTGGAGAAATAAGTTTTTGTGGCGAAATTGGCTCGAAAAGTGGTTTTTGCGCTCGTGGGAGAAAATTACTATACGAACCTCCATTTTGGATAAGGGGTAACCAAATTACTAAGGGGCAGCCTCAGGTCACTTGCTATTCGCACCCCTTGGCTGGATAAGGGGCACTCATCCCCCAGCTTTTGAAAATTCAATTTGGCGGGAAAAGTTATTTTCACGCTGCAGATTTAGGGTTGGATAATTGGAGCTCTTTCAGGGAGATTCAACTCGAGATTTTTATGGGCTGGACTTCTCATGGCTAAACAGGTATGGTATGGTTGATTGGATCATATGAATTGGGCTGGATAATCCGGAAAAAGGAAACAAAGGTGAAGAGAGTTACGGGTCTCTGTTGAGCTTATTTTTGATGATTCAAGGAGACTAAATCGCACATAATCTTCCCTAAGATACTAACTTACCTAATAAAGAGTTTGGAAATAATTGGAGGGCCCAGAAACGCGTAAATCGATTCGGCAGAGAGATTATTGCCGTGACTTGCACGGAAAGGAAAGCAAGAAATTTAATCGGTATTTTTAGGTTTCTGAGGTGTATAAAAGGTGTAGTCGAGTTCCATGGAGGGGTATTGAAGTTTAGAAGAAGTTAGGGGAAGTTTAGAACACCACAGAGATCAACATGAGGAGTTGCAGGAAATTGTTGCTACTGGTGTAGCTCAAGAACACGAAGAACAAAGGGCCATCGAGGACAGTCGTTTTAGGGGTCTTAAAATAAGCGACAAAGCAACAGTGGTTACAACAGTTTCTGTAACAGTTCCATTGTAACAGCTGCTTTGTAACGCCGATACACCGTTGCAAACAGTCTGTGTTATTATTTTTCATCCTTTTAATCAACTTTTGGGCTATAAACATGTATTTTGAGCAAGTGATTAATATGAGGAGCTAAACCCCTTTGCTGAGGCGACGGAGGAAGCTATTTTTCCAACAAATATGTGGTAATATTAATTTAATTAAGTTCTGCAATTCTTTTTATGATTATTTGCATGAATCGAAATTGAAATAAAGATTTTTGCTAACTCTTTGTGTTTTCACTTGATGGTGCATGCTTAGCTTAGGGCTCTTGATGTTCCATGCTTGAGATTAACAACCAGTATTTCGAAAATCTATTATTGGCAATATTTAAGAATCAATTGAACGTTTGAATTGCATGATAATTATTAATATTGAATCACATAAAAATTGGAAAATAGTGGAATCCCGAGTCTCGGTGCTTTTTTATAATCTTGATAACAACTTCGTAAGTTTTCTATTGAGTTTGAATCTAAAATTAAATCTTCACAAGTCTGAGTGAACGACATTCTTACTACCACTTTCTACAACAATTTAAAACCACATCAATTTTTGGCGCCGCCGACGCGGACTTGTTTTTAGATTTGTTTTTAGGTTTTTAGTGATTTTTATTCTTTTGTTCTATTTTACGTTTTCTTGGGTATTTGTGTTTTGGTTACAGGTTTGGATATTGGATCAAAAAGAAAGCTGAGCCAAAGATATTGGTGATTAACTAAAGACTTGGAGTCAAAGAAAAAGCGAAAAGAAACGAGGAAGAGACAAAGAATTTTTTTTTTTAGGTTTTTTTTTTCTTTCGAAAACTGTATTAGGGTTTATAATTATTTTTGTAATTTTTCTTTTTATTTTTGGACTTTTTGGACATTTTTGGGACTTTGGACATTATTTTTAAACCCTACAGAAGGGTAGTCTTAAATATAAACTGTTTGCAGAGAAGGAGGACAATTACGATATTGTCTCTACACCTTGGGTTCGTACACTGACATAGGAGTCACTGGCCCGAGTCGACTACAACCGATTCATCCCCCGTCTGGAACGGGAGGTAAGATTCTGAACACTCGCGAATCCCCTGTCAGCGAGTTACTGGACTCCTTCGTTTGCATATATGCTGAGGACTTGAATACGGCTGCTTTAATTTTCTAGTAAAGGGCAAGGCCTGGCCATACAAGATAAGGGTTCGGATTTCATCACCGTTCTCTTCTTGCCCGCCTTAGGAACACGTAACCTACGCGAACCTAAGCCTCAAAATTTTGACTAGAACAAGACCAATAGGGTAACGAGCTTAATAGGAAAGTCATTCGAAAAATATTGGTTACTATTTTAAGCACACTTCGAAGTTCATGAAGGTTTCCGTGAGTTGAATGCGTGACTGCGCCGCCTTGTAATTCCGGTGAGGCCTTGGGTATCAAAGCTCCACTGAGCTTCCCTCGTCTCTATTCAACTTACTTTGACTCGGATTGATTCCAGAAGGGTTTGCTTAAATTGTAACGAATTCCCTTTCGAAGGATTAGAAGATGGTCTAGAAACAATATAAGTGGAGCCGTCATGCTTTTCGTTTGCTAGAAATCAGTAGGTTTGATTTGGTTGAGTCAGCCTTGTTTTGTGATTGCATAGAATCCCTTCCTTATTCGTTTGCATGCCGGAACGTAAAAGAGACGCCCTAGGTAGATTCGTTAAAGAGAAACCTAGTAGTTCTAAGCGTCTCGATTACCTCAATTTAGAAAGTCCGATTTTTGAAGAGTCCGTTTTTGAACGTCCGTTTGAGGAGACAATCCCTAATATTCCGATAGTGCCAGAAATGGCAACTTTAAAATCTTTGTTGAACCCGACTAGGAATACTCGTCCCTCGTGTATCAGGTTAGCTGAAACAGAAGCAAATTATGAACTTAAACTTGGGACCTTACAGCTGTTCCCAATCTTCTTAGGGAAAGAAAATGAAAACCCCTATTTTCATGTTAGGGACTTTGAGGAAATTTGTAGTACCCTAAAGATTAGAAACCTTGATGATGATGCTTTGAAACTCTGGTTATTCCCTTTTTCCTTAAAAGATAAAGCCAAATCGTGGCTATATAGTTTGGCTCAGGTTCAATTGAAACATATGAACAACTTACATCTGCCTTTTTGAACAAGTTTTTCCCTAGGCACAAAACATCGTCTATTAGGACGCAAATCTGCACGTTTTCTCAACAGGAGGGAGAATCCTTGTATAGGTATTTGGAAAGGTTCAATGATCTATTAGCCCAATGTCCTCATCATGGTCTAGAAAAGGTTAGGTTAGTTCAGATCCTTTATGAGGGTTTAGATTATTCCACTACGACCACAGTAGAATCTATGTGTACAGGTGGGTTTGAAAACCAAACAGTTGATGAGGCGATGACATATTTGCATGAAATCGCCGAAAAGACCCAACAATGGGAAAATAGTAGGGAACCCAAGAAAACAATTCTTCTAGGAAGAGGAAACGTTAATAGGCTAGAAGGAGGCTTTGAATCAGATGCCAAAATTGCTGCAATAGCGAAAAGGTTAGAAGCTTTAGAAGTGGGTCACACTAGTGGTATATTGGAGCCTTTTTGGGAAGGCCAGAATAATGAAGAGCAAGCCAATGCTCTATATAATAACACTAGATTCGACAACCGCCAGAAATTTGACCTATATTAAGAAACCTATAATCCTGGTTGGAAAAACCATCCAAACCTTTCGTGGTCTAAGGGCCAGAGTCAAGGTCAGCTTAGTAATTCGAATGTTCCCCCAGGTTTTGGTTATAATAAGAACTCTCCAGGTCAAGCTTAGTTTCAGAACCCTTCAGAGAATAAAATGTCTAGCTTAGAGGAATCTCTTAGTATATTAAGAAAGAGCCAGGATATGTTAGCACATAGCCAGGAAATGTTAATAAAGAGCCAAGTTAGTTTTGAACAGGAAACCAAGCAGAATTTTCAAACTAATGCTCGGACTCTTGCTAAGTTAGAACTTCAAATAGGTCAAATAGCTAAGACTTTAAGTGAAAGAGATAACGGAAGGTTCCCTAGTCAAACTAATCCCAACCCTGGAGGAGTTCATGAAATAGGTGCAAAACCATTACAACAGTTGAATTCAATTAGAACCCTTAGGAGTGGTAGAGTAGTAGACAATCAGGTAACCATGCTCGATAGTGAGCATACTGTAGTACACCCCTCAGGACCATCCATAGCTGAGGGGACTGATAAAATCTCTGATGATGCCAATTCGGTTCCTGAGAGGCCATATTTTATGCCTAGAGCCCCATTCCACAGCTATTAGTACCAACAAAGAGTGAATCCAACTTTAATGACATAATGGAGGTTTTTAAGAAAGTTACCATAAACCTTCCGTTACTAGAAGCAATTAGGCAACTTCCGGCTTATGCCAAATTCCTTAAAGATATGTGTACGCGAAAGTGAAATCTTAGTGTCCCTAAAAAAGCCTTTTTAGCTAGTCATGTAAGTTCGATCATTCAGAACAACACAACTCCTAAGTATAAAGACCCAGGTGCCCCTACGATTGCTTGCACGATAGGAAAACACAGGGTAGAGAAAGCTTTACTTGACTTAGGAGCTAGTGTGAACTTACTTCCGTACCATGTGTACTTACAGCTAGGACTCGGTAAATTAAAACCTACCAAGATAACACTGCAGTTAGCTGATAGGTCTATTAAAATTCCTCGTGGTGTGATAGAGGATGTTCTTATTGAGGTCGACAAGTTTATTTATCCTGTGGATTTCGTAGTCCTAGATACACAACTTGTCCCTGAACCAGAGAATCAAATATCGGTAATTTTAGGTCGCCCATTTTTAGCCACGTCTAATGCTGTTATCAACTGTAGGACAGGACTTATGAACTTATCCTTTGGTAATATGACCACTGATCTAAATGTCTTTAATGTTACTAGACAACCTTCTGATGATTTAGAGGAAGTGAATATGATTGGCACTTTAGTTCATGATCTAGTTCAGGGCAATTGGGATGACAATTTGTTTGGTGATTCTTTGGATGAATTTGATGAGACAATTCTCTTAGGTCAGATAGATGGACAGACTTTAGACCTAGAAGAAGCTCTCGAACATTTTAACGACTCTATAGACCCGGAAATTCAGGCAATAGTGTTAGGTCTTTCTGAGAGTTATGATGACCCTAAGTTTGGGGGTAGATAATTAGAAGAAGCTTTTGAGTATTTTAAATACTCTGAGGATCCGGAAATTCAAGATATAGTTAAAGGTCTTACGGAGAGTAGTGACTACCCTAAGTTTGGGGGTAGTGATCGTCAAGTATCCTCATTGGAAGTCCCTAACTTGGGACTCGAGCCCAGTGTGTCTGAGGTATTACCTGAGTCTCTTCCGACTCCACAACCCGATCCTCCTGATACTATCCAGGAGGAAATCCAGCTATTTGAGACTCGTTATTTGGGTAAATCCGTTTATCAAAATACTCATATGAAGCTCAAGTGGGCACCACAGAAAAACCCAGTTGTCTTGCAGGAAACCTTGGATGAGGATGTGCTATGTCTGTTCATTTTTCTAATTTGGTGCAGTTTTCTCATAATTGTGGCAGTTTTATTTGATTTGGTTGATCCATAGTTGTTTCGACTATTGATATACGATTTGAAAGGGTAATTAGCCATTTTATGGGTACGTAACGTCTGGCTGAAGACTTTAAACTTAGCACTTCTTGGGAGGTAACCCAACATCCATGCGACACGGTAATATCTTTCCTTATCTTTTTTGCTTTAAATGGTAACAGTTTCTCCTTGTTCATGCTTTTAATTTCATCTTTAGAACATTGAGGACAATGTTAGATTTAAGTTTGGGGGTATGGGAGAAACTTTTTAGTGGCAGTTGCATTGTTAAACTCCAGAGCCTAGAAATTTATGCTTATTAAGGATGGCACTAACTAATCTAAGTAGATGGAAGCATTTTGGTTGTAGGAGTTGAGGAACCAATCTGATTAGATGGAAACATCTAAAGAGTCTATTCATAAAAGCACAGAGCTCAGGTGTTAGAATTAAAGAAAAAACATGGTAGTTTCGCCATATCTCGTTGAATCCTTTTCACTTCTATTTTTATTGTTTTCTTTAAAATATGTTTGTCTAAGTGATTAGGTGGGGCTCACGATTCGAGTTGTTACCACTGCTAGGGTGAAATAGAGTGATTGAGATACGCAAAAAAAAAGAAAAAAAAAGAAGAAAAAGAAAGAAATTGAGACCAGACCATCAGACCAACCGGAATAAATTCAATAAAGTCGACCACTGGTACCCTTGTATATGCCAGCTGAGTTGACCTAGAGTTAGGATTATCGACCACTGGTTCCCTTGTATATGCCGGTGTGTTGATATTAGTCCGAACCAAGTATCTCGGTCCATTAAGATAGGTTCATTTTGGCAGTGGCCTTCAGACAGATATGAGAAACACCGTTCACCTTAGTCAACATCAAAACCATCTATGTTTTTCTATATCCATTTCTTAATCTATCAATGTGATTGGTTGACTCCGGTTATGATGTCTAGAAACTATCTGAGTAGAGCTTTGTAACTTATATATGAATTTTAGTATGCTTGAGTGCAAACTCGTGTACATCAATTGGAATTTCGCATCAGGGTACTTCCTCCTGTAATCAATAAGTATGCCAACCAAGGATACTTTTTAGTGCCTTCCAAGGTTCTGCGTAGATAGCTAAGGTCTGGAGTGTAAAGGTTTTGTGGGTATACCTCTGGTAAACCCTCCCGAGACTATAACTCGGCCACTAGGGCCACCTAGGGGTTTAAAGGCTTATTGCATACGCTAAATGCAATCGACGATGCTGCGATAAGTGAGTTAGGATTTTATTTTCAAGATTTGTTTTGCTCGAGGACTAGCAAATAATAAGTTTGGGGGTATTTGATAGACGCATTTATGTGTCTATATTAGTCTCAATTCTCTGTAATGTTAGTACTCGATTTTGCGCTTATTTTGGTATTTTATGTCTTTGTAGGTGTTTTTGGAGAAATAAGTTTTTGCGGCGAAATTGGCTCGAAAAGTGGTTTTTGCGCTCGTGGGAGAAAATTACTATATGGACCTCCATTTTGGATAAGGGGTAACCAAATTACTAAGGGGCAACCTCAGGTCACTTGCTATTCACACCCCTTGGCTGGATAAGGGGCACTCATCCCCTAGCTTTTGAAAATTCAATTTGGCGGGAAAAGTTATTTTCACGCTGCAGATTTAGGGTTGGATAATTGGAGCTCTTTCAGGGAGATTCAACTCGAGATTTTTATGGGCTGGACTTCTCATGGCTAAACAGGTCTGGTATGGTTGATTGGATCGTATGAATTGGGCTGGATAATCCGTAAAAAGGAAACAGAGGTGAAGAGAGTTACAGATCTCTGTTGAGCTTATTTTTGATGATTCAAGGAGACTAAATCGCACATAATCTTCCCTAAGATACTAACTTACCTAATAAAGAGTTTGGAAAGAATTGGAGGGTCCAAAAACGCGTAAATCGATTCGGCAGAGAGATTATTGCCGTGACTTTCACGGAAAGGAAAGCAAGAAATTTAATCGTTATTTTTAGGTTTCCGAGGTGTATAAAAGGTGTAGTCGAGTTCCATGGAGGGGTATTGAAGTTTATAAGAAGTTAAGGGAAGTTTAGAACACCACAGAGATCAACAGGAGGAGTTGCAGGAAATTGTTGCTGCTGGTGTAGCTCAAGAACACGAAGAACAAAGGTCCATCGAGGACAGTCGTTTTAGGGGTCTTAAAATAAGCGACAAAGCAACGAGTGTTTACAAATGATCTACGTAATGAGTTCCATTGTAACAAATTGCTTTTGTAATTTGATACACCGTTGCAAACAGTCTGTGTTATTATTTTTCATCCTTTTAATCAACTTTTGGGTTATAAACATGTATTTTGAGCAAGTGATTAATATGAGGAGCTAAACCCCTTTGCTGAGGCGACGGAGGAAGCTATTTTTCCAACAAATATGTGGTAATATTTATTTAATTAATTTCTGCAATTCTTTTTATGATTATTTGCATGAATCGAAATTGAAATAAAGATTTTTGTTAACTCTTTGTGTTTTCACTTGATGGTGCATGCTTAGCTTAGGGCTCTTGATGTTCCATGCTTGAGATTAACAACCAGTATTTCGAAAATCTACTATTGGCAATATTTAAGAATCAATTGAACGTTTGAATTGCATGATAATTATTAATATTGAATCACATAAAAATTGGAAAATAGTGGAATCCTGAGTCTCGGTGCTTTTTTATAATCTTGATAACAACTTCGTAAGTTTTCTATTGAGTTTGAATCTAAAATTAAATCTTCACAAGTCTGAGTGAACGACATTCTTACTACCACTTTCTACAACAATTTAAAACCACATCAATCACCTTGTCTGAAACCTCTTGTTGGTGAGTATTCTTCACATGGACTGTCATTAAGCGTAACTGACATAGAAGTAGTACCAGTGTAGTCAAAATCGCTCTCCAAGGTAGATTACTCGCCGAGTAATCGCTACAGGCTATATGACCGAGGCGATTTCCGATTCCAAGCTATTCCCTATTTTTTGCGATAAGGAGGCCGATTTAGACAGATTTTTGAGCAAAGCGAGTTAATGATTTTTCTGAGTTGGCCTTGAATGCACTAAAATTATAAAGAAAATTTATGTAACCCCTCATATGGGAGTTATAAAATAGAAAAACCTCTAATTACATGGTAAACACGTTCAATATAACAATATTACACATTTAATTATACGATAGTATAAAATTTTAATTTTAATAAGGTAAAAATCATGACTTATGAGAAGCAATATATAAATTATTAATAAATAGATTCCTAGTATTAGACCGAGTTTTGGAGATTTGCAAGTCCGAATTTGTTGCTCCTCACTCCAAGCTCCCCAACCGAGTAGG
This sequence comes from Papaver armeniacum, assembly GCA_023531295.1. Taxonomy (NCBI): domain Eukaryota; kingdom Viridiplantae; phylum Streptophyta; class Magnoliopsida; order Ranunculales; family Papaveraceae; genus Papaver; species Papaver armeniacum. The sequence goes on from JAJJWW010018291.1 coordinate 838,216, forward strand.
ACCGAGGAACGATTTCAATTACTTTGAGTAGTACTGATGCATTGGTAGACTAGATCACAAAACTCATCACAAAAACCAAAATAATTGAGAACTTTGATCAAGAAAGACCGTTCCAACCTGTCAAAGGATTTGGACATGTCCAATTTAAGTGCCATCCAACTAATTTTCCCTCTCTTTTTCTTCATTGAGTGTATTATTTCTTGAGCAATGACAATGTTGTCACTTATTAACCTTCCTGTGACATATGCAGCTTGGTAAGGTGAGATAATCTTGGCCATTAGGGGCTTCATTCTGTTCACAAGTATGTTGGAAATTATCTTGTAAGAAGTATTAAACAGACCAATTGGTATGTAATCTTCAACACAAATAAACTTTTTTTTTTAGGAATAAGAGAAATGTAAGTCTTATTTATTTGCTTTAGGATATGGTTAGGCTCAAAAAACTTTGTGACCATTCTGCAAACATCATCACCCACATATTCCCATTGATTCTTATAAAAACCTGCTTGAAAACCTTCTGGACCTGGAGCACTCCAATTCTCCATACTTCTAAGTGTGTCATGCACTTCTTGAAAAGATGGAACTCTTGTAAGGGAATGATTATCTTCGGAAGAAATAATAGTAGGAAGTATGATGTATAAACCTTCATCCAGAACAGGATTAGTAGTGGTGCTGAAGCTTTTGAAGTGATCAGTTAGATGAGCTGAAAAATCTTCTCTAGTCTGTATCCATTTGCCTTCATGGTCCTGCAGAGAGTCAATGTTGTTCCTGGTTCTCCTCTTATTAGTGTTGGTGTGGAAGTACTTTGTGTTGAAATTCATTTCCTTAATGAAAGAATCTCTAGATTTTTGCTGGTAAAATCCACCTTGTATCTTGTGCCATTGGTTTAGCTCTTTGTTGATACTAAGAATGGTTTCATGAATGATAGAATCTTGACCACCTTCTTGAAGTGTATTCAGTTCCATCTGTAATTTTTCAACTTTTTGGTTGATGTCACCAAAGTGTTCTCTATTCCATTAAAAAAGACATTTCCTGGTAGTATGAAGTTTTCATTCGTATCACTTCATTCTTTAACTGCTCTAGGAGAGAGACTTGCCTTCTCAAGGATAAAGACTTGCCTTCTCAAGGACGAGTAAAAATTAGTATGGGTGAAATGGACAAAAAAAAATAGCAAGGATGAAACTGGATTCATCCTGACTTAAACTTAAAAAATAGCAAGGAAGAAACTGGATGCATCCTGATGTAAATTAAAAAAAGAAAAAGTATTTGAAAATGGGTAGGATGAAACTGTTTACATCCTGGCTATTTTGGTATTTTTGTCCATTTAAACAGTTTCAAAATGTAGATGTCTTTTTCACCCAGGATTTGTTGATTTTGGTCTTTTTAACCAATTTTGTGATCAGGAAATCACTGTTTGGATTTGCCAACCAAGAAAGAATGGGAAAAGGATTCACTGGAAATCAAGAAATGCACTTCAAGCATTAGCAATTACAGTTAAACTTAATTTTAGTTTTAACAGTAATTTTAGTGACAAATTATTGAGTGAGTCTATTGACCCTACTCAGTTTGTTCGGAAACCAGCTGGCTCCGTTCTATATATTTTTTTGATAAAGGGCAAAAAATTTATTAGAGATGATACTTCATCAAAGTGATGAAGCAATCAGCGACGGATCCAGGATTTTGTGTCTGGGTGGGCTATTTATTTTTTTTCGTACACCCTGATTGTACTAGTCTAAATACTTGAAAATTATTTACAATGAGAAATACGCTACACGCTACTTAATAATATTTTAAATTGCGCAAACAACATCTATATTAAAATTAGTATTATTATATGAAATTGCGGCCGAAGGCCGCCCGAAATTTTTAAATGTTACTCTCTCCGTCCCACTATTAGATGACCTAATTGAAGTTTGCACAATTCTTAAGGCAATGAATGAAATGAGTGTTTTTAAGTATTTTTTACAACTATACCCTTATGGATAATAATTCGTAAAATTTAGAATCATTTATCTCTCAAACTATACCATAGATTTTCGTAAATTTTGTACCGTTGAAAATCATTTTAAAACACCCACATAACGAGTATAAACATGAATATCAAATTATACATATTTCTTATGATACCGATAATCAATCAAAAGGGTAGTTTTAGAGATATCCCCTTGATTAGTGAAATAGGTCAACTAATGATGGGACAAGATCTTAGACCAAGTAGGTCATCTAATGGTGGGACGGAGGGAGTATTTCTATATATTTGTATGGTTTTCAAATCAGATCATGAGCATCGGGACATTTAAACATCAATTTTTTGTTATTGTTTGCAAAAAGAAAAAAGAGAGATGGGAAGAAAACATCATGTTAACATATATTTTGGTATTGGGCTAATTTTTAGTTTATACATGAGCCAAATTTGGGCAAATATTTGGAAACAACATGACCTAAATTTATCAGGTTGTGGTGGAGTGGGGGTAAGTTCCATTGTTGACTCTAATTTCTAAGTACTAACCTAAACATAAAATGACAAACTTTAAAAGAATTAATCAAAATCATAAGAAATCATGTGAATATGTCATACTAATGGGCTAATTAGAAATTTTATCATGGACTAATCAATAATTTTTGGACAATTAGGCTTGTCTAAGCAAGCTTTTCAAAACTTTGGGGGGTGCTGTAGCCTACCTAAGCCACCCCACATCCGTCACTGGAAGCAATCAACACAAAAGAGATAGCTAAGCTATCTGTGAATTACAACTTGCCAATTACATATAAGGGTACTCAAAGAGTAGCCATGAAACAAATTTGAATTTAAAGACCAATTATACAAAGAGCATTTTGAAGATACGATCATCTGATCCGTTCTATATATTTGAAAACTTAGTTATTTTCTTGCAAATTGGGTCGGCTTACCGAGAATATGATAGAAATTAATCCAGTCAGTATTATTTTCGGGAAATTTTTTAGAAGTCAAACCCTTTGACTAACAAAATTAGAAGCCACCCGATCAAACTTAATCGGTGAGTTCCGACTCCTGACATGAATTAGAATTATTTCCCTCAAGTCTAACGGCACCACCCAGTGCAAATGCCAAAGATATTCGGACAAAGAAACAGCATAGAATTCTGTACGGCACCCACCGCTCAACACGTTTACTTACTACTGTATCCGATTACCACCAAGATTGGGATTAAGGATATCCTTGTATATATAAGAATCCTTGGACTCCTCCCGTAAACGTATCCAATCCCCTCTCGTGGAGCAGAAACCAGAGGTACTAGTTTTTTCGCTTTGATACTTCAGAATATTTTTGCTATTTTTTATTTTATTTTTACAATCATGGGGTTTTTATTTAAGTGCCTAGAAAATACAGATGATGATGAGCGTCCGTGTAAAATCCGTAGAACCTCCTCATCTTTTAACACAAGCCTCCCCGACGACTGTCTAGATCTTATATTTAAGTGCCTAGAAAAAAATACAGATGACCGTAATTCTTTTGGATTAACTTGTCGCCAATGGCTTCGTATTCAAAACAACAATCATGAATCCTTATGGTGTCAAAATAATTATGATCCAGATAATAAATATATGCCCGGAAAATATCCAAAAATTAGTCCGGAAAGCCTTGCCATAATTACTTGTAGGCTGTTGATCCGATTCCAACACCTCAAAAGATTGTCTCTAAGTAGGTTGCCTAGGATAACAGATTTTGTCACATCACAGTCACAGTCCTTTAGCTCCGAAGTTCAATCTCTGAGTTTAGATAATTGCACTGAGTATTCAGATATACAGTTATCTCTAGTATTTTCTTGGTTTCCTCGTTTGACATATATAAGATTGGATTCTTGTGGTATTACTGATAAAGGTCTGGAGGCCCTGGCAAAATATTGTTCATCCTTAGAGACGGTTCTCCTTCCAAGGTGTTACTTGATTACTGATCTAGGAATAAGTTTTCTCGTGCAAAACTGTCGAGAACTGCGCTCTCTTAACATTGATTCCTGCATAAATATAACTGGTATAGGCTTTCTTGAGTGTGCACATACCTTCACCAGTCTTGAAGCAGGCGGGTGCAAACTAAAACCAGAGGGGATTAACGCTATCGTTAGCGGTGGTGGGATTAAATATCTCTGTCTCAAGAGACTTGATGAATTTGAGGTTGATGAAGGATTTGCCAAGGTTGAAGAAAGATTTCCAGAGGTTGAAGAAGGATGCATTAGTACCGAAGCGGTTATAACGATTTCCAAAGGTTGCCCTTTATTAAAGGAATTGTTTCTATCACATTGTGAGGAGGTAGAGCTAGAAGGATGGGAAGCTATTGGTCAGAATTGCAAAGAATTGGAATCGCTTTTCCTGACTGGGTGCCAGAAGTTATGTGATGCGGGGTTGCAAGCTCTATGTGATGGTTGTAACAAGCTTTCCATCTTATATGTAGACAGCAGAAAAAATAGTTGTAGCAACTCTGCTGTAGAGCATTTCGAGCGCACCAAACCCGGAGTGATGTGTTTATGGCCATAGTTCGCTTTCTAGTTTTGGTTTTAATTCAATTTTGCAATTTGTGCGACACTTTGAAGTTTGCAGCTCAAACACACTGCAAAATTAAATTCCATGCCAGTGTTACTGTTGTTTCCTATTTTTGGTCCTTCAGTTTAAAACCCTTTGCAGAAACTTTGAGTTTGCTATTGCTGATCCTGAGATAAGTTTGATGTTCTACTGAATTTCCATTGTGTAGTTTGTCTATTTGTGCAGATCAAATTTGGGTTTGTGCAACCAAGTATGTCAGGTTGAAGCAATTATGTTGATATTCTGAAAGATTTCTTTTTTTGGTTGGTTAGCAAATCTTACAGGGAATTATCTTCTTTGATATAATTTCAGTATTTTGTAATTTCTGCAGAAATTGTGTACCTGATGAAATGACTTTTCTTTATACAATATCACAGAATCGAGTAAACAGATTATTCAATAGCCCAGGCACAAGTTTATCAGTGAACTACCCATACCCATCTGTAACTTGGCCTGAGGATTCATTGGCCAGAGGATTCATTGCCTACATCAGGCTGAAAGATTGCCTACATTAAAAAGAGATTTAACAAAAATCCGTCACGTGAGCAATTTGAATATGTGAAGGCACTCGGCCTTTAAGGTATGGGGTGTCCGCCTCAGGTTTGTGTACGTACACTTGGCCTTTGGTACCATGAACTGAAGTTTCTATCTATTGTTTCAGTCTTAGCTCCTCTCCGAATCCCAGCTCGAGAATGCATTCAGTTTGCATCTCCACCTGCACTTCACGTCGACAGCATACACAAAGACCGCCAGTTCTCATTTTCACCAGTAGTTCACATCAATGGGTTACGCCTCAGGTAATGAGTAATTCCTCTGACAATGGAGTATGACTTCCAAACAGCATTTGGAAATGGGGTTACCTCATGTTGATGAATGGGATCACCTCCTCTCAAGTCAGTACTCATTTTCAGTCTCATGTATTACTTCTCTAAGTCGTGGACGATTTATGCATTATCTGGGGTTACCTCATGTTGATGAACTTCTTTTCTCCTTTTCTGTTCCCCCGCATTTCCACCGTTAACTGTTAAAATGTGAACAACCAGTTTGAATCTGTCAGAGAATGGTCATATCCTAAGGATCCACCATGATAAGTGCATGTCTTGAAGTGCTTGTGGTTCACAGAGCGAGCACACAGATTGATTCTGACAAACTTCACCTGAAGAGCTTTTGGGGTCTGTTTCTCATATGATCCTGTTGGATCATTCGTTGATGATAAAGCCGAGGCATCAAAGAAGAAGGCCAGGAGAAGAGCCTCTTATTCGCAAGCAACGGAAATGTCCCCAGTTCTAATATTGTAGAGACAAGAAAAGTTTGTAATGCAATACCGATTTGGTATATGGATCTTTAAATACATGTGTCTGCAATTATGTTGATAGGATTTCTTTTTTTGGTTGTTTAGCAAATCTTACAGGGAACTATCTTTGATTTAATTTCTGCAGAAATTAAATGAAATGACTTTTCTTTATACATTATCACAGAATCGAGTAAACAGATTATTCAATAGCCCAGGCACAAGTTTATCAGTGAACTACCCATACCCATCTGTAACATGGCCAGAGGATTCATTGCCTACATTAGGCTGAAAGATTAAACACATTAAAAAGAGATTTAACAAGAAAGATATGTAAATAGTTCAGGTTTTCCAGAAATTGCTTATTGGCTGTGTTCAAGTTTTCAAGACTTAACTGAGCAGTACGCAGTGAACATTACAGTACATTGAAGAGCTTGAACAGCTTCTTCTGACAATGAAAGTACTAAGTATCAAAAGACCACAATACACTACTGTTCATAATCTGACACTACCATCACTATTTTCAGTATTACTGTACTATTCTGTTACCTTGTTGATAGCAAAACCAAGGCTCTGCGAGTTGAAGTTTATTATTCTGAAGCACCAAAACTGCAATCTTGGTCTTACCTCTTCCGTGTTGAATTTTTCAACAAACTCATTCCAATTTCTGCCACTTAACACTAATCCTACCCAAATCCTAAACTTCATTTCTGATATTTCGCCTCTAGGATTCACAACTGGAACCATGACTGAATTCCTGTGACCCTCATGATTCACTGCCCGTAAGTAAGTATATTCATCCACAGTAAGGAAACTAATCAAAGCTGGTTGCGGCAATAAAACTCTTGAGTGATGTCGTGAAACGTCAGTAATAGTTAACCTTTTTTCTCCCAACAATGCAGGAATCGTGCCACCTAGCTCACAAACTTTATTAAAGATTAGCAAAACTGGATCATGAACTGATATTGGTAGCTCCACACTACCATTCTCGCCAAGATGACTTAGAAATCCAACTCTTGCATCTCTGGGACTCACTTCAAGATACAAGGGTTCATTTATGTCTTCATATCCATGGGTATATTCCGCTATTGAAGCATTATCCAACAAGACAGTCCCATTTGTGGCAATCAAATGTTGGTTACGTATTTGAAACCCAGCACAATGCTGGATAACATCTCTCTTCAACCACAACACCGGCTGGTTAACATCAATCCACACAGTCCAATCTTTTACTAACTCGTTGATATTTCTTATTGTAACAGGTCTTATCTTCGCTCTTATAATTGGAAGGGGGGAGATTTCCTCTTCAACAAGTACAGGAGGAGGATTAGCATCATTGTTGACTATGTTATTACCTTGAATTCCAATGTTCACTAAATTATTACCTTGAAATCCTTCTTCAGCTGCTGCTGCTGAAGTTGTTTCCTGTTGAACTTCAACTGCCATGGACTTTCCAGCATTATCAGCATAGTACTCAATTACAAATTTGCAACCCATATATACTTGTTTCTTCAATGCTTGTATCTTTTCAGTTTCTAAAGCTATTGACATACGTGTATTTTCTACCCAGGAAGTTACAGAAGGTTCAAGAGCATTTTCTCCCATTTCCAAACCCTTATAGTTTTGTTCCAATACTTTCTTTTTATCGATACTAACTTTTAAAGATCGTAAATTTCCATCAAGTTCAGCACTCACCTTTAGAAATGAAGGAGACTGATGTTGAATCAGAGAATTGTCATCATCGCCCAGTTCATAACATTGTTGCAGAGCTTCTATATGTTCTTCCAAACCTTCCCCTTCATCTTTACAATCCCTTAACAATTTTAATTTTGGTTCAAGATGAGCTCTCATCTCTATGGAATAAGCAGACCCTTTCTTCTCTGGGTTTGAATCATGATCATGTTGCGAAGTCTTCCTCTCCTTGATCATTTCCAACACTTCTGAATATGGAACTGAAAATTTTGAAATACCGCACTTACTGTAATCATCTAGAATACCATCCAACACCTTGACATAATCAGTATTCGGATCCACATCACCACCATACTCCCCCTTGGAATCAAGATACTTAGATAACCCGTCAAGATCAAATTCACCAAAAATATCTTCACTGCCATCAGGAATTTCATCAGCAGCAGGATTATTCCCATTAAAACACACCCCTCCAAGATCTCCCCTCACCTCCTGAAAATAGGAGGAATGATGATGATGTTGAATCACAGAATTTTCATCACCACCCATTGCATAACATTGTTGCAGAGCTTCTATATCCCTTGACAATTCTAATTCTGGCTCAAGATGAGCTATTTTCTCGCTGAAATAAGCAGATTCTTTCTTCTTCTCTGGGTTTGAATCATGATCATCATGTTGAGGAGCAGAAGAACTACTCCCTGGTTCAGCATTAATAACAGGTTCTTGACCCACTTCTTAATTTTCACTTTCAGATTTTCCACCATCATCAACAGCTTGATTTTCACTTACAGATTTTCCACCATCATCAACAACACTATTTCCTTTTCCCTGATGGTTTTCTTCATCTTCTTCCATTATCAATCAAAGTTTCTTGAAATTGTTATATCTATTGAAGCTTCTTCTTTGGTTTAATTTTGGACGATTTTCTTTAAGAAATTTGGTTAATTTCAAAATAGAAAATTTTGAACTGACTTTCAAAGAATAATGGGTTTTGATTATTTTTCTTAATTGAAGGTTTCTTGGGATTGAATTTCTCTGAGAAAACAGAGAGAAGCAGAGTGGTTGATATACGACTTACTGTTTAGTTGAATTTGGGGAAGACGGTTACTCCAACACTTTAGTCACGTGAGCAATTTGAATATGTTAAGGCACTCAGCCTTTAAGATATGGGGTGTCCGCCTCAGGTTTGTGTACACTTGGCCTTTGATACCATGAACCGAAGTTTCTATCTATTGTTCCAGTCTTAGCTCCTCTCCGAATCCCAGCTCGAGAATGCATCCAGTTTGCATCTCCACCTGCACTTCACGTCAACAGCATACACAAAGACCGCCAGTTCTCGTTTTCACCAGTAGTTCACATCAATGGGTTACGCCTCATGTAATGAGTAATTCCTCTGACAATGGAGTATGACTTCCAAACAGCATTTGGAAATGGCCTCCACCATCTCCTGATTGAACTTCCATCATCTTATAATGAGTACTCCGACGCTGAATTACTCATTACGGATGCTCTCCAAATCCCAGCTCGAGAACGCATTCAGTTTGCATCCCCACCTGCACTTCACGTCCACAGCATACACAAACACCACTAGTTCTCATCTTTACCTGCAGTTCACATCAACCTGCATCCATCACCGCCGTTCTCATCTCCTTGCTGTTGCTTTTCAACAAGAAGCCAGCAGAAAGCACTTCTACTACAGCTCCTAATCGCTATCACAATCTCTTCCACCTGCAGTGCATCCACTATGCCACCAGCTGCAAAGCCATACCACCACCAACATCATCCAGTTCGCCTTTCTGCATCACCCGCGTCTTGCAACCATTCATAAGCTGCTGGAGGAGCTATACCGCCATACTTACCACCAGCCATGAATTGGGTTTTGATTTCGATTTTCCTTGCGCTTTGAATATCCTTAATTCTTTGCGGTTAAATGGGACTCCATAATTAGCTGTATTTTATTAGCACTTAACTTATCGAACCCATTATCACATTCTAATCCATCAGCATTATTATCATCATTATCTCCCACTCTTAGACCATTCGGCCTTTAAAAGCCATTCACAGATATGGAAACCCCCCTTCACTACCAATTCAGAAAGAAACTATAGCCACTATAAATGTCTGCGAACCCAAAGCCATAAATATGTATACCTGCATTGACTGAAACTAGGCTCTCCATACAAGCCTCCAATTTGCAAGACAACCTCCAATTTGAAACCCAATTGAATTTCTGAAAAACCAATCGAAACACTGCGGCAGCAAGTTTTAGTCACCCATGTTTTCTCCAGAATCGGAACCGATTTTTTCATTTCCCATCTCATAGTTGAATGCATCTTCTTCCCCAAACCCTAATTGACAAAATACTGAACCTAATTGTACCACCACAATGTATTCAAATAAAATTGAAAAGGATCCTGTACGCTAATGAAGCTCTCTCTTAGCATGAACATCATACGAATTTGTATCTTCATTTTACTAATTTCATCATCTTCCACTCAGCACCTCAAACCCAAAAGCTTTATTATCATCACCATGCTTCCACTACAGCAGCAGAAAAACAACTTACCAGGACTGGAATAACTTGACAATTAGCATCTCAAATTCGCTGACAAAGTAACGAGTGACAATCAAACAGCAAAATACCAAAGAAAAATGAAATCGATCCACTGAGAAAGTGGCTCCGTGAAGAAGGAGGACATGGGTGGTAGTTTTTGTAAGATTTTAGGATTTTAATGGGTTTATTCGGGAGAGTTGATGTTTTTTAACCCACCACTCATCACGTGTTACTTACTGTATCCGATTAGCATCCAGGTTGGGATAAATATTATTCTACCATGGTAAAAGAGTTTAGGACATGTGTAAGAATCCCTTGGACTCCTCTTGTGTGGAGCAGAATAAGAAATTTACTAGTTTGAAACCCGTGCTACGCACCGGGACTACTAGAAGTTTTTACAGCGTTCGTTCATGTCCACCGAGGCGGGGCTTCGCCCTGCACCCGTTCCGATGTGAGTTCTATTATAAACATACTATCCAACAAATTGACAATTTAATTAAAAAATTATAATCATTAATCAAATGTACAATACCATTATAATCTAAAGTCTCACGCGGTTTTGAAAACTAATTTGAAGCAATCTAATAAAACAGTAACCAATTCTACAACTCCCAATAGTTAAATGAAAAATCATACTCACTATATAGTTGTATCAATATATGATATTGGAGACAATAAAAAATATAAAGCACTTAAGTCACTATATAGTTAAATGAAAAAAAAATATGATATTTATATAAATTGGATTACCAATTCAAAAAGGTGCAAATCATATGAAGCACTTCCCGTCAAAGAAATATAATCAAGGAAATTCACTGAAGAAATCACCGGGTGAAGAAAGCATTTTTTTCCCGACTTTATTATATTAATCTAGTATGTAACCCGTGCTACGCATTGGGTACGATACGAATTGGCTCTCATTTGGTGAGGCGAGGCTTCGCTCCACACCCGTCTCAAAAGGCGTCCCAATTAACCACTGCAGTGCATAATAACACTTGGAACTAAATTCACCGGTTTAAAGTTTTGGAGATTAAGAAATCCTCTTAAAAATATACTATTAAATTTATACTTCCTGATAATCAGAAAGCAATTCATGACATTGCCAACATCAATATTATAATTAAAGTCTAAAAATTATTATTCTAAAAATAATAATTGTTAAGTCTAGATTTGAAGTCTCTACTCAAAGTAGCGGTAAAACTACCCGTAGTCTTGCTAGATTTTAGAATCAATTTTTCAACTTAAAAGTAAATAAATAAAATCATAATAACATTATAGCTCAAAACCCATATAATGGCTTCCAGTTCAGCCAAATGTTGTTTGTAGTTCACCCACTATACACTCCTCATCGACCTTGTGTACCGCATTATATACTTGCGTTAAGAATATAGAGTCCCCCAAGGTAGTTAAATTAAAAATTACGCTAATATAGTTGTATCAATATTTGTTATATATTAGATACACTAATAAAATAGATTGCGAACTCTAAAAAGTGTAAAGCATATGAAGTGCTTCCCGTCGAAGAAGATGTAGTCAAAGAAATGCACTGATATATCTTTTTTTAGAAATCATATACTTGCGTTAAGAATAAAGAGTCAACCCCGGTTATTATTCCAGTCTCCATTATAAACTTGTATCAATTTTGATATAAAAGACACTAAAATAAACCGGGATATTAATATAAAATAGATTCTCAACTCCAAATAATGCAACGCATATGAAGTGCTTTCTGTCGAAAAAAATGTAATCACGAAATGCACTGATATATCTATCTTCAGAAATCATATACTTGCGCGAAGAATGGAGGGTCAACCCAATAACTATTCCAGTCTCCAATCCCCTGTTTAAATGAAATATCACACTCACTATATGTAGTATCAATATTAAAGACACTAAAAAGAAATCCAGATATTAATATAAAATTTGTTATATATTAGAGGCACTAAAAAATAATATTAAAGAAATATCACACTCGCTATATATTTGTATCAATATATAATATTAAAGACATTAAAAAGATGTTGGCGACCATGCGCTTCTTTGTGCTAAAGATGTTGGAAGTAAGTTTCGACATGATGTTGTCAGTGATATTCTTGTCGATATTTGTTACAAAGCTAGTGTACCAGCCCGCAAGGAGGTTTATTTGGGCATTGTTTCGGATGAGGATGAAGATTTGAGGCCTGCCGATATTCTTGTTCTCAACTGGGAAAACGGGCAAGATGTTTGCATGGATGTTACGGTTTTCTCGCCCTTTACCGGTGAGGGTGTTCGTTCTTTTGTCCCAGGAAAAGCCATTTCAAAAGCAGTTTCGAGGAAACGTGCTAAATATCTGGACAAGTGCACTTCACTTGGTTATGGTCTTGGGGTCTTGGCCTTCTCCACTTTGGGCGAGTTCGGCGAAGATACTTTATGTTTTTTTAAGCGTCTGAAGAATTGTCTTGTTAATAATGATGCTAGCAGTGTTTATGGTAGTTTTGTTTTTCATAGAGTAGGTATTGCTATTTAGAGGGGGGTTGGTGCCCAGCTTGTTGCTAGGTTACCAACCAATAGTTCTGTATGATATTTTTTTTTTATTTCTTAAGGAATGTCCATATTTAAAAAGAAATCCGGATATTAATATAAAATTTGTTGTATATTAAAAACACTTAAAAAAATGTAATATAAAATAGATTGCGAACTCCAAATAGTGTAAAGCATATGAAGTGCTTCCCGTCGAAGAAGATGTAACCAAGAAAATGCACTGATATACCTTTCTCAGAAATCATATACTTGTGCGAAGAATCAAGGGTCAACCCAATTACTATTCCCTTATAGTTAAATGAATTATCACACTCACTATATATTTGTATCAATATATAATATTAAAGACACTAAAAAGAAATCTTGATATTAATATAAAATAGATTTTCAACTCTAAATAATGTAACACATATGAAGTGCTTCCCATCGAAGAAGATGTAATCGGGAAAATCCACTGATATATCTTCTTCTGAAATCATATATTTGCTTGAAGAATTAAGCGGTCAACTTAATTTCTCCTCCAGACTCCAACTCCCTATAGTTAAATTAAAAATCACACTAATATAGTTGTATCAATATTTGCTATATATTAGAGGCAGTGAAAGAAATGATATTAATATACAATATATACATGGGAAAATTGGGGATATGCCTCAAAATCGACTGTCATCTTGGGGATATGCCCCAGGATTCCAGTTTTCGGGAATATGCCACAGCTGTCCAAAATTCCATCCAAAACCGTTAAGTAGTCAATATTCTCACACACTTAAAATTACATATGCGAATTAAAAAACAGATATATTATATAGTAACACCTTTTCAAGGTTCGGGAACATATTCGAGAGAGGGAAAAAACCTCGAAGAAATTAGAGAGAAATTTCAGACACATTTACGATAAATTGACTATTTAATGGTACCTTGACAAAAATCGTTACTTTGGGGCATATTCCCTTTAAGCTGGAATCTCGGGCATATCCCCAAGAGATCGATTTTGGGGCATATCCCAATTTTCCCTATATACATATATTGCGAACTCCAAATAACTGGAAATCCATCCACATCCCTGAATCTCATTAGCTATGTCCACTGTGTGACCTAGGACATAGTAACAATGTCAAGAAAGATATCAATAACCATTTTGGAGTCTTTGGACCTCATTAGCTATGCATAGACCACATGCCTTATGTATAACATCGTGCATTTTTTTTATATAAAATTGCAAACCTAACCGGGGTATTTTCTGCTTTCTCTTCCTTTTTTTTTTATTATCGAATAAATAGAAATGTCTTTCCTGGTAAAATCTGCCACATCTACAGGTTTACCAAATTTTGTACGATATGAATTACCCCTTAATGAACATAACATATTAAAGATCTCAGGTAGGATTTTATAACATATTCAGAAGTATTTTGCAAAATAATTTACTTCTAAAAGTAATTATTTTAATCCAAGAACATGATCTAACACAACACACACTTGGGAGATATTGTACATCGAGGTGTTCAAAATTTCCACTATATAATCTGCACTCAACATAGCTACTGATTTGGTTCATTCCCGAAATAGAAATATACACAACCTCCATTTTCCGAAATAAATTTTGATTATTTAATTTCAGTTGAGATTTTAATACTGAACTACTTATCTTTATTATATCATTTAAATCTAATATCCAGCTCGGTATTTTCAACATTTATAGAAATTGTTGACATACCTATTATATCAATGGAGCATGTTTACAGTGAACAATGGTAATTCTTCGTTCAGCTAATAAATTTTCATCTCACTTACACCAATTAATGAACATAACATAAACTAAGAGTAGAAGCTCATTACACGATGTAGTTGCCCTTCCGTACCGTTGAACAAAATAAGTGCAAGTAAGGTAACACAGCCATTGGAGGTTACCACCCAAATAACTTTTAGCTGAAGCAGGTATCCAAAAAAGAAGAAGAAAAATTAATAAATAATGTTACTCCCCGGTAAACAATACCACAGTTGATGCAAGAACCCTGATGCACATAATCCACCCGCTTGCATGTAGCAAGTTTTGCAAGCCATGTAGTACCAATCTTTACCATTTGCCAATCCAACAATGGTTGTCTAACCAATAGTACATCTTATCCTAGAGTACAAAAAGATATTTGAGGTTAGATTTTTATACAATATTGCCAACTACCTTACTGGTTCAAACTCACCACCACGTGCTGAAAGCAAAAACCTAAATATTCCTGAATTGACAATATAAAAAATGTTAAATTGAGTGTACATACCTTGTTTTTTTTTTGAAGCAGTATACCTACCTTCTTACTTTCGTACTACATCATCTCAGCTAAGCAAATAGAGTCATTGTGTTTGTATATGGATTGTTCTCCTTAAAATCAACCACCCCCACCCCCACAGGCTCTGGAGAAGGCCTGAAAAGAAAGATAATTTTTTATTCTAAGCTGAACAACCCATATATTTTCATAAAATTTGTTGTATATTTGTGTTTTAGGACTTCTCCACGGTCTATAAACCCTATATGATTTCTTTTGCCAAAAAGCAACATTGAGTTACAATTTACCGATTAACCGATAATTCTCTCATTTATTCAAATAAACATGTAAAGAAAAAAAAAAAAAAACATAAACTCCCAAACAATCTTCACATGTCAACCAAAATTCCATGAAATTAGCATCTTAGATGAATATACATTCCTAAACTGACACTTAGTGAAATGAGTATTGAACCAATTATCAAATCAAGCTTGAAAGTGTTAAATTTCACGATGAGAGTGAGGAAGTGGATGAAACAGAAGGGAAACTGTTTTTTAGACTTATTTTGTTCGGAAATCATCCACTTGATAATCATCAGGATCCACGAACACACAAAAGCTATTTGCACCTGTAATGTTATAATACTTCAACATCCTTAACCACACAAAATCAACTTTCATGCACACAATATATTATCTTCGAAAACAGCATCATACTAAGGAAATTAAGCAGATAGATGAAGAGAATAAGAATTAAAAACATGCATATAAGAAAAACCAAGCAAAATATCAGTAAAAATGACGTTCAAGAACGCTTAGCAATGGAGATTTTATTTCCTCAAAAAAAAAATAATACCAAAAAGAAAGCATTAAGTTGTAATTATATTTCCAAATTAGAAGATCTTAGTCTTGTAAAAAGCTAAAAAGCTAAAAAAAATTAACCTGAAATCAAGCTGCATCAATTGAATTTCATATAGACAGTACCAATGTACCATGATTCTACATGCAAAAATAAATAAATAAAATGATTTGGAGCCAGGATTCTACGTGCAAAAAGAAAAAAATGATAAGCAGATTAGGAGCCATGATTCTACCTGCAAAAAACATAAAACGACGACCATTAGAAGTTTGATATAAAAGACATCTCCAAGAGACTAACGGTTAAATATTAGGGCCAAACCGAAATAACAAAACACATGTTAGATTTTGGATTCAGCATCGGTTGCTCTAACATGTTACGGATCACATAAACGATTAATATTTTCTCACCATAGAAAAAGACCTAATAAGAACTTTTAACATCCAATAAAAAGTAACATGCTGAGATGCTTTAGGAAGAAAGAAAAATCATTGATCAAATACGCTCTTCCATACCACCAACAAAAATGACAACCACATGACAAACAAAAAATTAAAATTAATGTAAAATATTCAACTCTACTATCCAAACTCTGACACTTGAATGGGTTTACATACCATGGAAATCAACTGCCATTGCTCCCTCTTCGATGTGATTTTCTTCAAAAGTCATAGTTTATATCTCTTGTTCGCTACCTCTTTTTTTGTAAACGAAAGTACGTGGGTTTGTGTAGAAATTTGAAGAATGATTTGTATCCTTTATATAGATCTTTGGAAACTTGGCTCCAAAGAAACCTTTACAACTGTTATGGAATTAATTCCCATATATATGGAAATATAAATAAATATAACACATAAATATGATTTTAATTAATGTGACTTGAACAATGGTTACAAACTTTACCATATTAACCATTGGCTTTGTTTATATCTATGTTGCACGGACACGCCTAGAAAGATGCCGTAACCGTGTCGGACACACTTTCGGACACGACACGGTTACGACACTTCACGACACACGATGGACACGCCACATCATGTGTCGCGTAAAAATCGACATTGGACACTTTACGGACACTATTTGGATACTTTCGGACACGCCATAAATGATTATTTTGGTATGAAAAATCAAAATAAATTAAATGCAAAACTAATTTAGTCATCTTTTAGTCAAATCCAAACATTGTTTATGAAAAACTTGATCATAATTTCATTATTATTAATTTTATTTTGTTAGTAATCAAGTATTTTGAAAAATAAGAATAATTATTATCTTGAGTAGATTGTTGTAGAATCTCATTTTAGTGATGTATGTAATACATATAACGTGTCCCCGTAACTAACTTTTTTGAGATTTGACGTGTCCCCATATAAGTGTCGTGTCGTAAGTAGTATCCGTGTAATAAGTGTATGCATTGCAACATAGGTTTATATTAGTAAATTAACTGTATTAATGGAACCCGTAAGATTGTGTTCAGGCAAATAATTAGATTTTTTCAAATACTCTAAACATAAATATTAATTTAACTTTACCATATTAACCATTAGTTTTGTTTATATTAGTATAAATTAACTGTATTAATGGAACCCGTAAGATTGTGTTTAGGTAAATAATTAGATTTTTTCAGATACTCTAAACATAAATATTAATTTAAAATATCAACTAATATAGTAATTTTTAGATGTTGTTAGTAATTTTTTTAGATGTTTATCATTAATATTAAAAATTAATATAGTCATTTCTAGATTTTTTTTCCTTATAAAAGATTCAACAAATACAAATTTATTATTTTATTCCATAAATATGTTGAATTAATTTTTTTATTTTAATCATAAATTCCAAAATTAATATAGTAGTTTTCTTTACCAATTCGAGTTTTTTTCCTTACAAAAAATTTTACAAATTTAAAAATTATTATTTTATTCCATAAATATGTTGAGTTGATTTTTTTATTTCAGTCATAAAGGTACGAAATTAATATAGTATTTTTTATTATTTTTTGGATTTTTTACAGTAACTACATGAAACTATAAAGATTAATAAAGATTAATATAGTAATCTTTTTGTCATTTATATTATCTTTTTTTTTTTCCTTACAAAAGATTTTAAAAATATAAATCTCATTAATTTATCCATAAATACGTTGAATTGATTTTTTTTTATTCATAAATGTAAGAATTAATATAGTATTTTTTTTATTTTCTGGATTTTCTATAATAAATACATGAAATTATAAAAGATTCAAAAAATATAAATTATATTATTTTATTCCATAAATATGTTGAATTGATTTTTTTATTTTAATCATAAATGTCAAAATTAATATAGTAGTTTTCTTTATTTTTCTGGATTTTCACAATAAATGCACGAAATTAATATAGCAATTTTTCTAAATAATGAAGGTCGTCCGTCGCGTGTGTCCCAACAATCCACCCAATCTACACCGCACATTGTCAGATCAACGCACCATATCTAACGAAATTTCATCCGATGAAAACGAATGGTTTCTCAATTAGCCAATGAGAACGCGAGGTTACGCTCACCAACCAATAGGAGAGAGGGTAAGCTCCACCAGTGCTACTTTTATTCTGGAGTGAGGGATGGTATTGAGTTTTTAGGTTGTTGATACCCCTCATTTTGTTTTAAAAAAAAGGCTGGTTTCAAAATAAATTATGGTAGTAAGTTCTGGTTTTTGCTGATAAAAAATTTCTCGCTACTTAAGGATGAGTTTAATCGGTGACGAAGCCGGAATTCTGTGCTTGGGAGGACAAATGTGTACTGTAAAAAATAGTAAAATTGCATAATTGGCGGACGAAGGCGGTCTAATTTTTCTCTGTTGACAATTTTTTCCTTACTTTTTCTGTTATAAACGGTATCATTGAGATGCCGTAAAAGTTGTAAAATATTTTTGTTTAGAGTTGTGAGATTTTTTAATCCTATTTCCATAAAATTTTGACTATATGCAATTTTATATTTTTCAAACCAATTATTAATATTTTTACAAAACATATTTTGAAGTTATACATAAAAATTTATACTCTCTCCGTTTTGGAAAAAGAGATACTATCACTTTTTTATTTTATGAAAATAGCAGCTGGGGTAATATAACGTAAGGTTATTGTAGCAATGTTAAAGAAATTGAGAGGACAAATATGTTACAACCTAAATTTTGTAAGTCTATTCAAGTAACATTATAGTTCCAAGAGGACAATTCTAAAATAAATTTACAATGCTTATGATAATGATTCTACAAGAAAAAGAATATTGTGGTGGGGGACAATTGTTAAATAACTTAAATTTTCATGGTTATTTGCGTCAATTTACCAGTTCTAAGGAGGACCCTAGTCCCTTAATAGCTCCGCCACTGATTTTATCGCCCACTCACAAGTACAAACAAGGGTCGGGTGACATATATTACAAGAATAATGGGCGAAGAATGATCATGATGACCTTCCATATAAAACCCGTAGAACCTCGTCTCTTATCACAAGTGTAACATCCCGTATCTTTCGCATGGCACATGCTTAAAGATGTGACATGGTCTGAGATGAATCTTCAAGTTTAGGTTGTGTGTTAAGGAGGACCCTAGACCCTTAATAGATTAGGATAAATATTATTCTACCACATAAATAGAGTTTAAAACATGTATAAAGAATCCCTTGCACTCCTCTTGTGTGGACTCCTTCCGTTCCAAAATAATATACGCTGGTTTCATGTGCACATTATTTTGAAACCAGCTTATTATTTTAAAACGGAGGGGTATAAGTTTATGGCGGTATTTGGAATGGATTTTTGTTTTGGTTTTTGCAAATGAAAATTTTCGCGCTGCTTAACGATGAGTTTATTCACTGACGAAGATAGGATTCATTGCCTAGGAGGACAAATGTGTACCGTAATAGATAGTACCATTGAATAATTGGTGGTTGAAAGCTATCTAATTTATTTATTTATTTGCATTTTTTCCTCATTTTTTGTGTTATGAAAGGTGTCATCGAGATACCGTAAAATCCGTAGAACCTCATCCCTTATCACAAGTGTAACATCCTGTATTTTTCGCATGGCACATGCTCAAAGAAGCGCCTTGGTCTGAGATGAAGCTTCATCTCAAGTTTACGTTGCTGTTGATGGTGGCTTTTAGCCTAGGGTTAAAATCGTAAAACCGCACATCTGGCATGACGTCATTATGACCATTAGCACATTTATTGAATCGATCAGCATGCTTACGTAAGAATTACTAGGGTACCTTTTTATTTCTATGTATCATGTTCCACGGCAGAACCCCTAACATTGATTGACATCACCTGTACAAAACCCTCATGCTACCGCGCCAAGGCATGCCAACCATGCCAGCCGCACCACTATGCCAATGGAAAACCGTGCCAGCCACATCTCCGCTCCAAGGCATGCCAACCATGCCAGCCGCACCACTGTGCCAATGGCAAACCGTGCCAGCCACATCTACCGCGCCAAAGCATGCCAACCATGCCAGCCGCACCACTGTGCCAATGGCAAACCGTGCCAGCCACATCTACCGCGCCAAAGCATGCCAACCATGCCAACCGCACCACAGTGCCAATGGCAAACCGTGCCAGCCACACCTCCGCACCAAGGCATGCCAACCATGCCAGCCGCACTACTGCGCCAATAACAAACCATGCCAAGCCAAACCGCACCTTGCCTTGGCCCTAGCCATGCTAACCGCACCATGTGCCAAACGGCATGCCAAACCATTATCCACACCACACCTCGCCAAGCCAAACGCACCTTGCCTTGGCCCTAGCCATGCTAGCCGCACCATGTGCCAAACGGCATGCCAAACCATTAACCCCACCTCGCCAAGCCAAACGCACCTTGCCTTGGCCCTAGCCATGCAAGCCGCACCATGTGCCAACGATATGCCAAACCCGCGGCCCCATTATACCATGCCGGCCTTCCCTATGCGGCTACTAAAACGAAGGCGTGCGACAATCAACGGTCGCCCTTCAATCCCATGATCAAATCCTAGCCGACCAAGATTACCAGACAACGCATGGTAACCTTTGGCCCGAAACCCTAGTTTGGCCACGCCAAACCACGCCAAGGCATGCCATGCCAATGGCATGCTAACCTAGCCGCGCCACCATGATGGCCTTCCATATGCGGCTACTAAAACTAAGGAGTGCGACAATCAACGTCGCCCTTCAATCGCAGGATCAACTCAATAGCCATGGAGCCCATTTGTGTCTGCAACTCCTTGATAGCACTCTTAGTTTCCTTCTGACTTTCTTTAAACATGGTGGAAATGCCTTGCATCATTGTTTGAAGCTTTGAATCGATATCGGAACCTTGATTTTGCATTGATTGTTGTGCTTGTGGTTGCTAAAATTGTTGTTGTTGCGGTTGAAATCCACTCGGACGATTGAAAGTATGTTGTTGGATTGCACCTTGCTTGTTGGCATAGCTAAAATTGGGATGATCTCTCCATCCTGGATTGTAAGTGTTGGAGTAGGGATCCTACCGTCTTTGTTTATTTGGAAAGACCGCATTAGCTTGCTCATCTTCATAACAATGAGGAGAACTTGGTATAAGCGCTGGCTGCAACTTGTTGCATCATTCTTTGTCATGTTACTCATTTGTTGACGAAGATCCTCAACCTCGCTCACTTCATTCACTCTTCTTAGAAGCACATCCGAACCACGACTCAAGAATTGTTGTGAGTTTGCTGCCATGTTTTCAATCAACTCTCTAGCTTGTGCCACCGTCTTGTTCACTAGTGCACCGCCACATGCAGCATCAAGGAGATTCCTATCACTTGATTGGAGTCCTTCATAAAAGTATTGGATAATCATAGCGTCACTAAATTGGTGGTGAGGGCAGCTTGCCACCAATCTCTTGTATCGTTCCCAACACTCATACAAAGATTCTCTCACATTTTGCTTCATCCCACAAATTTCCTTGCGAATTTGAGTAGCCTTCGATGCAGGATAATACCTCTCTAAGAAAATTTTCTTCAACCCGTTCTATGTAGTGACACTACTGGATGGCAAACAGTACAACTAATCCTTAGCGCTATCCACCAAAGAAAACGGAAAAACTTTCAACATTGCACCATCGGCATCAGTCTCCGCTGGAAGCATGGCCTTGACAATGGTATGGAAGTCCATAAGATGCTTGTTTGGGTCTTCATTCACCATGCCATGGAACTTTGGTAACTCTCGAAGCAACCCCGGCTTGATCTCAAAGGTTGAGTTGGTTTGGATACACCATTGTTGTGCATCAAGCCTATGAGAAGCCAAGTCCTTGAGTGTACGAGTTGCATCACCCATTGCTTCTTCTTCTTCAACTTGTGGTTCATCTACGAATGGAACCTCTTGTTCTCCTTCTAGTTGTAACTCTTCTTCCACTTCTAACTCTTGATATTCTATTGTGTCTTGACTTGGTTGGAGTATTATGCCTCTTCGGGTAGTTATCCCGCACCTTGGATAGTTCCAATATTTAGAAGCCAAGGATTAGGTACCTGAAAACAATTCTCGCAAACAAGTGAGAAACAAGACAAGAAAACAAAAAGCAAAGATAAAAGCAGAAATTATAAAAAGAAACTAAAAATTTAATAACAATCCGTATGCCTCCCGCATGTAAGGCCAAAATTTAATTCGGTTGTCAGCCGAGCAAAAATAATTTCACTTTCTCACTCTACTAAATATAAATGAAGTACGTGATAAGAAAGAGTTCGTTCCCACAGAGAGGCTTTTGTTGTTATAAAATTTCAGTTTCTTAGTAACCAAGGGGGGATTTTTGTTTTATCTAAGCAATAAAATAGAGCAAAGCAAATAAAATAATTTGAATAATCAATAAAGAGAAGATATTGGTCATGGGATAGTATCATTCACAAACATGTATTTTCATCAATGACTAGAATTGGTATTTTAATCTCTCATTTACTAAAAGTCCTAGGATACCTTGATCGCAAGAATATCCCGCTAATTCCATGATTTCATCACAACCACATTAAAAGATGTATATGTGAATTCTTCCTAGAAAGCAACCTAACGTGTAAAAGGACAATCAAGTTTAACTCCCTAAAAGCAATAAGTTATCTAGAATAAGACTAATCAATGCAAACGAACGTGTAAAGGCACTAATCCGTTTTAACAAAAGTTATGATTCACTTGTGACTAGTAGGATATATCACTACAAGCACTACCCACAATTATGCTACTTAGAATCAGGGATAAACAACTTTTTCATATTGAAAACCCTAATATAGCAATAAGGATGAAGGCAAACTCAATCGATTCCGGACTCGACTAAACAAGCATTCAAACTATATAACACTATTAATTGTGAATCACAAACAATAAATTATTGAGACAAAACTAATTCATTGAATCACATATCATGTTGAGAAATCAACTTTATCCCATAACCAATAATATGTGTTTAGCTACTCATAGCTTTTGAGTTCATCATAATCATAATCAATAATAAAATAATGAAGAAGATGAAAACTAAATGAAAGCAAACCCTAGTTGCCGCTCTCCCAAAACTCCCAGTAGAAAAATACGTGATCCCCCAAAGAAGTAGAAGACTTTTTCCTTTTGTAGTTTTTCATCCTTTCAAAACTAGGTCTTCAAAGCCCAAAGTCCAATAACAAGATGTCCACCAAGCCCATATGTGAGGAATACCCATGTGAAAATATGTCCCAAAAATAGTCGCCGGAAAACTGGTATCATGGCCGTAAATTGGCCGGAGAAGTGGCCGGAAAAGAGCTCAGGTGACCGGCAAAGTCTACCCGGTCACCGGTCAAATAGGGCCAGTACGGTCAAGCTCAGTGAGTCAAGTCTAGGTCAGACAAACGAGTTAGATATCTAGTCAGACTCAGCTGAGCTGAGTGGCCTTGGCCTGAGCCATTTCCACTGTCTTGAGATTGTGCTGCACCATCATTGCACCACTGTGATGCATAACTCACCAGCTGCAACTTCCATGTTATTGCTTAAATTACCAGCAACAGCCAAACCAACTTATTGCAGCAACTTCTCCATGCTCATCTTTAACTGCAACTTCAACTTCATATACTCAGCTGCGACTTCATGGCATTCAACTTCTTTGTCTTTCCTAGCCACCTATCTCACACAGCATCACCAGTACTTCATAATTCAATCACCACTATCAAGTTCATTGCATCCATTGCACTTACACACAGCTAACAGTTCTAACTGCAACTGCTCATGTCATACCTCCTTGTATAACTCGAACTCATCCGCTGCTAACACCATCGTCACAAGCATCATCCTCTCCATCTCCGAGTCATAGCATCACTGAAATATTTATTCTTCCTCCTTCGAGCATTAAGCTTGGAAGCAACATATCTTCCTCCGACTGCAGTTCAACTCATACCACCAGCACTTCTCTGCATCTTCCTTCATCGCACCTCGGACTCGAGCTCTCAGTTCATATCTCATCGGCAAATGGTAGCACCAATGCAACCCCAAGACATCTCCTTCTCGGCTAAACAAACCCATCTCAACTGTGAACTTTCCCATGTTATTCTCATCTTTGTTTCCTAACACAGCCAGACTTCTTATCACTGATCAACGACAACAGTTTGCTCCACCACCAGTCATCATTCAAACATATCCCGAGTCTGTTATCATATGCCACAAATGGTTATCAATACCATTGTCGATCTCCATCATAATCATCACTATTACTGCGTTCAACTCCATTAATAGCAGAAAACTCGAGTTCACCGCTCACCATCATTTTCTGCCTCAAGACCCATTTCAAACACAACGACATCCCATCGAACTCAACACGACCATGGACTAGTGCTCACCATCTCCTCCTCGTCACTTCCAACAGCTTGAGCTCTCCATGTTCAACAGAAACACTTCATCCAGTTTCATCATTCGCACCCTCTGTACAATCTTCATGACCTACTCAAAGTTATTCCATGCTTCACCATTGAACAACACTAACTGCCATCACCAGTACCCTCAATACCAGCTACAACAACCTGCAATGTTAACTCCTAGCATACATCTAAGAAGTTCACTCCTCCATTCAAACACATCTTCAATACCACCTGCAACACATTCCTTGAAAAGCCAATTTCCTCATTCTGCCAATTTGATTCTCTGCAATCACCCTAGTGTCATTGCCTCATTACAACCATTTTCTTTGTAGTTCAAGCATCACTACTAACACTTCAAACACCAGTGCCATCTCATACCAGCTCACATCTGTAATTTTAACCACTTTGTGACTTAGGTTCTATACCACCAACTCCTTTCTCCTCCTTGCCCTGAACCACCAACAACTCCATCAGATAACCACCAACATCATCTCATTTGAGCCTCCATTAACTTCGACAAAACCCCTTGAATCAGCCTCGGTCACCATAATCCTTCTTCCAATTTCATTCTTCGAGCTCAACTGCAAAAGATTCTTCAATTAATTCCATAACAGAACCAACCTCAAGACCTGCATCTGCTAACCAAATTCATTTCAACCTCCATCTTCTTCTTCCATGCAATTAACAACAGATCCCCCTTCTTTGATTCCATCAAAACCCTAATTTCACATTCATCCAGCTTCCTTCTTGGATTTCTCGTCTCAAACTCAACCCTAGCAGCAGACCCATTTTAGTTGTACGGACATAATAAAGACAAGATGAAACAAAACTGCTTTGAATTCAAACACAACCCATAATTCTCTCGAGTAACCCAAATTCCCTGTTCATCTCGAGCTTCTGCTTCTTCAAATACAACTATCAAAACCCATTAATTCAAACAACTTCTCTTCCTATTTCTCTGTTGATGTTGTCTCATAGTTTCTCCCACAACTGATGACAGCGTGACCATCTTCTCGTTCTCCTTTTCAGCCTCAACAGCAACATCTCCTTCTTCTGAATCTGAATTCCTCATACAACAGCAACTCCTCTTTAGTTCTAATGGAGCCGACATGGGTTCTCAAAGTAAATGATTGATAACTCAATTCTATCAATTTTAGGGTCATGTAAGAACTAAAACTGATATCGGGACCCCACTTAATGTTAAGGGCTAATCATCTCAAACATGGCTTGTCGGTTTCAGAAATCCGACAGCTAATTCCTTGCTCAACTCAACTATCAGTTTTGAGGAATGAACTGACAGTTCATTATTCACCTCCTTCAGCAACCTATCCTGCTCCAAGTATCACTCGCATGTGAATTGACCTTTTTGCTCTTTACGCTCCAAATTGACGTTTTTCCTTCTTTTGATCCAAATGACTCCAAAGTACCTAATAACTCAAAACGAAACATAAGATACATAATCTACAAGAAAACTCGCCAAGAAAGCATAAACAATAGATAAATATCAAGGTGTTTTAGACACCTATCAGATTCCCCCACACTTAGACTTTGCTAGTCCTCGAGCAAATTAAACAAAACAATTCTAAAAACATACATACAACTCCGTGTCGTCGAGGCTACAGTCACACTTAGCACGTATAACAAGCCTTTAAACCCCTAGGTGTCCCTAGTGGACGAGTTATAGTCTCGTCAGGGTTTACTAGAGATATACCCACAAAACCTACTTTTCCAACTTACAAGTTCTCCGTAATGATAGCATCCAACGCGCTAAGAAGAAATAAAGATTCTGCACACTAGTAATAAGAAGTTAGACACATAAATGAACACAATCCCATACTTAAAAGTTGATAGAGAAATAACCATCCCTTATCGAAAGAAATTCGGGTTCGAAGTGATCAAAAGTCTCGACTCTGCCTTACAAGAAAGGGTTTTATGAAGTTGCTCTCAATAATAAACAGCTTTTTTATGGGTCACACATGTGTCCAGGTGTTTATGGGTGAAAACTACTCCTGCAGAATTTGGTAATTTGTGGTGTGGATGAGGAATGAATTTAAACCTTAAACAAATACCTTTGCGCGGTGAGTGCTTGTAGATTCGAGAGATCAATCATGCAAGTCCGGCCTAAACCAAGAAATGGCCGTTCCAGGACTTGTTTCGGTCACAAAGTAAAGGAGATGGGGTTGATCTTAGGGAGGGAAGCGAAGAAGGTGTTGAGAATGTGAAGGTGTAGACTTGCTTATGACTTGCAACAAGAAAGTGAACAAGCTTGTGGTTGGTGTAAGCAGGCTCTGGGTGTTCTCTTGTTGTTTTTCTCTGTTTTTCTCTCTGTTGTTTGAAATAGGGCGGAGAACCTATTTATACAAGTCACTGAGCCTTATTCACGTCTCTCGTGGGAAGTGGAGGAAGTGGAGTGATGGAGTAGTGGAGTTGTGCATTGGTGATACACGACCAGCCTTGCCCACTTCTCTGTTCATCTCTAACCGTCCATGGCTTCCTAACACGTTCTTATGATGGCGCGTTGCACGCCGCACGCCGTAAACCATGAGACCAATACCCGATTATGTATCCCCCAGTTTGTGACATGATTGATGGAATGTGTGGATTGTGGATCCACGAAAGATAGCATGTAATGTCAATTGAATAACTGCGTTATTCGGGAAGTCGATACTTGTGAAGTATCGTGTGTATTTTATGCGTCTTTGCATCATGGTGTGGTAAGGTGATGGGTAATGACGCCTCACCGACCAATTAACTCGAACGAGGGTTGAATAACAGAGCTGGTGAAGTTGGACGGATGAGATGATCTTTGAGACACTCATCTGCGACCGTCAATGAAATTAGGGTTTTGAAGAGGCGCGCGAGCATCACTCTTGACTTGGTGAAACCAAGCATGGGAAGGATTTTGAGAGGACCGACCAGGGCATGCATGTAGATGGCATGCCGTTGTACACGTCCATGTCTCACTTTGTCCCATGGAGGTGCGATTTAGGCCACTCAATTTGACCGGCAAAGAGGAGTGGTTGAGATCGATTTAGCAATAGGAATTTGATGCCGCAAAAGGCCGTGCACCATGCTCTTTTCGGCTACAAGGCGTTCCAAGACGACCCTAACTCGGTCGGTCTTGGCCGATTGGTTTGACGTGAAGATGGTAGGCTGGTGTTCACGCCTATACCTCGATTATCCCATGAAAACGTGATCTCGAACCACTCAAATCGTCGTGAAGTTGGCGGTCGAGATTAGTTTGCGGTTTGGGAGGTGTGACCACGCAAGTTTGGACGTGCGTTTTGGGATGAGTCGGGCATGATATGCCTTGGCCGATTAAGTGAGGGGATAGAAGGGCCCACGGTGGTCATCTTTGGTATGACCGGACCGCTTAATCTGTCTGTGACCCTCCATTCGTGCTGAGAAGATGGACGCTCGTGATGGCTTGAAACCCTAATTTTGGCTTTCATAACCGTGTGACCATGCTCCCTTTGGGCGTTGAAGTGGGGACGACCAACCAGGGTTGGTCTTGACCGATTGGTCAAGTACGTAGGCGGGCCCATGGTGATCGTGTTGACATGCTCTAGGCCCTTTGAGTCTACATCTACACCCTCCATCAATACCGCGCGAAGATGGATGGTTGAGATCGCTTTGCAACACATGTAATATGCCGCAAACCCTAATTTAGGGTTTTAGTCCATAATGCTTGGTATGAACGGTTTCTTGGCAAGCTAGGCAATGACCGAGGCCATGCGGGGTCGGGCCGTGGGTATTCCATACCGCTTGGGGGTGATGGAATTGATCCGGGGTCATCCAATCATGCTTATGGAGTTGGATGATACGATCGAATCATATCCGGATCGTCCGGTCAGTCCGGATGCTCAATCGGGCTAGTATAACACACCGAGAGGGGCTGTCGGCTAGTATAACACACCGAGAGTCACCGTGCGGGTATTTCGTACATGGTTTCATTTATAGTACTTGGAGGTTCGTGTTACTGTAAGAGTAACACTCGGTCGTCATGCCACACCGATAATGAGTACGGGAAATACAAAGGCGATATGAAATTCACGGGAAGGGATTGTTGCCACATGCTCCAACCTGGAGGAATTTCATGTATTTACAGAATGGGATTGTTGCCACATGCTCCATTCCTGGTGAATTAAGTGAGGGAGTATCCAACACTTATAAATGGCTTTATCTTTTACAAGATGTCAGCGCATGATTTTTTCTGGTTTTTTTTTTACAAATTTAACCTCAAATGAAAACCCACCATCAACATTAAGTCCCCTGCCTAGCACATAATGGTTACACTATTGTGGGGTAGGCATGAGATGGTGGCATATTTATATACTGAAATGACCAAGCTAAAGTGAATACATA
Source organism: Papaver armeniacum (assembly GCA_023531295.1). Classification (NCBI taxonomy): domain Eukaryota; kingdom Viridiplantae; phylum Streptophyta; class Magnoliopsida; order Ranunculales; family Papaveraceae; genus Papaver; species Papaver armeniacum. The sequence continues at coordinate 867,143 of JAJJWW010018291.1, forward strand.
TTTACCGGATAGTTTCACATCGTCGGCGTTGCCCTGGAACTGGTTGGTTACGATTAAGGATGCGAAGGAAACATGACTTGGTCTTGGTGAGTCGCTTTGGTTCCTCTTGCATATATCTAAGCTCGGTCCCTTCTTCATGTGTACTTCTTTTATCATACGGTCTTCCCTCGGGTATATCCGATAAGCCTCATTGATTGTTATCCCGAATTAGCTGACCTTCATAGGTGGCAAGTAAAGACTCTTTTCCTCCCGGGATTCGTCGACTTGTGAGATTATAAAGAATCATCTCTCATGGTCGTTTATTCTACATCTCGGGTATTGTTCGATCTTGATTGGTGATCGATTGATTTGATTTTTGATTATTTTTTTTTGTGCGCTCATAACCTCCCCTCCTTAAGCGACTGACGATCATTCTGTTGCTTCCCCAGAAAGAAGTTTCGAAGTTGACAAGCCCGAAAAACGTGCACACGAAGAAGTAATGGCTAAGATCGATCTTCCGCTTCGCGAAGTCGGCCGTGCTATCTGGGGATGTCTATTTCACACCTTCGTATTGCAAGAGGACGTATCTGTGCACTTTCAAATGCGATTGAGATGGAGGAGGGTGGAGCGCGAGGAAACGCTGCGCAGACACTAGTAAGCGCAAGGGCCGTAGAGAGATTTGCAGCGCAGTTGAAGAGGCGGAGAGTTGAGCATGAACGACCTCCGAATGAAGGCAAGTGTGATTACCCGGTCCAGGACGGCGTGATAATTCTTGATTCCGATACATACGAACCTGAACATTTGAAAGCAATCTGCGTGGCCCCTAATATTGATGTGCCTTTTGATACTCCCGTTGATGATGTTGGGATGGAGTGCGATCTTTGCGGAGATGCGATGCGTAATCCGAGGGAGATCCGGAGAGGGGAGCATCAACGGTGATGGAGAAGAACCCAACGGTGGTGCGGTGCGAGGTCGACCCTCTTGGCGACTAAAACCACTTTTCTTTTTCCTTCTTTCCAAGTATATTTTGTACACTCGAACATCTTCCTTGTACTCGGTGGCGGCGGGTTCAAGGTTTTCTTCCATTTGATTGTTTGAATAAAGTTTTTTTTTTTATAACCATTTGACAAGATCGAATCGAATCTTCTCGGGCGCAAGGGTGTGCCTTCACTCGTAATTCTTTGTGATAAAAGAAGTAATGCCATAATGGAATACTTACGGACTGTGTTCCCGATGCAAGATCTTCGACTTTCTTTGGGGCGGATGTCTCAAATCATTTTCCTTTTGTGCACATGTTCTATTTCCTTCTTCCCGTGAGATGTTTGCTTAGGGTTTCCTTTCTTGCTCCAAGTGGATTGATTTAGGGCCGACTCGGGACTTTGTGTGAGTAAAGAGGTTCTCAGATGGAAATAGTGTTTCAACTAAATTGGAAATTGAAAATTGAAACCCTAACTATGAATGCAATTATTGCAATCATTTTCTGGGGGAATTACAAATATGACATGAAATTGTAAAAGAAAACACGTTGGAAAAAATAGCACAGCGTTTTCAAAGGGTGGAGGATGCTGGAAAGTGATAACACAGCGTTTTAAGTTCGGTAGGGTTTGAGCCATTTTGAGTGAATTGTTATGCCTTCTAGTTTATCGTTGATGAGCTTGCGGTAGCCGCCTAGGATAACATCTGCTACAGTGTACGGTTCATCTTCTCTTTCGGTGGGTGAGTCGGGTGGAGTGGTCATTTTCACCGTCATGCTCCCGACTTTGAATGTAGTCTTCGTCACCCAGATCTCCAATCCCAAACGGGTTTGAACGTGCAAATACTTGGACCTTCGTCTTATCGTCTTTGACCAAGACAGCCTCTACACTCTTGATAAAACGCTTGAAAGGGCCGGATTCCCATTCACATATCTTAGTTGGGGTTGGTTCGTTGGTTGGAGTCAGTCCCCAGGACTTGTCAGAACGAGGGGCGGTAGGTTGTAAAGAAGGTTGCGTGGGGAGACTTACTTGAGATCGGAACTTTTCAATGTATCTTTGTGTGCTCTCTCCAGGAAGTTGTGTCACATTGGTAAGTTCTTGGTGCGGCAATAGACAGCCATCGGGAGGTCCAAGGCGTGTTGGAGATTCTTTCTGTATCGAAACCGGCAGATGATGAGACTCTAGTATTGCTTTGTTGTCATGCATCCAAGAACGTCCTAGGATCATGTCGTAGTTGGGATGATCTTTGACTATGTAGAACTTTGCTTGCGTCGAGGCATCACCCAATTTGACTTCAAGATCGATGTATCCATATGCATCTCCGGGCTCTCTATTGAATCTTTAACCACGATCGGGTGACGAGTAGCTTCACCTTGAAATCTTTGCCGCTCTCAAGGTCTTGACAGTAATGATGTTAAATTCGGAAGCCGTATCAATCAACGCCTTATCGAACTCAACGTCTCTCAAGCGAGTGACAGGTTAGGAGTCCCGGTTTCCATTGCTCACGTCCTCCGGAAAGACGGGGTTCTCGGATCTGCTTTGGATACAAACGCCTACCGACACAACGTGGTTGAGGGCCGCAAATATGTCTTGACGCTGTCCTTTGGAGAAGTACAAGATTTCACATATGTGCTCCATCATAGATTGTACGGTATTGCGACAGTAATCCCCGGAAATCATGCGGTTCTGATGGGTAGAGGGTATCTATGAACACCTTCGTTTCCAAGTTGGAGTTCCCCCTGTCTCTACCTTTTCCCCGAATATTTGTTTCAACCTCGTTGCAATCTTTGGTTGGATGATGGACGAACCACGTGGTAGCAACAATATCTCGGTATTTGCCATTTCTTCCTCGGTTGGAGGACGTCGATAGAGGGCAGCTTTACGGCGTCGTCTTGGATCCACGCTTCCAAGAGCTCTATCACTTCATTCATGGGAAAAGGAAAACCCGTGTCTTTAGTGTTTTGTGCGGGAGTTTTGTCTCGCTCCTTTTCGAGACGATGTCTTGTGTCCGGGATGTCCGCTTGGTTTGTTGTTCCGTCACTGGAGCTTTCCTTTTTCTCCTCCGCCCACTACACTCCTGAAGGACCAGTGTTGTATTGCTTGTTCGTGAGGCACTGCTCCCTCGACTTTCACGTGAATCTTCACTTGAACGATTCTCGGTTCTTTCTAGCAATCTTTGGTGCGGTTTTTTTGAACGCTAAGGCGACTTCATGGAGTTGAGGAGAACGTTTGAAAGCCCAGATTCTCTAACAGAGTGCGGTATATGGGTATCATCCCGTTGATGCACAACTCCACCAATTGTCGTTCGGTGACGTTCGGGTCATGACAATCCAGCGCTTGAGTTCTGAACCTTTTGACGAAGTCGTTAAGATGCTCGTTGTTCCACTGAAGAATTCTTCATAGATCTGAAAAGGTGATTTGTTCAGACACGAAGAAATACATCCGTAGAAAGCACTGACCATCTTGCTCCAGTTGGATATGTTGTTAGGCGCGATGTTGTTGTACCAGGTGTACGCCCTCCCCGTAAGTGATTTCGAGAATTCTTTCAGGCGCAGAACATGATTGTATTCATGTTCCCCCAAGGATTCCAAGAATCGAGACACATGTTCACGAGCATTACAAGTACCGTCGTAGAGGGAGAACTGGGGAGAGGTGTAACCTCTTGGAAGAGGGATTCGTTGCATGTCTTGAGGGTATGGAGGTTGGTGTTGGTGTGCATCCGTCAGATTTCCTTTGCCTCGGCTTTGAAGGAGTCGCTCTAGATCCTCACGTGTGATGAAGTTGGGTGTCGGTCCCTTTCTCTTGAACATTCGGGAGCAACACGAGCTTCTTCACTCATGTGGGTCCGAGTGGAACGCTTTTGCTCGGGTGAATTGAAGGCATTTCTTGTTGGCTCCAAAGATTGACGTGAATCTTGCGGCAATCGTTCAGTCAAGGTCTTGAGGAAAGTGAGTACCTCCTTCTGAGTTTCGTCCATATCTGTTTGAGTCTTAGCAAGAACTTCTTGTTTCTCCATCAAGTCTGCAATGGTAATAGACGGTTGTCCTCCTCTTGTGCCTCCGGCTCCTCGCCCCGATGAGGGAGTGAAAGTTGTTGTACTGGGTGACCCTTTGGAGGCGTTACACTTGAGGAGATGCGGGATTTGCGGCTGCTCAGCTCTGCAGTGATGGGAGGCGTTACACCTACGGGGGTGTCTCTGCTCATTAGTGTTGGTGATAGAGGTAACGGCTCCTCGAGATGTGTTGGCTACGGTAGCTCCACCCGAGTACTTCGACACGGGATTGTTATCCATGCTAGCCCCATCGAACCGATTCTTGATCCAGGACCTTAATTCCACCATCTTGAAATGAATTGTTGGTTGAATTGATTCTAAGATCTACCCTTTTGAAATTAATAAAATTGAATCGGATTTGGAAGAAATTGACTTTGCAACGAGAGATTAACCTCCCAACGTGGTCGCCAATTGTTTATGGGTGAAAACTACTCTAGAATTTGGTAATTTGTGTGTGGATGAGGAATGAATTTAAACGTAAACAAATGCACTGTGGTAAGTGCTTGTAGATTCGAGAGATCAAACTGTGCAAGTCCGGCCTAAACCAAGAAATGGCCGTTCCAGACTTGTTTCGGTCACAAAGTGAAGGAGATGGGGTTGATCTTAGGGGAGGGAAGCGAAGAAGGTGTTGAGAATGTGAAGGTGCAGACTTGCTTATGACTTGCAACAAGAAAGTGAACAAGCTTGTGGTTGGTGTAAGCAGGCTGGGTGTTCTCTTGTTGTTTTTCTCTGCTTTTTCTCTCTGTTGTTTGAAAAGGCGTAGAATCTATTTATACAAGTCACTGAGCCTTATTCACGTCTCTCGTGGGAAGTGGAGGAAGTGGAGTGATGGAGTAGTGGAGTTTTGCGTTGGTGATACACGACCAGCCTTGCCCACTTCTCCTGTTCATATCTAACTGTCCATGGCTTCCTAACACGTTCTTGTGATGGCGCGTTGCACGCTGCACGCTGTAAACCGCCAGACCAATACCCCAGTATGTATCCCCCCGCTTGTGACATGATTGATGTCGGAATGTGGATTGTGGATCCACGAAAGATAGCATGTAATCTTTGAATTGAATAACTCGTTATTCGTGAAGTCGATACTTGTGAAGTATCGTGTGTATTTTATGCGTGCATCGCATCATAGTGTGGTAAAGTGATGGGTAATGACGCCTCACTGACCAATTAACTCTGACTGGGTTGAATAACCAGTGGTGAAGTTGGACGGATGAGATGATCTTTGAGACACCTATCCGCGGCCAATTAATGAAATTAGGGTTTTTTGAAGAGGCGCGCAAGCATCACTCTTGACTTGGTGAAACCAAGCATGGGAAGGATTCCCGGAGAGGACCGACCGGGCGTGCATGTAGATGGCATGCCGGTGTACACGTCCATGTCTCATAACCTGCGTGCGATCTAGGCCACTCAATTTGACCTAAGAAAGAGGAGTGGTTGAGATCGATTTAGCAATAGGAATTTGATGCCGCAAAAGGCCGTGCACCATGCTCTTTTTCGGCGGCGTTCCAAGACGACCTAACTCCGGTCGGTCTTGGCCGATTGGTTTGACGTGAAGATGGTAGGTGATGTTCACGCCTATACCGATTATCCCATGAAAACGTGATCCGGGAACCACTCAAATCGTCGCGAAGTTGAGCGGTCGAGATCGGTTGCGGTATGGGAGGTGTGACCACGCAAGTTTGGACGCGTGCGTTTTGGGATGGTCAGGCATGATATGCCTTGGCCGATTAAGTGAGGGGATAGACGGTCCCCACGGTGGTCATCGCCGGTATGGCCGGACTTGCTTAATCTAATCTGTGACCCTCCCGTTCGTCTTAGGAGAAGATGGGCTCGTGATGGCTTGAAACCTAATTTTGGCTTTCATAACCGTGTGACCATGCTCCCTTTGGGCGTACGGGTGGGACGACCAACCATGGTTGGTCCCGACCGAGTGGTCAAGTACGTAGGCGGGCCATGGTGATCGTGTTGACATGCTCACTGGGCCCTTTGAGTCTACATCTACACCCTCCATCTATACTGCGAAGATGGATGGTTGAGGCCCTTTGCAACACATGTAATATGCCGCAAACCCTAATTTAGGGTTTTCCGTCCATAATGCTTGGTATGAACGGTTTCTTGGAAAGCTAGGCCGATGACCGACCATGCGGGCGGGCCGTGGGTATTCCATACAGGGGGTGATGGAATTGATGCGGGGTCATCCAATCATGCTTATGGAGTTGGATGGCGATCGGATCATATCCTGGATTGATACTTGGGTCCATCAGGATGCTCAATCAGGCTAGTATAACACACCGAGAGGGGCTCAATCGGGCTAGTATAACACACCGAGTAAGCTCCAGACGGAGTATTTCGTACATGGTTTCATTATAGTGCTTGGAGGTTCGTATTTACTCTGAAGAGTAACACTTTCGGTCGTCATGCCACACCGATAATGAGTAATCGGGAAATACAAGGCTGATATGAAATTCACAGGAAGGGATTGTTGCCACATGCTCCAACCTAGAGGAATTTCATGTATTCACAGAATGGGATTGTTGCCACATGCTCCATTCCTGGTGAATTAAGTGAGGGAGTATCCAACACTTATAAATGGCTTTATCTTGTATAAGGTGTCAGCGCATGATTTTTTCTGTTTTTTTTTTTTTACAAATTTAACCTCAAATGAAAACCCACCATCAACACCAGGTAGGAATGAAGAGAGAATCCTGTGACACCTTGAATGGTAGGAAGGCAAAAACCCTCCGAATTGTTTTGAAAACCCACATTTTTTCTTCATTTTGAAAACCCATTTTTCTTACGATCTCTAAGAAAGGAAATCAACCACTTAACGAAGGTGGGAATATTCTTACTTACCTCGTTATCCGTTCGGCGTGCAGTTAGCACCACTCTCACAGCATCCATAGAAGTGTCTTCGGTCTTCAATCCTTGTCTTCATCTTCGTCTTCAGTCTTCAACTCTTGATGATGAAATCTTGAACTTCTTAGAATCTTGACAATATGATTCTTTCCGCTAATTCCTTGTCGCTTGAAACTTCATTATAGATATTTCTTCTTCCATTGTCTTTATTTAAAGAATACAAAACTTAAAAATGAACTAAACAAACAAAAATATGATACAACAGATTTTTCTTGTCTCTTTTTTTTTCTTTTTTTTTCTAATTGTTTTTTTTTCTTTTTTTTTATTATTATTATTTTTTTCTTATAAACAATACTTTATTCATAAAAGGAAAGATCAATGTTACAAGAAAATTTAGGTAGCCTAGCGACAAGCTGGGCACTCACACCTTTTTGAATAATAATACATATTCTATGAAAAAGTGAATTACCAATTTTATAGTTGGCGTCATTTCTAACAAAACAATTCCTCAAACGCTTTAGAAAAGTGACGGTGTCTTCACTTAGTTCACCTAAGGAAGTAAAGGCTAAAACTGAAGCTCAGTAACCATGCCTTGCGCACAATTCTTGATATTTATTATTATTATTATTATTTTATTTTATTTTGATACAAGAGAAAATAAAATACAAATAAGATAAAATAAAATAAAAATGTAATTATGATAATTTTCACTCTTGTACAATAGTCTTCAACTTGTAAAAAGTACTCCTTGTCTTGTTGCTTTACTTGAATCAAATCTGCTCATTTAATTACCGTTGCTTGTAAACTTTGAACGTCTTCAACTTTCCTTCGAATTTGTGATGCTCCTCTTGTTGATGATGATGGTGTTTATATGGACCTGTTGGTGTAGAGAGAGATAATAAAGTGGATGGTGCTAACTGCGAACAAGATTACAAGTGGTATGTAAGTTAGCAATTCTATGTCACCATCATGATTGATAAAAATAGCACTCAAGAGATCAAAGTAGTGCTTCTATTGGTGGGAGGTTGGGCACTCACCATTCTACCCGGAATTAACGTACGGTGACACATACTCTAAAAGCACATATTTAGACAGGTACAAAGAATTGAAGGTCGGTGCCTCTCATGATGTAACATGGGTAGTCTCCACTATAGGGACCACTACTCTAATACTAATTCAGTCTGCACCTTATTTTCCACTGGCATGGTTAAATCCAACTTTAACTCTCATACAATTAAGAAACCCGATCATGTTCTCTGTCATCTCTAAGTTCAGTCACTCTTATGAGAATCTCGATATAATCTTAGTGACATGTATACTATGTGACTCTAAACTAACCACAAGTTGGAGTTTTTTATTCACTAATTTACTAAAAAAATTGAAAAAGTTGAAATTTTTACAATGCAAATGCCACTCCCCCACACTTAAACTTTACATTGTCCTCAATGTAAATTGAGTCATCCAAAGTAAGTCAAGGTGGGAAATCCTACATTATAAAAAACTAAAAACAAGACATGAAACTAAAAATACCTGGCTTGATTGGGGTATACCCAAACTAATTGGGGTATACCAAATTTAAAGCCATCCAACCTAGTGTGCTAAGGGGTGTCTAAATGATATTGAAAGACCAAATTGTCCCCCAAACCTTGCCTGAATCCTTCCTAAAAAAAATTCAAATTGTTTGCCCAAAAACTCTATTCACTCTAATCATACATGATGAGATAAAAAAAAACAGAAAAAAAAAAATGAATCATACAGGTTTTGAAATTGGGTATTATTTTGTACCCAATGTCAAATCGAGTATTATTATGTACATACTCGATTTGAGATTGGGTACAAAATAATACCCAATCTCAGATACCTTATATTAAGTTAGAAATCAAAATTTATGATTTCTGTGTCTTCGGCCGGCAAGGTCGTGACATGCATATCTTGCCGACTTTTCATAACAGCTATGGCGGCGACTATAAATTTTTCGACAGCCGGCAGGGTATTTTTTGAATACCTTGCCGGCCAAATACAGCCGGAAGGGTATTTTTTGAATACCTCGCCGACCAAAAACAGCCGGAAAGGTATTTTTGAATACCTTCCCTACCAATAAATTTTATGTCATCTCCGTATGTCAAAAAACAAAAGTCCGCAAGGTTGACGATGAAGATCTTGTAGGACACTTTTGGCCGGCGAGGTCGAGCGATGAAGAGCTTGCTGCCACTTTTTTGGTCGGGCGAGTCGACGATGAAGATCTTCTTGGGACACTTTTGGCGGCATGATCTTCATTAGTCGACCTTGCCGGCTTTTCACTTTCGAACTGAAAGTGTTGATTTATTCTTTGATTTTGAGTATGATTTCATATATGATTTGCAATCCCCTTTTTAGAAGTATTTGGTTGTGTGCTTCATTTTCGTTGCAAGAGATATCTAAAAAAAAAAAAAAAAATCATCAAAAATCATCCCACAAAAGTTCAATCAAAAACAAAATTTCATAACTTAAAATTCATAAGTTTTAATCTATTCAATCAATTTAAACTTAATTAATTAATCTAATCAAAATTTTAGTGTTAATTAAACGAGGACAATTTTGCCATTTTGAAAATACAAAGGTTAAGGGGTGGCTTGGTTTTACTTCAAAATGACCCTATTTTGTCTTATTGGGTATACCCTAAATTAACAGGTATACCCCAATCAAGCCAAGTAAAAATAAGACAAGAAATACTCATCTGATGGGTTGCCTCTTATTTAGCGCTTGGTTTAAAGTCGTCAGCCCGACTATCTCCTTGCTTTCTATGACTCCTCCAGAGGGAGTACTTCCACAAAGTTAACTCCTTCCACCACTTCGGAAGTGAAATTCTCATAATATGGTTTCAATAGGTGCCCATTAACTTTAAGTTCTTTCTGTAGTTATGCTACGAATTTCCACCGCACCATGAGAAAACACATTAGTAACAATAAAAGGTCCGATCCATCGTGACCTTAATTTGAAATAAATGCAAGCGAGAATTAAACAAAAGCACTTTTTCCCAATGCAAAATTGTTTCCTAGAAATCATGTATCATGAGATACTTTCGTCTTTTCCTTATAAATGCGTGAGCTTTCAAATGCATCATTGCGAAGCTCCTCTAGCTCTTGGAGTTGTAACTTCCTTTGCTTTCCTTTGCTTTCCAGCCCCATCCATCTCCATATTGCATTGCTTAATAGTCCAAAACGCCTTATGCTCAATTTCAACGGGTAAATGAAAGGTTTACCATACACAAGCCTAAAGGGAGACATCCGATAGGTGTCTTGTATCTTGATTCTATAAGCCCACAAAGCATCAATAAGTCGCATGCTCCAATCTTTCCTTGTTGGGTTCACCGTCTTCTCTAGAATGGATTTCACCTCTCATTTAGACACCTCGGCTTGTCCATTTGTTTGGGGATGATAAGGTGTTGCAATCTTGTGCGACACATTGTATTTCTTCAACAAGCTTTGTAAAATCCTGTTTTTGAAGTGAGAACCCCCCATCGCTAATTATGGCTCTTGGAATTCTAAACCTTGCAGAGATATTAGCTTGCAAAAAATCTGAAACCACTTTAGAATCATTAGTTGGGGTGGCCTTAGCTTCCACCCATTTAGAGACATAATCAACAACAAGTAAGATATAAAATCAATACCCCATATATCAAAAACTTTAATAAATTGAATAAAAGTTTGTGGCTTCTTTGGCACCTATCACAAGTTGTACAAATTATATATGCATCCTTAAACAAGGTTGGCCAATAAAAACCGCTTTCAAGTACCTTGTGAGAGGTTCTCTTACTCCCAAAATGTCCTCCACAAGCATAGGAGTGACAAAAAGATTAGATATAATTAAATTCAGATTCGGGAACGCACCTTCTTATTACTTGGGCACTACAATGTTTCCATAAGTATGGATTATCCCATATGTATTGGTTTCCTAACTTCTTAAGTTTGTCCCTTTCAGCAAGAGACAAGTTCTTTGGGATTTGTTTAGATACCAAGTAATTGACAATATCGGCATACAATGGTTCTCCAAAGGCAATTGAGAATAGTTGCTCATCCGGGAAACTTTCACGCAATGGGATAGCTTCCTTGTTCATAGCAAGACGGCTCAAATGATCCGCAATGGTGTTCTCAATTCCTTTCTTGTCCTTCATTTCAATATCAAACTCTTGCAAGAGTAAAATCCATCGTATGAGCCTTGGTTTCGCTTCTTTCTTCATTAGCAAGTACCTAAGTGCTGCATGATCAGAAAAGACAACAACTTTTGTACCAATTAGATAAGAGCGAAGCTTTCCCAAAGCAAAAACAATGGCTAACAACTCTTTTTCAGTGGTTGTGTAGTTTTGTTGGGCCTCATTTAACGTTCTAGAAGCATAATAAATAGCATGAGGAATTTTCCCCACACGTTGCCCAAGCACCGCACCAACCGCATAGTCACTTGCATCACACATGAGCTCAAAAGGCTTGCTCCAATCCGGTGGTTTAATGATAGGGGCTGAAATCAATAGTTCTTTCAAACGATTGAATGCCGCCATACACTTTTCATCAAAGTTAAAAACCACATCTTTTTGCAATAAGTTACAAAGTGGTGATGCTATCTTGGAAAAATCTTTGATGAATCTTCGATAAAAACCTGCATGACCAAGAAAAGAGCGTATCTCCCTCACCGTAGTGGGAGGGGTTAAAGCACGAATAAGGTCTATCTTAGATTTATCGACTTCCAAGCCTTTAGAAGATATTATATGCAGATGGGAATGAAGTTGATAAGTTAACTGAGAAGGTACAAGGGGTTCTGGTAGTGCTGATGGTTCTGTTCTAACTACTTCTAAGGTAATTTTGATGTTTTTTGGTTTTTTGTTTGTTTTTATGATTGATTGGTAGTTGAAGCTAGAATGTTTGAGCTATGCTTGTTTACAGTTCGGGTTAAGAAGTAGAGGGAGTGGTCAGTTTTGTGTGGATGATGCATTTGGAAGGGGCTTGATTGAGTGATACTGAGATTAGCAGAAGGAGAAGTTTGCTGGTAATGGAAGTTAAATTCAATTCTTACTCACTTTTTGTTGGAGCTAGCTACTAAGAATTTGCTGTTGACTGACAATAAACTGACAAACAAGTTGTTGTTGGCTCTCGAGTATCTGTTATCTAGATCAATTGGAAGTTCTGATTGCCTTATTTCATGTGTGAATTTCACCCACATTTTTGAATTACAGAGCTGGTCACAGGCTTCGTTTGGTTTCCTTATCGTCCTTTATTAGATATTTCCACGTTAAGTGGTTCAAACTTTTGCAAAACACATATCACCTTCTCAATTTTTGAGTTACTTATTTTTTTTCTCTTCGCTGAATAGTTCTTTGAGAATCTGTCATGGTATATGTTTATGAGGATGTACTTAGTTAGAAGGAATAATTGTAAATCAGGGACGAATTCAGTTGGAACCTTTTCTTAGTAGTGGAATGCACATTTCCAGCCATTAGTTATGAACTTAATGGTCATCACTATTGTTCTGGCAAAATAGATGATTGTGGAAGCTACTAGTTCAAACTAATTGAGGTTATGTCTTTGGTAATAAACCATCTTCAGCTTAGCATAACAATTTCCAACCTGTACCTCTCTTGTTTGGACGTTTATCCTTTAGGCATATCAAGCGAGGAGAACAACGAAATATTTGGTCCTTTGCAGGACTAATTTGTATTTGGTATTTTTTTATGCATCACTTTCTCCTGATGTGAGGATGTCTAGATGTCTAGCTAATTATATACATAACTTTGATCCTGACTTGCACCATGGCACTTTAAAAAATTCTATACATAGCTTGGTTTGGTTCCTTTCTTACTTCATGGGTTTGTCTTGTATTTATCTTGGTTTACATGATGCTTTCGATTTGGATTCTCAAATATGTTTCTATTAGGTAAATGATCTATTTGTAAATTGTTACAGGAAGGCTTAATGTCGTATAAGCAATTTATTCAAGAGCTTGAAGATGACATACCGTCACTGTAAGCCGAATGCAGTATAATAGGGGCAAATGTGATTGATACGTAAATTGATTTGCTTTATTTATGCATTTATTTACGATGGAGTAAAATCTGCTTTTGATTGTTTAGGTATCAGGAATACAGATCAGAGTACATATCTACTCAGAGACGTACTTTCTTTGATGCACACAAGGATGAATGGTAAACGCATTTTGTTCATTTTGACCGTTTTGTTTGTGCTTATTTCATCTTTTGTATATTCCGATGAATTTGGTTTTGGATATATCTTTGAAAGACAAATATCACCCAACAAATTTAGTATCAATTATTGAAAGGTGAGTTTTACTTTCTTTTTACCGAATGAATTATATTACTGGGTTATGGCATGATGTGTATTAGGGGATGCTAGATTGCTAGTTTATTGTAACAAACTAATATGTTATATTCTCAAACATTGGTATGGTAAGGGACACTAATACACTTGGGTTGACAAAAGTTGTCATTGGTATGTTTCATTGAATCATTTACCTTTTCGTCAGGTTTGAATTGTAGATCGATGCTCCTAGTTCTCTTGCTGTAATTCATGACATATTATGATTCAACTTATTTTCTTAATATGGAATTGACTGGTAAACCCGGCTCTGTAGATGGTTTTCTTTATAATCTGATAGCATCAATGCGAATATTGAGAACATGGTTTGCTCATTTATTGAGAAGGTATAGTCCTACGACCCAGTTCCTTATTTATAGTATTTTCTGTTTGCATTTTTCAGGAGAGATCAGTTTAGGGGTCTTGACAAAGATAGATCTCATGGATAAAGTCTTGCGCTATTGTTTATGTAAGTTTCTTAGTGCCTTGCAGTTCTTCGTTATATTCTCAAACATATCCCTCGGCCATAAAAGATGTTTTGTCTTTTATTAGTATTCAAATTACGAGGTGGAAAAGATGTTCCAACTTCCAAGTATGATTCAGGGTATTTCTTAAGAATTTAAAGTTCTTAGATTGGTTGACAGGGTAATGTCTTGATTGACATTCTTGGGGTTCACCAGATATTAGAAGGAAAATGTATCGACTACAGTTCCCTTGGATTGGTGTTGTTAACCGTTACCAAGACAATATTAACAGAACTGTTGACATGATTGCTGCTTGTCGCAGGGAGTGGGAGTATTCTGCAAGTACCCTTGATAGCTGGTGCTCTCCATGTTCGTGCATTATTCCAAGATGCTAAGAAAAAGGTCAGTCTCTTGATAGTTGAACATAGTCCCTTAATACTGACCAACATCTTGGTAGGAGCAAAGACATGTCAAGGAATTAAGATGTCGGTTTTTTCTTTTCCGTTTCTATTTTTATTCCTCCCATGCTTCATACTGTTTCTTAGAGTAACAACAATACTAGATTCCTCACAGTACTCTTTTTGCCGTACTGTTTGAATACCAAATATTGTATTCTTATTTCTTATCATGTGCTATGAAACTTAAGTCTCTTAGTAAATTTTGGAAAACTGAAACGAGTTGTCGGAAGTTGGGTTTTACTGTTTATCTTCTTGCCGATTATGTCGAAGTCATTAGAAAGCATAATGATCACAAACAGTAAGTGTTTTATTACATTACTGCATTTGCTAGATATTTTTCATGATCTTTGTTAAAACTATCTCAAGTCTAATCTTGTAATACTGGTTTCAGGTACATATGGTAGTCTAAGGCGGATGAAAAGTTTTTATTATTTCTGAGGATGAATGGAGTCAACCACTAGGACGAGGAATCGTAGGTTGCATCTAATTTGGGGAGTTTTGGAGGAAGATAAACTTAAAGTGAGCACTTGAATTTTATGTATAATTTTGTTGGGTATTTACTTTTCATACACTTAGCGTGCCAACGAAGGGATCTGTATATCCATGTTGACTGGCCTCTATATCGAAGATATGGGCATGCATTTGAGGTAATGTGCTGCGAAGAAATTCTCATGTTGGGTCTTTAGTCTTTACTCTCTATTTACTACTCTAGTTTAATCTGAAATTTTATTATTTATCGGGCATTCAAGTTGAGGATACCAATCAAGCTTAATTGAAGCAATAGATAGCCACAAGGATAAATTGGTAGTAAAGGAGGCACCAAGAGCATTGAGTATTAACTTTCTTGAAATCAATCTTAAAACCTAGTGCAACATATATACCGTAAGAGCTATGTAACATGTGGTTGTGTAAACACTTTTATTCATTTTAGTAAACAACTATGGAGTATGAATTATGAAACTGAATTTGAATGCTAGTGAGCAAGCACGATGACAACTTGCCCAACATAGAATGAATGTAAAAATGTGTTTAGTTACTTGTCAGAATTTGATACTTAACAGAATTTTTTTTGGTACTTAGAAGAATTTGTATTCTTTCTT
Organism: Papaver armeniacum; assembly: GCA_023531295.1. Taxonomy (NCBI): domain Eukaryota; kingdom Viridiplantae; phylum Streptophyta; class Magnoliopsida; order Ranunculales; family Papaveraceae; genus Papaver; species Papaver armeniacum. Next base: position 882,367 of record JAJJWW010018291.1, read on the forward strand.
AATAGAAATGAATGAATGTTGATGTAAATTGATTGAAGCAATTATTGTTGAATGTGGATGGATTGAAAGGTTTGTACAGGGTAGTATTTGGAATTCCGGTTTCCGGCAGAAAATGTACTGCCGGTCAATATTGCCCTGGTCAAAATTGATTTTGACCAATTTTGACCAGGTCAATTTTGACCAGGTCAAGGTTGACCGGCAATAATTTTTTTTGCTGTTACAAAAAAGTTCATAACGGCTCTGAGCTGTTACAACAGCCCTGTTGCAAAAAAATTTGTAACGGCCCCCAGTCGTTACCACGTGGCAAATTCAGAAACGGCTCAAGCCTGTTACGAGGACGTTACATAAAAAAATGTAACACCCACTTTTGCAACAGTAAGAGGCCGTTACAACCCGTTTTTGTAACGGCCTGGTTCTGTTTCTAATCCCAGAATTTGGTGTAGTGATGGCCTAAAACTATGCCATGAGTTACCATAAAATGGCACTTCTCAAAGTAAATGATTGAGAACTCAATTCTCTCAATTTTAGGGTCATGTAAGAACTAAAACTGATATCGGGACCCCACTTAATATTAAGGGCTAATCATCTCAAACATGGCTTGTCGGTTTTAAATCCGACAACTAATTCCTTGCTCAACTCAACTATCGATTTTGAGGAATGAACCGACATTCATTCTTCACCTCCTTCAAAGAACCTAGCCTGCTCAAGTATCACTACTTTGTAAATTGACCTTTTTTGCTCTTTACGCTCCAAATTAACGTTTTCCTTCTTTTGATCCAAATGACTCCAAAGTACCTAATAACTCAAAACGAAACATAAGATACATAATCAACAAGAAAACTCGCCAAGAAAGCATAAACAATAGATAAATATCAAGGTGTTTTAGACACCTATCAGGCCTCACCTGCCAAGCCGTCCACCATGCTTTGCCTCTCCAAGACCGCGCCATTGCCCTGGCCCCACATGCCAAGCTTGTCCGCGCCATTCCTTTCCACGCCGAGTCCAAGCCGGGCCGTAATGCCCGCGCCCCCTTTCCAAACCATCTTGACACCAATAACTACGCCGACCTGCCCAAGGTGATGCATAGCGAGACTAAGCCGACAATTTTCATCTCACCACATCACGGTCCGCACCACCAGCATAATTTATGTAAGGCCGCCAACACGGAAGCGCAAACTCTCTTTACCTCGAAAAGGTTAGTCGGGATTTCGACCATCTTATCACGACTTGTTTCAATTTCTTGTCCTGGCCTGGCACCATCTTATGCTTACCTCGCAACGATGCTCTCGTTCTGAGCTAAGCAGGGGACTTAATGTTGATGGTGTCTTTTAGCCTAGGGTTAAAATCGTAAAACCGCACATCTGGCATGATGTCATTATGACCATTAGCATATTTATCGAATCGATCAGCATGTTTACGTAAGAATTACTAGGGTACCTTTTTTCTTTCTATGTATCATGTTCCACGGCAAAACCCCTAACATTGATTGACATCACCTGTACAAAACCCTCATGCTTTCGCGCGCCAGGCATGCCAACCATGCCCTCGCACCACGTGCCAATGGCAAACCCGGCCAGCCACATCTCTCTCGCGCCAAGGCATGCCAACCATGCCAGCCGCAACACTATGCCAATGGCAAGCCGTGTGACTACATCTCGCGCCAGGCATGCCAACCATGCGCCTACCCTTTTGTGCCAATGGCAAACCGTGTGCGACCACATCTCTGCGCCAAGGCATGACAACCATGCGGCCGCACCAACGTGCCAATGGCAAACCGTGGCCACATCTACGCGCCAAGGCATGACAACCATGCCGGCCGCACCACTATGCCAATGGCAAACCGTGCCGACCACATCTCGCGCCAAGGCATGCCAGCCAAACCACTGCGCCAATAGCAAACCAGCCAAACCGCACCTTTCCTTGGCCCTAGACATGCTAACCGCACCATGTGCCAAACGGCATGCCAAACCATTGGCCCCACCTCGCCAATCCAAACGCACCTTGCCTTGGCCCTAGCAATGCTAGCCGCACCATGTTCCAAACCATTGTCCCCACCTCGCCAAGCCAAACACACCTTGCCTTGGCCCTAGCCATGCTAGCCGCACCATGTGCCAATGGCATGCCAAACCCACGGCCCCACTATACCATGCCGGCCTTCCCTATGCGGTTACTAAAACGAAGGCGTGCGACAATCAACGGTCGCCCTTCAATCTCAGGATCAAATCCTAGCCGACCAAGGTTACCATATAACGCATGGTAACCATTGGCCCGAAACCCTAGTTTGGCCACACCAAACCTTGCCAAGGCATGCCATGCCAATGGCATGCCAACCTAGGCGCGCCACCATGCTGGCCTTCCCTATGAGGCTACTAAAATGAAGGTGTGCGACAATCAACGGTCACCCTTCAATCCCAGGATCAAATCCTAGCCGATCAAGGTTACCAGACAATGCATGGTAACCTTTGGCCCGAAAGCCTAGTTTGGCCACGCCAAACCGCTCAAGGCATGCCATGCCAATGGCATGCCAACCTAGTCGTGCCACCATGATGGCCTTCCTATGCGGCTACTAAAAACGAAGGCGTGCGACAATCAATCAGTCGCCCTTCAATCCCGGGATCAAATCCTAGCCGTCCAAGGTTACTCTGGACAACGATGGTAACCTTTGGCCTCGAAACCCTAGTTTGGCCACGCCAAACCGCTCCAAGGCATGCCATGCCAACCTAGTCGCGCCACCATCTTGGCCTTCCTATGCGGCTACTAAAACGAAGGCGTGCGACAATCAACAGTCGCCCTTCAATACCAGGATCAAATCCTAGCCGTCAAGGTTGCAGGACAACGCATGGTAACCTTTGGCCCGAAACCCTAGTTTGGCTACGCCAACCGGGCCAAGGCATGCCATGCCAACCTAGCCGCGCCACCATGCTGGACTTCCCTATGCGGCTACTAAAACGAAGGCGTGCGACAATCAATCTAACGCCCCTTCAATCCCAAGATCAAATCCTAGCCATCCAAGGTTACCGACAACGCATGGTAACCTTTGACCCAAAACCCTAGTTTGACCGCGCCAAACCGCGCCAATGGCATGCCAACTCTGCAGTGCCACCATGCTGGCCTTCCCTACACGGTTATTAAAAACGGAAGCGTGCAACGATCAACGGCTACCTTTCCTCTTAAGATGCAAAATCTCGACCGTCGAAGGTCACCAAGCTATCAAGTCTCCCAAGCTCGACTTGCCAGGCAACAACCATGCTATATGTTCTCCACGAAAACATTCGAGACATCAATACATATCACAAACTGGGGGATCCACTTGGGGTATTGGTTTGGCGGTTTACAGCGTGCGGCGTACACTACGCCCGTAATAAGGAAGTGTAATAAGGATGAGGCGGTTAGTAAATACAAGGAGTAATGGTGAAACGCTCTTTTTTATGGAACATCAATTCCATGCGTTAACGGTTACCACCTCCTCCCTTTTACTCACCCATTTTTCCATTCCTTAATGAGACCAGAGTACGTTTCACTTCGACTTGTATAAATAGGTCTTACCTATTTCCACCGGAAAAAAAAAAGAGTTCGGTCACGAGCAATACAACACTCAGAAACATTTGCTAGCTTTCCATCTGTTAGCTTCCCATTTTCTGATACAAGTCGTGAAACCACTACTCTTCCAGAATCAACCTGGTTTCAACACTTTCTTCGCTTCCCTCCCCAAAACCAACCCATTCTACTCCTTTTTGTGACCTAAGCAAGTCTGGAACGGCCATTTCTTGGTTTAGGCCGGATTTGTATAGATTGATCTCTCGAATATAAAGTACTCCCTTGCAGTACATTGTTTGGGGTTTAAATTCGTTTCTCACCCATACACCCGAAATTACTGAAATCAGAAGAAACCATTTTCACCCTCAAACAGTTGCGTGTTAAGAAGAATATTGGCCTAGAGCCAATACAACGCCAAGTATGGAGACAATGGCTCTTGGTCAATATAATTTGCATGTTGCGCCATAGAGGCGCGTTATTGGCTTTAGCTAATGTAACCCTCGTAATGCACCGTGATTTTTCAATATTGGCCCATGGCCAATTAGGAGGATGACCTTGAGCAAAGTAGCGCTACTATAGCGCATTACGCAGGTCATTGGTCTATGGCCAATATCACACTAAAATGGTGCATCATGCCAGAGAAGTCTGGCCAAGATAATGTACAACCATAATGGTTGTAAATATTAGAATTGGCCTATGGGACCGAATGAAAACACAACCATCATGGCCAGTTATTCAGAGGTACATGTCAACAGCCATGAATAGTGACACAAGTAAGTCAAAGTGGTCCTCAAGTTTAAGTTGTGGAAATGTCTTTAAGACATATGTAGGGTGGGGTGGTTGCATATGTGGACTATGCACAAGTAAGCTTCGTAGCTTAGCCGAAAGAGCATAAATGATGCTTAGGCCTCATCTAAATTTGTGTAGCCTTGACGATGGGGTATATGATGTGTATGCATCACTATGCCATGCCTCGTACTAAATATGCATCACCTTGATGCATTTCAACGAAATAGCCTATACGGACTAGGCTTATTGCTTGGCCACGGCCTTGCAACACGAGTTAGGTTAAGTTTCTTGTCCCTTCGAGGATGAACTATGGTCAATGCTTAATTCATTTAGAGTAGGGAAGGGTATATAGGCAGCGCCAATAAGTTACAACATTGCCGGTCCAACACCTTATCGCTCATATCATCTAATTGCGAGATGATTATGACATATTGGCCTCTCATATCATCTGACTCGGTGATGCGATGCAAGAGATGATCGTGGGCATACTCGATGAGGCGAGTTGCATTCCATTTCTTGGATACTCATACTTCCTATCAAGTCGTCTGATGCAGGCATGTACCAATTGCGCATTGGGCATGGCCAGGAAAGTAAGCAATATCGGTGTGCAAGTTAGTGAAGCTTGCATAAGCCCTAAGGAAAGTACGGCATGAGCCTGATTGATCCACCCTTAGCACGATAAAGATCAGTGCATGCTTTGATAATTCCCAAGCTAAGGAAGCTTGAAATAGGCGTAGAATGGCCTATGCGCAAGTTCGAAGAGCATGCATTATGCCTAGAGAGGACTTGAAAGCCAATAATGCATGAAATAATACATCGGCGTTAGCCTCTTTGGATTCAAACAACCCTTCGCAGAACAAGGGTAAGTTGGAACAATGTGGAAGCTAAGTTCAAGGCAACATACTTGCTAAGAAAGCTGCAAAGGCAAATGAACGTGCATTTACAGGCGCAAAGAGGAGTTTTAAGGATCGGTTAGTAGCATCATAATAGCGCATCGGGGAGTTATAATATGCGCCCCTGGTGCACTATGCGTAATTTTCCAATCTATCACAATAAGCCTCCCGATAATTGTTTAATTCTTATATATAAGTGTTTATAAACTAGACATAATCTTAGTTTCCATGGACTAACTTATCGTCAATGGATTCGTATTCAAAACAATAATCATGAATCCTTATGGTATCACAATAATTATGATCCGGGAAAATAACCAAAAATTTGTCTTAAAAACTTCCACGGTTATTTGTAGGTTGTTGATTCGATTTTAACACCTCAAAATAATTGTCTCTAAGAATGCTACCTGGGATAACGGATTTTGTTACATCAAGTCGCAATCCTTTAGCTCGAAAATTCAATTTCTGAGTTTAGTCATTAAACTGAGTATTCAACTAAGGCTAACCCATATGGGCTAGATTGAGCTGCTAGATTGGCCAAAAAGTGTTACAAATCAAGAAAAAAGTGTGGGAAAAAAGTTAACACTACTTCTGTCTACTTTTCTCCCTAGCATTTGCTCGCAGTTCAACTAGTAGCGAGATTGAAATGCTGAATCATTCCGTGCTCAAAAAGTGATACTAACGCTGAACCATTCAGCGCTATATAATTTTTTCTCATGGAGAGAGAGGAAAAGAAGTAGAGAGAAGGAAAAGAATGAGAGAGAAACGTAGAGAGAGAGGAAAAGAATGAGAGAGAGAAGCGTGGAGAGAGAGGAAAAGAAGGAGAGAGAGAGAAAAGAAAAAAGAGGGAGAGAAACGTGGAGACAGAGGAAAAGAATGAGAGAGAAATAAAATAAAATTATGTGCGTTGTTTGGTTCGGCGTTGTTATTTGTTTCAAATAAGCCATTGCTAGATTAGAAATACGATAGGACTTAGGAGGTTGCCCTAGCTGAAATGGATGACCAATCTAACATCTAGCCCATAGGGGTTAGCCTAAACCAAAGAGGACTTGAGTCTTCGATTGCGGTGGGTCATCTCTTTCTCTCTCACTTTTTGTTTTTCGCGTCTGCAACTTTACCATTTTTTATTTCACATGGGTTTCGTTATTTTCTACCTGGCGTCTTTAGGGGCGACCCCGAAAGAATTAGGGGCGACACAAAAGACAAAATAGGATGAAAATACTAATATGCCCCTTCATAATCGGTAGGTTAATCCATAATCGGAAGGTTAATCCATTTTTGGGACAACTTTATATTCGGTAGTTATATGAACTATTTTGACTACCGATTATAGGCTCAACCAAATTAGAAAAATAGAAGATTTTTGCAAAATCTCATTTTGGGGCAACTTTATATTCGGAAGTCAGGATGCCTTCGTTTATTACCGATTATAGGCTCAACCAATGCAGTTGAAAAAGCTCGGTGCGGGCATGGACGTGGTATGAATACAATGCCGGTACGCTATACGAGGGGTGCAGGGGTCCGGGCGTAGCCCCTAGTTTGACCTGATTTTGGAGACAGCGTCTCGTAGAAAAAAATTTTCTACGAGAAAATTGAATTTCAGTCCGTTTTTGCAAAATCTGATTTTGGGGCAACTCTATATTCGGTAGTTATATGAACTATCTTGACTACCGAATATGGTTGGATATTTGCAAAGAGAGCCACTGTATAATCGGAAGTCATGATAACTCTTCCTTTCTTACCGATTATAGGCTCAACCAAAATTTCAAAAAAAAAAAAAAAGATTTTGCAAAATCGATTTTTGGGGCTACTCTACATTCGGTAGTTATACGAACTATTTAGACTACCGAATATGGTTGGATATTTGCAAAGAGAGCAAGGATAATCGGAAGTCAGGATAACTTCATTTACTACCGATTATAGGCTCAACCAAAATTTCAAAAAAAAATGGATTTTTGCAAAATCTGATTTTGGGCTACTCTATATTCGATAGTTATATGAACTATCTTGACTACCGATTATGGTAGGATATTTGCAAAGAGAGCCACTGTATAATCGGAAGTCATGATAACTCTTCCTTTCTTACCGATTATAGGCTCAACCAAAATTCCAAAAAAAAAGATTTTCGCAAAATCTCATTTTGGGGCTACTCTATATTCGGGAGTTAAATAACCTAAATTCCCTACCGATTATGGTAGGATATTTTCCAAAGGTCTACTTTAATCGGGAGTCAAGATAACTATTTTGACTACCGATTATAGGATAGTCAAAATTCAAAAGATAAAGGATTTTACTTTATATTCGGAAGTTATACAAACCAAATTTAATCCCGATTGTTGATTAACTACCGATTGTATAGTTATCTACCGATTGTAAAGGGTAGTTTGGGATTAAAAAAAAACGCCCCGCAAATAACCTACCGATTGTCAAATAACCTACCGATTATGACAGTTTTTGTCGTTTTGTGTCGCCCCTAATTCTTTCGGGGTCGCCCCTAATTCTTTCTAGCACACTAATACTGATGGGAAATCTAGAGTCTGTTTGTATACACAGCTTAGATCTGTGTTGCGTGGCTGTAAGCCATGAAGAATAGTCCCACTCACTCGGACCATAGAAATCGTGAAAAAAAGTACTACTAGATATTGACTGCACGTTTAGAACATGGTCCAAACTAAACTCAAAAATTGGCTTGCAAGAATAGGGTTATTCATGGTTTAGTAACTGCATGATCTTAAGTTGTACACACCAAATGTCGAACTAATCTTAACACTCGAAAATCGAGCAGTAAATAATTTTTTTGGATGGTGAAGATGCCGACGAGTTCGAAATTAGGTCATTGGTATCATCACTCATTAACTTTATCATTATTCTACAGTGACAACGACGATTAAACTGTGAGCAATTCTACGTAGCCCCAAGGCTTTTTGTGTGCGTCAATAAATAAAATAAGAAAGGAAAAAAAAACTTCAAACATTCCTAACAATTCAGAAAAAAACCAAAACCATTAAGATTGGTGATTACATTAGACCACTGAGAAATTAAATATTTTGATTGAGTGTTTCTCTTTTCTTTTAGAGAAAATGGATAAAATTTTATTAATAGAGGAAAAAAGAAACAAGGAAAAACAAAAAGAAAGAAACTCCCCAAGACCAGAAAAAAAAAAAAACGCAATTAGTTACTTGTTGTTAATTGTCTCCTCCGATTTGAAATAAGATCGTGAAACTAACTCATCGAACCATTGATGAATCGAACCCCATTGAAAAGTAAACCTTTTGATCTCTACAATGATCATGTGTGGTCCTTCCCTTTTTTAAGCCATCACACGCCTTTTAATTCCATCCGGTTTGTCTCGTGAAACGTAATATTATCTAAACCTTTTTCGCAATCTTTTCCTTTGATTAACCTCCCAAAGCTATCTCGATAATATCTATGTGAATCCATCAAGCATCCATTCTTAAAATAAAGCAGTTATATATGTTCTTGAAAAAGCATAGTTGATGAAAATATGGTTTTGGTCTCTACTTACCATTGCAGAAATCAGAGACAGGTGTGTTTGAGATCGGCCACCTCTTTTATCAAGTTGTCCACCTAGGGAATTGCATTTTGGATTCCAAATCAAATAAAATTTGGGCTTTAGGATGTACAAGCTTTTGTCATGTACCCGAGAGTACAATGACAAGGTTAGATCAGAATTTGGTAAGATAATCCTCAATTCGTGAGAATTGAGGTGGATACGGGTTATTCTCAAACCTCACGGTAAGCGCCTGCTAGTTCAAAGAACCAGTTTGAGACAATGTTACTGAAAATAGACTGATTGATTAATTGATCGATAGCGTTTCCTTACAGAGTGCTCGCATTATGTATCTAGGTTAAAAGTAAAGACAACTAGTATTTAACACCCTTACAAAAGATAAGCATCACTAATATGCTAACTACTACTATCAACCAACTAGGAAACGATAAGGGCACTCCTCTCTCCTACCGGGTACACGACATTCCACTCCCTTTGAAAACATCCTTGTCCTCAAGGATGAAGGTCAAGGATAAAGATCCATTAATACATAGGATAAACAGTCAACCCACTGCGAGGTCATAAGTGCTTCATCTTAGCCAGCAATCAAGGGATCCTTATGCTGCAACATGCTCTGAGCTAGCAGTGCATGCATCCATTTGCATGTGTCGTGGGAACCACATCCTATTTTTCCAACTTAACTTAATGTTGTCCCCCAGTACTTTCCTGAGAAACTGTTTCTAGCCTCACTTTACTGGCATGTTCAGCACCATGAGTGCTTGGAAGCATGTGATTGCCTTCCAGCGGTGACGATACTTGTGTCTGTCTCATATGAGCACCTGTTGTTGAATGTGAATAGAGAGACCTCATATAGTGAATGAAAGTAATCACGGAGACAGTTGGACCAAGCCCAGTATCATCAAATTTTATAGTCTGGTAAGCACTAGTGGAAGCAAGACTTGTATCAGCAATCCTGGGAATAGTTCCATGGAAACAAGGAATAACTCCATATTTAACTATGACAAGAATATTTTGCTTCATATTGTCTTCGGTGCAAGGAACCGCATAAGAATGTGGGAGTGTGTGCTCGACTTCAAACCCTCCTGGAAAATGAGTTGCGATTTTTGTAAGATGGTCACATAAATGAGCTTCAATATCTATCCAGCAATAATCCCTTCTCTGGTAGTACCACATCCCCAAAACATGATGTAAAAGGAATTTCCCCCTATCAAATACAAATAAACTAGGAAGTTCTGTAGCAAAGATGTGTGGAGCTCTTGGTGGTAACGCTGCATTCCTGAGATGTACAGGTAAGAAGAACATACCTAAACTGAAGTCCACACATAAGATTTCACCACTAGAAACTGTATGAGGGATCCTCGCCTCAAAGATAAACAATATAACAAAAATGGCAGCAAAAATTATGATGAAAAATGAACTTGGTGTAGAGCCCTGTGAGGTGTCCAGCGGAGCAGAAAAATAGCAATAAGGAGATAAATTTCCACATTTTGTATCCCTGTAGATAACCAACTGCATTCCCATCTCGTGGATATCAACAATTGTAATCGAGTATTGGCTTCAATAGTCTTGATATAGAATCCTACTCCAAGAGAACTACACACACAATTTTCATAGCTTCTACTAACCCGTTCCTTTGCCTTCGCAGCCTGAGAAACTTGTAGGACATGAAGTACCACTGAATTCTAGGATGTGGTATCTGATTGAAACATTGAACACACCACTAAGATAAAAAAATTATCAACCCAACTAATATTTCTCACACTCCACAAACAGTGGAACCAATTTGAACTTCCACCTCAAGTATCCTATCCACAAGGAGAGTTTAGCAAGCACCTCAAGAAATTCAAATGGTAGCTGAAGAAATAAATTGTCGCCCTCTTCCTCCCGAGCACTAGAACAACCCATGTATGTGCCTTTCGAATGCGCACCGCTCTAGCCAATAAGAGAAACAAAAATCTATTTCTTTTGCCGACAATTCGAAAACTCGCTTCTTGTTATCATTATAATCACTAGTTGTAACCAAGATCAATATAATTGAAGCACAAAACAATGTATCCGATTTAAACCCATGCTCACTAACAAGCTCATAAACAAATTTTTCAAAGGTGGTACGCTATTGAAATTGAACCCACGTGAAGAATGAAAGAACCAGTAAATACATCATCGCAAAAGAATCTAAAACCAGCAAATAACGGAGCAAACCGTTTTTGTGCATGGCCAGACTCACTTTGCCTTGGCCCTTGAAATATCAAAATAGTCCAGTGAACATTGCTTTGTTGAGGCCTGTTATGAAACATCTGGCTATCATCATAGCTATCACCATTTTGAACAGACAAAGTCATATTTGAATACTCCAACAACAATTCAAAACAGTACCCAGGAATAACAATCACACAAGAAGGAAATGTAACAAAATCACATTCATATTCACCAAAAGAATTAGAGAACCTTTTAATACCATCTGACTCTTTGCCTCGATCAAATACTTTACCCATTTTGAGCTGCCAGAAAAATTTTACTCCAACACCACTCAAATTCACAATCACAGACATTTTATCAAACATTTTGCTCTCATCTAGAATTGCAGCATTATTAATACACAAACGCACAATCATATGGATACACGAGAAATCTAATTGGTACCCCAAACTTGAAAACCATGGAATAATGAATTTCTCATTTGAATTGAAAGAAATAGGGATATGTTTACCTCGATCAATGATACCAATATGGAAACAATCCAGACAATTTAATTTGTTGTGAAGAACGACTAACTGCGTCTAGCATACGCGCAAAACTACTCTTGAGATCCTGTAATTCCTCCTTTGTTATGAACCCATTCCATTGAAGAGAATTATTATCAGCTGGCTTATTGATATCATCAAACGCCTTCATGGATCGAAACGGCTCTAGATACCAATTGTCATGTACCTGAGAGTACGATGACAAGGTTAGATCAGAATTTGGTAAGATAATCCTCAATTCTTGAGAATTGAGGTGGATAGGGTTTATTCTCAAACCTCACGGTAAGACCCTGCTAGTTCAAAGAACTAGTTTGAGACAATGTTACTGAAAATAGATTGATTGATTAATTGATTGATAGCGTTTCCTTACAGAGTGCTCGCATTATATATCTAGGTTAAAATTAAAGACAACTAGTATTTAGAGCATCCACAGGACTAAACCCAAAGATCAAAGACCAAAAAAAAAGACCAAATTTTAGTTTGGTCCATCGTGTGACGTGATGGGTGGCGAGTAAATTTAGTCGGCGGAGTATAAGTTCGCTTTGGTGTGGGGCGTAAACTTTATCCCCGCCCAAAAAAGAAAAATTGGGCGTTGATATAGTCCCCGCTGGAGTGGGGCGAACATATAATGTTCGCCCCACTCCGGCGGGGACTATATCAACGCCCCAAAAGAATAAAAAAAAAATGGGACGAACATTTTATCACCGCTTGGTGTGGGGCGTGTAAGCACACTTATTTATCTCCATCGCCACGTGTACTAGCAGAGCCCACGTGGAGGCCATGTCTCAGAGAGATGACACATAGGGGCATCCATGGCGTTTAGACAGCGTGCCATCTGGCAAGACCAACAGTCAAAGATAAAGGAGCATCCAACATAGATGATCCCGCACAACACCAAGGAGTTACTCTACCCCATCACGAGGTAAGATGTAATCAACGGTTGGGGATAGTCCAACCGACGAGGCGTGACAGGGAGGTGGCGACACCGCCGGCACTGATCGGGTAGCCCCAACCACCGTATTTAATGTCTTTTCGCAGGGCACGTGTCGACGCCCCATGGAGGAAGCAAGGATATGCCGTAACGAGCGTGGGTATGATAGAAGCCACGGGTGACAAGGAAGTCCATGGGACCTTGTACAGTACAATCTACTCAGAGGGCACGTGTCGACGCCCCATGGAGGAAACAAGGATAGGTCGGCATGACGAGTGTGGGTAATATAGAAGCGCGGGATGATAAGGAAGTCTGCAGACCGTGCACGAGCACAAGAAGATAAGGTCCCCACGGCTCCGTGTCGGTGGACCCACTTGGTTTAGCTATATATATGAGTACCCCTCCACGTAAGGGGGTGAGAGAGAGAGAACTAAGAAATATGAGAGAGAATAGAGAGAAGTAAGTATGAGTTCGGGAGATCTCTCCCCGAACCATGTAATTCATCGTTTCCTTACTTTTGTAATCGCTTACTTCATAGTAGATATCTCCGGATCCGTGGATGTAGGCCTTAGTGCCGAACCACGTAATTCATCGTCTCCTTTACTTTTCGTATTCGTATGGTTTCATTTATGTATCCATATCTCAGATCTATCACCTTGGGAATGATGACGAGATCATGACAAACTTGCGGGGTTTGGAATCTATGAATCATCATCTACCTAAGCATGCTATGCTTTCTCCGCACTTTAATGCATGTATCTAATTCATGTTAAGATTGTTTGTGATTCCACGGATGACACCAGATGTCCGTGCCCACAATTGGCGCTAGAAATAGGGACTTCGTCCGTAAAAAGATTTATCTTTTCCCGTGACCGCATAGCCTCTACCTCAAAAATTTTACTTAAAAACACAAACAAATCCGTTCAAAGGACTCGTTCTTCGCACATATTTGTGTCCTTTACACTCCTACCTGCAGATCTCGGATCTTTACAAACACAAACTAACGAGATCTATGTTTTGAACTCTTTTCGCACGTATTTATGTCTATTGTGTTTTCTACCAACAGATCTCGGGGCATTATGCAACCTTTTTTAAACCAAAGATTCGAGTTTTAATCGTTATCTACATTATTCACATTGCTCGCCAAACTAACAAGCTTGAACTAACAATTAACCCGTGGACTTTTTGTCTCGGTTTACCTCCGTGCTTTCTCGTGCGGGAATATTACAATGGAGAAGAACAAAGATACTAGGGAAAACAAAGATGTTTTCGAAAGAGACACCAAGGACTACGCGTAATAACGTGAGCAAACAAAATGGCGCTGGTTCTCAACCAGGAAAAGACGTTGAACGGAGCGGAAAGCACATTCCTTTCAGACGCGGTATCATCGCAATGGAAGCAAAGAAGACCGCGGCCGCAAAACCGCTCACAACACCGAAGGGACTTCTCAAATGGTCGCCTCCAAAGTGACCGGCTACTGCTCGGCCCACCGAACCTCGTGAAACAGTGGCGTAATCGGTAATCCGTAACCCCCATGGGATGCCGCAGACTAACGAACAAAATGAACAATTGCACGCAGGATCCTGAAATGGTAGAGCCAGGATAGATGACAGCGGGGAACCAACACCGCGGACCCCGAGGCACAAGCCCATGTCCGAGATAGGAACAAATCAAGCATCAAACCAATCTGCGCAGTTGTGGCGCAATTAGAAGAACTAAAACGGAATCACAGACATACGCGGATGCGGTGGCCTTACTAGCCAAAGAGAACCAAAGAATTAAGAGAGAAGATCCTCCAAAGCATGCGGAGCAGAAAAATCAGCAGGACGAGGCTAACTCGGGCGGTACGGAATAGAGACCGAAGGATGATCCTCGAGAACACACCTGCAATAGTCGGCCGAAGAGGTGCGCGAATAATAGAAGGTCCGACCCGGACTATAACCCTGATACATCAGATTGACACGATGAGGAGGAGGCCACGACGTCAAAATCTACAAGGAAGGCACGCCCCTTCCATTCAAGAAGAACACTGTTTGGCAATGGAGAATCTCCGCTACGGAGATATTAGCAGAGATTAATCAAATCAAGACCAGGCAGGAGGTGGAAGACTAGAACAGATTATGAAGGAAGCCAACACCACCCCACTCACACAACAGGTTGGCCACCGCTATCATACCCAGTAAGTGCCCTGGGCCCCATCCTTCGAGTGTTACGACGGATCCACCGATCCCGCTGCTCACCTACGATATTACTTTGGAGGTAATGGGCGAGATGGGACCACGACGAAGCTATACCGCAGATACTTTCCTTCAAGCTCTGAAAGGATCCGCCCTATCTTGGTTTGATAACCTCAAGCCTCGGATGCATCAATTCGTATGATCAACTCACACGAAAAATTCTTGGCTACTTATATGTACAACAAGGTTGTAAACACAGGGATGGACAAGCTCTTCTCACTTGCAATCAAATACAAGGAGTCCATTCGAGAATATACAGATAGGTGGCACAAGATATGTCAAGCCATAGGACATGTGGATCGTGGTGAGTATTAATTGTTACAAATGGGGCTCACAGGATGAGCCCTTTGTTTATTGAAATCCACGGTACCTCTCCAACCACAGAAGGAGATTTGAGGATAATCATCGAAAAACATGCAAGGTTGGAAGAAATTCAAAGAGAGAACCCGAGAGCACAGGCTCAACGACCCCCACGGACCAATTCCGCGGAATTAGCGAACAGATCAAGCGAACGCCAAAAGGATCGGAAAGATGACCACAAAAGGGGTGGAAGAAAATTTGAGGACCGAGTCTACACAAAGACCGAAGGATGATCCACGGTAACTCAGTGGTTGTTTCCCCTTAGACCAAGGCCAGTCTAGCTCATTACCAGCTACTCACGCATTCTAAAGGAGATCAAGAATCGAGAAGACCTATACTGGCCTTGGTCTAAGGGGAAACAACCACCGGCCTCGGCAGAATCCAAAGAGTATTGCGATTTCCACTGCTTCTACGGGCACTCAACTGAGAAGTGAAAAAATCTTAAGATAGCGAAACAAAAGCTTATTGATGGGGATCTCAAAGAGTATATAGAAAAGGCCGGAATCGAGGATTTAACCAAACGCTGACAAACGGGTCCAATTGCCGAGGGTAATCGTACACCGAACACTATATCCCGCTCGGAAAACAAAGAACCAACCCTAACCGCATGAGATAGGGAAAAGACCGAGGAAAAAGTTTTGAAGACTATTGTGAGCTCTACAACTTAGATGGAAAAGAAGTGGAAGAGCACGAAGAGTGGATGAACGCACCCCTAACCTTCGAGGCCGAGGACATTGAGGACGACATGGAAGATCACAACGACCCTTTGATCCTCACTTTGCCAATCGCAGGATGCAACATAAAGAAAATACTCATTGATGGAGGAAGCTCCGTAAACGTCCTGTTCTATGATACCTTCAAGCGTATGGAGCTTAATGACGAGCAACTCTTGACCTCGCATTACACCATCTACTTGTTCAATGGTACAGCTACTGAAACCCGTTCTGGGATATTATTTTGCAAGTAGACGCAGGTCCAATGAAAGTTAACGCCCGCTTTAGTGGTGAACACGCCTTCACCCTACAATGCCATTATTGGACGAAAAATGGGTCCACAAGCTTAAGGGAGTCGCATCCACCTACCATCAATACCTTAGGTTTCCTACTCCCACAGGGGTGATGGAAATCAAGGGTGATCAAGTTTCCGCAAAGGAATGCCAAGCAATGCAAATACGGCTAAATAATGAAGAAGATGAGAAAAGAAGAACCCGCAGGGCCCGGAACAAAGCAATATCCAAGGACAAAGCCATTGACGAGTACTTGGAAGAGATCTCAGGAAAAAACTTGTCTAAAGGGAATTCCGTAGGAAACACGGAGGCATCAACATCAAACGCAAGCCAGGGCGCTCTTGCGAACAAAGAACCCGAGCCTACCAAATAGCAATTAAAGAAAGTTCTTCACCTAGGGGAACCAAAACCCACATTCACATCCTTGGAAGCGGTGAAGGAAATTAACATAGGAATGGAGGAGTATCCAAAGAAGATCAAGATAGGAACTCTAATGACGGGAGAACGCGAAGCCTCACTAATAGAACTATTAAAGGAATACGCGGACATCTTTGCATGGAAACTATCTGATATGCCGGGAATAGACCCTCAGATAGGCAACATGAGCTACGCATCAAACCCGGCACACCCCGTACGACAAAAGATACGAAAGGTGGCTACGAGTATCATAAAGCAAAAGAGAAACTGAGCCGCGAAATTTGTTGGAGGCCGGTTTTATAAAAGAAGTCAAATATCCCACTTGATCTCAAACATGGTAATAGTACCAAAGAAGAATGGAGGGGTCGAATCAGCACGATTTCACCAACCTGAACAAAGCATGCCCCAAGGATAGTTACCCGTTACCCAGCATTGACCAGCTAGTCGATGCAGTAGAAGGATACGAAGAGTTATCATTCATGGACGGATACTCCGGATACAACCAATTATTCTTGGCAGAAGAAGATCAGCAGCATACTGCATTTTACACACCCCATGGTCTGTATTGCTACTGTAAGGATGCTTTTCGGGCTCCGAAATGCGGAGAAACGTACTCAAAGGATGGTCGATGCCATTTTCAAGCCATGGATCGGCAGGACCTTAGAGGTCTATGTTGACGATATGCTCGTAAAGAGCAGGTTAAGGAAGGATCACCACCAGGACATGAGGGACATCTTCGAAGCTATGAGAAAACACAATATGAAGGTAAACTTGGGAAAATGCACTTTCGGAGTAACCTCAGGAAAATTCCTTGGGTACCTGGTGACAAAAAGAGGCATCGAAGTAGATCCCGCAAAAATCCGAGCCATAGTAGACATGCCGTCTCCAAAGAACCTAAAAGAAGTACAAAAGCTCAATGGGTCCCTAGCAGCCCTGGGAAGGTTCATCTCAAGATCCTCGGATAGGTGCAAACTCTTTTTCAACATACTAAAAAAAGGGACGAAATTTGAATGGACGGCAGAATGCGAAGAAGCCTTCTTGGGTATCAAACAGTACCTAGCAGAAATCCCCATCCTTCAGAAACCGGACCCGGATGAGGTTTTGGCACTATACATTGCGGCGACAGACGATGCAGTAAGTGCAGTACTCGTCAGAACCCACACAAAGGAGGAGCAACCGATCTACTATGTCAGCAAAACCCTGAATTCGCGGAAAGGAACTACACGAGAATCGAATGCCTGATCTTAGCCGTCGTATGGTCTACATTAAAACTAAGGACGTACTTCTTAACACACGACATACGTATCCCATGTCGAGAACCCTTAGAGACCATCCTCAAAGGGGCGGGGAAAAAGTAGGACGCATAGCAAAATGGAGCACGTGCCTCGACCAGTTCAACATCCACTATGAGCTCCAACATTCCCGCAAATCGCAAGTATTAGCGGACTTTCTAGCAGACCTACCTTTGGACAACGAAGAAGAAGTGCGCATACAAGGATGGAGGGCTGTGGGAGCCCCGGAAATAGAAAAATTAGAGCCAAATAATATTCTTGAACCAGTAAACCCACGACAATGGGAGGTCTTTGTTGATGGCTCCAAAAATAGAGAGGGCGCAGGGATAGGCATCGTCATCACCACACCCACAGGGGACAGAATTGTGCACGCATTCAGATTGGAATTCGAAGTCCATACAAACAACATCGTAGAATATGAAGGTGTGATCCACGCACTCCGTTTGATAATTGAATTAGGGATACAAGAAGTACGGTTGACAAGTGACTCACAACTAATCATAATGGCGATAGGCTACGAATACAATGTGTATGACGAAACGTTGATGACGTACATGGCTCGGGTACAAACATTGGCTTCCCAAATACCAAAAATCAAATTCCGACATCTGCGTAGGAAGGAGCTTAGACACGCAGATGCCCCGGCATACATATCATCCATGCTTAAAAATGAGGATGTCAAAGCCATCAAGATAACAAGAGTGTACGAAACATCCATCAAGCTCCAAGAGACATGCGCGGCTAACCGACGCAAATCTAAGGAAGAGGATATCTCTCGATGATGATGTCGGAGAGCACATATTCGACGACTTCGGGACGATGATATCACGCGACAAGCCGACGAAGATGACGATCACGGTGTAGCCAGATTGGAGAATCGAAATCCATTCTTTCTTAAAAGAGGGAAACTCCCCAGAATATCAAGCAGGCTAGAAAATACAATCCGTGAGCGGGGATGTACGAATTAAGGGACCAAACCTTATACGAAAAATCATTCCTCGGGCCACTTGCCGCCCCTATCCTTGATCGAGAGGACATATCGTCTTGAAAGATATCCACAGAGGAGACGGGGAATCACAGTGGAATGAGGTCCCTAGCAGATAAGGCAAAGACGCAGGGTTACTTGGCCTACCATGATCCAAGATGCAGCTAGAATGGCGAAAGATGCGAAGAATGTCAAAGGTTTGGTCAACGAATCCACGCCCCAGCCACAAAGTTAAACTCTGTGGACAGTCCGTGGCCCTTCGGGAAATGGGGTATCGACATAGTAGGCCCACTCGTATCAGGGACTGGGAAGAGAAGGTTTCTGATAGTGGCAACGGACTATTTCAGCAAGTGGGTAGAAGCAAAGGCACTGGCAAGAATTCGGGATTCAGACGTGTTTACTTTCATCTTTCAAAATATCATCTGCAGGTTTGGCATCCCCGCAGAAATAGTTTCCGACAACGGTAAACAACTGCAAGGGAAGAATATCGACTTGCTGTTCGACACCTTCAAGATTCGAAAAAACAAATCCACACCCATATATCCACAAAGCAACGGACAAGCAGAAGCCACAAATAAAACTTTGGCGCTTATCCTTAAAAAACAACTAGACGAATACAAGGGGCGGTGGTGTGAGCGGTTGCATAACGTTCTATGGGCATATAGGGACGACTCAAGATCGGCACGGAGACTCTCCGTTTTTACTCACATACGGGGCAGAAGCAGTGATCCCTACGGAAATCCTACTTCCAACAACAAAGACAGAAGCATGGGAAAAGAACCTCACCACGGACATGATGTTGGAAAAGCTTGACGATCTCGAAGAAAGGAGAGAAGCAGCACTACAAAGAATGGAAAACTACCAACGCAGGCTAGCCAGAGAATATAACAAAAAAGTGAAACTTAGGAATTTTGTAGAAGGGCGTGATGTGTTGAGAACCATTCCCCAATACCAGCGAGAAAAGAAGTGGGGAAAATTAGCACCAACTTGGGAGGACCCTACGTAATACACGACATCGCAGGAAATGGCTCTTACTATCTGCGTAACCTGAAAGGGGAAATCCTCATGCATCCGTGGAATGCCAAATATCTCAATCCATACTACCCATAACCCACCACCTGCGTATGCCTTTCAGAAGAAGAAAACGGATTCACGAGTCCGCATGTCTCTATCTCTGACGAATTAATGCGCCTTAACTTTTAATCAATACAAGCTCTCATTTTCAAAGGACACATCCTACAATATTCTATTCATTACCCATACACATTTCAATTTATTCCGTGTCACAACCTATACCGTATGAGACACATGTATATATTTACACAATGTACATTATGCCACATCTTAATAAAACATCGATACTATCGTTACCCCGTGGACGTAGGCCTTAGGCTGAACCACGTAAATCATTGTGCGGTTATTTTTATTAAGAATTGGCACTATACTAAGAGGGATATCCCGCACAAAGCGTGGATCATACCCACGGCAATATACCGGCAATATACCGGCAATACACACACACGCAACATATCGGAGCATACAAATGCAATCTCTCGGAACTCCTCCGTAAGTGTCTATAAGTGTATGACCAGGAGGCGACTTCACGGTAATGAGATACCCGAGCAATATTACAAGCCACGAACTCAATGGAATATATCCTTGAACGTCGGCCAGACCCCACCGTTCAGAAATCCTCTGGCCAAGGAATTAGCTGGGCGGGGTGCAAGGTCACAAGACAATTAGGGATATCAACCTACGGAATTGCATGAGACAATACACTTTCTCAAATTCAAAAATTGATAAACACTACGGAATTACTCATTATGTTTAACTTAATGTAAAGGCGATAGATGTAAATTTAACAAAATTCAAAGTCGATTTAAACACCAAAGTTTGATCTAGTACATGGCGATTGATTACAAGCCCAACAAGCAAAATAGCAAAAACGCCAAAAAGGATAAGCAATCGAGATCAATCCCTAGCATACTAGCTACGGTCTCTCGAGAAGGAGCATTATCCGTGGTTTATCCTTCATTGATGAGGGAACACTACCACCCGAGGAGGGCCGGAAGAACTTGACGGAAGCGCGGGCACGGGGCGCCGGGTATAATTCTTGGTCAGCCCATGACTCTTCTTGAGATCCAGCTCAATCTCACCGAGAACCCTGTTAATCTCTTCTGCTAGCTGCTTACGAGCCACGAAGCCTATGGCTACGTTCTTCATCTCAGCCTGATTCAGGGAAGTGGAAAGCTGGTCTACCCTTCGATTGGCTTGCTTCAACATTTCCTCCCGAGAGTTCACTTGGCCCTCCAATTGAACTACCTTAACCTGAGCTTCGGCAAACTTTCCATCCATGACTTTAAGTCAGTCTCTGAGCTCTACGGACAAAGGAGAAAGACAGAGTTATAACAAATACAACACAAAGCACACTCGATGACAAAAACGTATACCTTCACAATGATCAACCGCGGAATCCTTTGCTTCTGCGGCATAATCATATTCATCTGATAACCTATCATAATCTACCTGCAGAAGATTATGAGCATACCGACTCGCTCAGATCATTTTTGAAGCATCGAGTCGAATGACGATATCGATTAACCTCATCATTCTTCGATTCCAATCCCTTGTTAAGGCGATACATAGTCACCTCTAAGTCTCTCTCACGCTCAACCCGACGAGCCACATCATCTCGAGACGCGGATAAAGCACCACCGAGAGCACTACACTCCGCCCTAGCATCGTCTCTTTCCTTGGCAAGACGCCGCATATAAGTCCGCACATCCGAGGGGTGAGAAGACCGCGCTCGCCGCAGCTCGTCTTCCATTACATTAAGCTTAATCTCTAAAGAGGAAATCTGCCCGCGGGCTTTCTCAAGATTATCCCGCGTCCATAAAAGAGCCCCGTTGAACAAGTGGCGGTCATGGTTATTTCGATTTTGAAGATCTACCAAGCAATGCTTTTTCTTACGCCATTCTTCGACCATAGCGTTATGAACATCCGCGCGGGCATTCCATTTCGCCGACTCACTCTTAAGTTTTTCAACTAACTCAAGAATGCGACCTTTTGACGAGTCCTCTCATTCCGAAGCCACAACACCAGGGGACTCCGCCCACCGAAGACAAAGACAAGCGGGAGGAGGGAAGAAGGAGAAAACTCAGAACAAATAAGGAGCAGGAAACTACCAAAGAAGAAGAAGCGCAGACCTGAAATAGACGAGGAGTTCTTCTCAGCAACCGCTAACTTGGCCTTAACCGAGGCCAGCTCAGAGCGCAGCTTTGCCTCCTCCGCGTCCTGCTGCTCCTTACGCTGCTGCACCCTTGACTCCGCTATTTCCGCATCTTTAGCGGAGACCGATGCTTCAACGCCCGAAAGCGTTTCTTCACAATGCCTAGAGCTTCCTTCTAGCTTGAGAGACTTAGCTTTGAAGAGCCGGTAAAGATGATGGTTACAATACTCACTCCTCATCATCTACCAATCAAAAAGGGAAATTAGTTCACAACACTTTTAAGCAAAATCAGGGATAGAAGGAACCAGACAAACCTCCATAACCGCTTTGGGGATAATCAGACCGATACCCATCAAAGAATGGCCATCATGTCAAGAATCGTAGGGGGATCCACCACGAGATCAATCCCATTGGTCACAAGATTCTTGCCCCACCCTCGATCTACCACCTCCTCGGGTTAACTCCATCTCGCCTACGAGTAAATGAATCAACTCTTTTCCCCTTCAATCACCGGGGGTGATGAGGTACAACAAGCAAATTTTTCTTTCGTGACTCAGCCAAAACGGCATCATCACCATCCGCGACCAAGGACCGCGTAAAGTCATCCGAAGGAGAGTCTAAGGATGTCCCACCAAACGAGGCACCAGTTGTGCTTAGCATCAAAACCCCACCAACGGTGGAGGAGGTACCGACACAAACCTCGGGATGTACTGCCAAAACCCCAGCATCAGACCCACGTGTGGGGTCACCACCGCAGCTATCCTTAAGGACATTCCAGTCATCACCATCGGGAAGCAGAGTGAAATCCGAAACAAGCCCCATAACTCTGGCCATGTCAAATGATTGCTCCCCAGATAAAACCCTACCAAAAGAAAACTCATCACAAGCACCCCCATCCCTGTCACCACTGCCAAGAACAATTCCCTTACCTTTTTCTATAACATCCCCACTGAACTTAGTAGCCCCCTCGGCCTGATATCCACCACCACCACCAATGGCCGGATCTCCACCCCCACCAGTGGCTGGACCACCATCATCTTCACCACCACCAGTGGTCTGAGCACCATCATCTCCACCACCACCAGTGGCCTGACCACCATCACCTCCACCACCACCAGTGGCCTGACCACCATCATCTCCACCCCCACCAGTGGCTGGACCACCATCATCTTCACCACCACCAGTGGCCTGACCACCATCACCTTCACCACCACCAGTGGCCTGACCACCATCACCTTCACCACCACCAGTGGCCTGACCACCATCACCTTCAACACCACCAGTGGCCTGACCACCATCACCATCACCTTCTTGAACAGGCGGAGAAGTCTCAATTCGCTCTTCCCTATCAGAAACATCCTCATCACCATCCACGGGACTATTAACATCCTCGAAGTGTGAAGAGCCCTCGGTGGGAGAATTCGACGATTGTTTGGGATTAAGTTTCTTATTTCTACGCACCTACAACACACAATGATCAACATTGGCATCTCCTTTCCTTGGCATAATCAACATTATTAAAGAAAACGAAGGGGCATGTATACGTAGAAAACAAAGAACACACCTTAGTAGCATCAATATTCTGCGGGAGAAGGTTAGCATCAGAGATATCCTCGTCTTCCACGACATCAACATCGCGACTATAAGCAAAGTCCATACCTTCAAAACTCATCTGCCAGGGGCAATAATGGGCATAACGAGCGGGAGAAGCTTCGCGATAAGGACTGTTATCAATAGGCTGCCGACCATGGGGTCCAGGGACCCAACCATAGGCCCACGGACCAACAATTTCAAGAACAGTGGCAGACCACTCATAATCGTGATCACGCTTAATTCTCTCATCAGCGGGAATATGAAAACCGTCAGCACCAGGAACCCTAGCCATCTTGGAATCACTCACCTCGCTCAAAAGGCGAATTTCCCCCTTCACAGAAGCAATGTTCCGCAGACTCACAGACCACGGCTTACGAGTATTCCTTAACATAATCTCCGAAGGATCCGTTGAAATTCTCGTGGAGTATACCACCCTTTCTCCTCCTCTAGTTTAGGGGCATAGCAAGTCATCATCGTCCGCCCTTACTACGAAGATAGCATTCTCGGAGATGACGAAGATAGTTCCACTGTCAACCGCCGCACCCCACGATTATGGCTTTTCTTGGCGAGTGCAATTACGCTAGACAAGACCCGATAGTAGAAATCATCACGGCTCTATATAAGGGCAACATCAAACCAGCCTCGAAAGCACCCACGGTCGTTAAGCAAATGAAAGGCATCATACCGATAATTGGTAACCATCTCATAAGTTATATCTTTATCAGGGGCATAAAAACGCACTTGGAAGTGCTAAAGGCCGTGCTTCAACTTGAAAGCTTCAAGATCAATATGCCTGAAAGTAAACTTCTTATTACCCAAAGGTAAAGGTCGAAAAGTAACAGCAGAGTCACCCTCGAAAGCATCCCCAGTAGTATCTTCCGCAGAATCCGCGGCCTTCTTCTTAGGAGGAACTACATCTCCCGAGGATTCTACTTCCACAGCCTTTCTCTTTGAAGACATAGTTTTAGTTAACTTACCTAAATTAGGCACAGGTGGATTAGTCCGCGGTGGAAGTTTGGTGCGTAGGAGGTGTACATCTAGAGGATCGGTGCGCGGAGTCTCCTTTGTCTCTTCGGAGACCCATTTCTAGGGCGATTCACGGCATATCTAGACCCCGTGGCTGATCACCCCTTTTTTAAGTGAAGACCTCGACTGGAGAGGGACGAAGATGTTCGTCCTTCCCGAGGATTACCATGGGTAAGTGAAGGCGAAGCTTCATCCCTAACATTGGAATCATTCCGAGGAGATCTGTGAGGACTCGACGGAGGAGTTTGGTAAGGAACCCGCGGATGATCGGACATACCTACGGACACAAACACAAATAAAAGCGCAAGTCAGAGGCGAATAAGATCAAAAAGCGAAAAAAATCTCAAGAACAACTGCAAACCCTAGAATTCGTCTACAACTACTTAAACTCTCAAGTTATTATCCCAACTCAAAAGAAGAGAGATAAAACTAAAGCACACGACTCAGTGGCGTCAACTCTCAAATCCCAGGGTATACGTAAATACAAACTCATCATCAACGCATCACCAGAAGATCAAGAACTCAACAGGCTTAGGCATGGTGATTAAACGGAACAAAAAGACCATACCTGAACCCCAAAGAGTAAATCAACAGCAGCAAAGGTGGCAGCAGCAGCAGCGACCACAATAACAGCAACAACAATGACCACGGTGGCAAGAATGCGAGTGACAACAACAATGATGTCGAGGAAGTTAAAAGAAGATGAAGAAGACAAAAGAACGAGAGAATAAAACAGAGAATGTGAATTAAATTCACATTCTCTCACTCCCCTTTTATAAGACCAAGAGAAACCGTCCACTACCCAAAGGCGATTATGGTCGGACATGGGAAACGTGCACAATAAATGCGGGTAGCACCTTTTTAGGAGAAGTTATGAGGGGAGATAAAAACGTACCACACTGCAGTTCTTCTTCCAACAAAAGCTAAACGCTTGATCGCAAGAAGAGGGGCAAATTAAGCACACTTATTTATCTCCATCGCCACGTGTACTAAGCAGAGCCCACGTGGAGGCCATGTCTCGAGAGAGATGACACATAGGGGCATCCATGGCGTTTGGACAGCGTGCCATCTGGCAAGACCAACAGTCAAAGATAAAGGAGCATCCAACATAGATGATCCCGCACAACACCAAGGAGTTACTCTACCCCATCACGAGGTAAGATGTAATCAATCTGGTTGGGGATAGTCCAACCGACGAGCACGTGGACAGGAGGACCGACACCGCCCGGCACGGACCGGTAGCCCCAACCACCCGTATTTAATCTTTCGCTCGAGAGGGCACGTGTCGACGCCCCATGGAGGAAGCAAGGATATGCCGTAACGAGCGTGGGTATGATAGAAGCCACGGGGTGACAAGGAAGTCCGCGGACCTTGTGCAGTACAATCTGATCTACTCAGAGGGCACGTGTCAGACGCCCCATGGAGGAAACAAGGATAGGTCAGCATGACGAGTGTGGGTAATATAGAAGCCGCGGGATGATAAGGAAGTCCGCGGACCGTGCACAGAGCACAAGAAGATAAGGTCCCCACAGCTCCGTGTCAGTGGACCCACTTGGTTTAGCTATATATATAAGTACCCCCTCCACAGAAGAGGGGGTCGAGAGAGAGAGAACTACGAAATAGGAGAAAGAGAGAACTAAGAAATAGGAGAGAGAATAGAGAGAAGTAAGTATGAGTTCAGGGAGATCTCTCCCTGAACCATGTAATTCATCGTTTCCCTTACTTTTGTAATCGCTTACTTCATAGTAGATATCTCCAGATCCGTGGATGTAGGCCTTAGTGCCGAACCACGTAATTCATCGTCTCCTTTACTTTTCGTATTCGTATGGTTTCATTTATGTATCCATATCTCAGATCTATCACCTTGGGAATGATGACGAGATCATGACAAACTTGCGGGGTTTGGAATCTATGAATCATCATCTACCTAAGCATGCTATGCTTTCTCCGCACTTTAATGCATGTATCTAATTCATGTTAAGATTGTTTGTGATTCCACGGATGACACCAGATGTCCGTGCTCACAGGGCGGACATTTTATCACCGCTTGGTGTGGGGCGAACATTTTATCCCCGTCTCCGGTTTTGGGGCGAACATTATATCCCCGCCCGACTATATTTGGGTTTAGTCTTTCGTCCCAGACCAAATATAATCGCCCACTGTTCATTTAGTCAGGATTTGGTCTTTGGTCCGTCCCGCTACGCCTGGTTCAGAGACCAAATAAATGGGTATAGTCGCCCACTGCAGTTGCTCTTAGCACCCTTACAAAAGATAAGCATCACTAATATGCTAACTACTACTATCAACCAACTCGGGAACGATAAGGGCACTCCTCTCTCCTACCGGGTACACGACATTCTCCAAATAAACTTAAGAGGAATATTGGTAGATGCATAAAGGTGTTGCATTTACCAATTAGATCTCTTTTGGCGGTGTATCAAGAGTCCGTTGAGAAGGTAATGTTATCATCTCTACCATGCAGAACTTGTGGGGTCCCAAGAAGTATATTTAAAATAGTTAAAATAATTTTGTAAAAATTATATAAAGTGGGAATTGAATAATTACCCTAGTATTTGATGGGCCTTCATAAATAACCTTCCCCACCATATTTATACCCCTCCGAAATCCGGAAGAAATAAATTTCAATAATAATCCCAAAAATACCCTCTGTACATAACTAAAGTAAGGAAAATTCTCAACTTAATTTCAGATCTGAAATTTTATCTCTCCTTCTCTTCCGTCCATAATCTCCACCGTCACCGTCTTTTTTTTCCATTTTTTTCCACTGGAAATAATGCTGATGATGATGTTAGCGTAGGAAGATATCAAATCTCTATTATTCAGTTCGTCCAAATAAGTTTTCTTACTAGATTCACAAAGCTCTGTTACATTAGGCGATGGTGGTGGTGGTGATGGGCGGAGGTGGAGGAGGATGTCAAATCTCTGTTTTTTTAATTGATGATGATTATGATGAAGATGGTGGTGGTGGTGGTGTCACGCGGTGGCGGCGGAAAATCTATGCTCTATTAGTTGATAAAAGTGGTAGCGGCGGCAGAGGCAGTGGAGGAGGATATAAAATCTCAATTCCATTAGTTGACGAGGGTCGAGGTATGTGTTTCAATTTCTTTTCGTTTTTGTTTGAGAAATGAATCATTTTTTTATATTTTTTTTTGATCTATATTGTCGTGCTACAAATTCATTTTTTTTAATTGGTCAGCAGTTCTACAGATCGTTTATCTTGTTTATGTTGTTTAAGTTTCTGGTGATGGTGATGGTGGTGGTGTTGTAACATGATTAGTTGTTGGTGGTGAGGTTGAAAGGATGAAATTGGGGATAGAGATGGTGGTGGTTCTGGTTGTTTGTTATTGTGGTGGTGGTGGAGATTGGGTGTGATTCTTGTGGTTGGGAGATGTTGGTGGTGGAGGTGGTGATATCCTCAGGACGCGGAAGAATCAAAGTTTACAAATGATAATGATGGTTAACAAATGTTGACTATCTGTTCATTTTTCCAATTCTTAATAGTTCATAGTGGGAAATGTAGAGAATCAAATTTATGGATTTCACTTGATTCAAATGGAGGAATTGAATTTATTTCGTGTACATTATTTTTATGTTCATACAATAGTTTGATATCAATTCCTAAATGAAACCAAAATGATTATGATCCTTTGCAGGATTCTTTGGTCTTGAGGCTGATATTCTACAAAGGAGCACCTAAACCAAGATCATGGTTTTGAGCAAATGGACAATATCATAGTACTGCCTTGTCCTAGTTGTGTAAGGTAGGGGTTATACACTAGGTACTGAGTGTTGGCAAGAAATGTTCAAGTTAGATTGTTCACATTCTAACGGAAAGGTATGTACATGTTAATGCTTTTCCTTTTCGGTTTTATTATATGGTTTTGATGATTTTCTTGTATAAGCTAGGAAAAAATAACAAATTGATTATCTTCATGAAATTTTTGAATAGCAAGCAAGTACTTGCTGAACATCACTCGTTGTTACAAAAATGACAGAATGCTTATGAACTTGTTGAAAACCATACGTACTTTACCTTAGTTTGATAATTAACTCCTTGAAAAATTGGCGTATACCTGATGAATCTATTCCATACTAAACTCTAGCTTATTATTTTGTGCACTAATCTAGAATCTTTATATAAAATAGGACACTACAATAGTTACTGAGATTTTAGGCATAGCTTTGAAATGTATGGATCTGTAGCGAACCCTATTTTACTTTAATTAACTCCTTATGTGGCAATTATATCATAGTTATTAAGCTAGCTAGGGGGTGTCGAATTTATACAAATGCAGATTAACTTGTGGCGTATTAATGACGTTGCTTGAGAACATTATACCATTTAGGCATATGAAAAATGTTGTTCGAGGCCACGTATTTCAATTAGCATATGCATATATGCAGAAAATTTGTGTCAAGTCAGCTAATGGTTTGACGGTTAAGATTATTGTATAACATATGCTACTTTTGACTTTCATTTTAGGCTGAATTTGTGGTGCAATGGTAGCACAACCGACTCAGTGGAAGATGCGTGTTCGATTCACGTCAGGTTCAACGATTTTAGTACATCAATTTTTGGGATCAACTTTGGTTGTGGTTGTTGATACCATAAATAATCGATATTTTCGAATTTTTGATTTTTGGGATCAACATTGGTTGTTGACACTAGATATTGGGGTCAACTTTGGTTGTTGATACCATTTTCTGGGATCAACTTTGGTTGTTGATACCATAAACTCTGAACATTTTCTGAATTTTTAATTTTGCGGATCAACTTCTGTTGTTGACATTATATTATTTATTTATTTTATTTTTTGTTTTTTTGTTTTGGGGATCAACTTCGGTTGTTGATATCATATTTTTTTTTTTTTTGCGTTTGGGATCAACTTCGGTTGTTGACACTATATTATGGTGCCAACTTCGGTTGTCGACACTATATTATTATTATTATTATTATTTGATTATTTTTTTTTGGATCAACTTCGGTTGTTGATATCATATTTTGGGGATCAACTTCGGTTGTTGACACCATATTATTTTTTATTTATTTTCTGATATTTTTTTTTGGGATCAACTTCGGTTGTTGATACCACGGGCGGTGGTGGTGGACTAGCGCGGCGCCGCCAGCAGTGGTGCTGGTGCTGGTGGCGGTGTGGACTGGTGGCGGTGGTGGACTGGTGGTGGTGGATTGGTGGCGGCGGTGGTGGTGGATTGGTGGCGGTGGATTGGCGGTGGAGTTGGAGGTGGCGGTGGAGTTGGAGATGGCGGTGGTAGACTGGTGGTGGAGTGTTGGTGGTGAAATGAGAGAAATATTTTTTTAAAATGAAAAGAAATGTTTGTGTGATAAAAAACGAAAAATTATATAATAAAGGGTATTAATGTAATCCATCTTTAAATGGATAAGGTGAGGGGTATATTTATTGTGTAGTAGGGGTATATTTGTTGGTCATGAAAATTATGGGTATATAATTAATGTACCCTAATATAAAAAGGTTTTATTAAGGCACAAGTTAGTGGTCGTCAATCCAAATTTAATAAACATTAGGGATGGTCATGGGGCGGGTATGCCAATCCCAGTCACTGCCCCGTTCATAAAAAAAATACCCATACCCTCCCCATTACCCACATGAATTGGGGCGGGGCGGGTATGGGGAATACCCGTATGGGGCGGGCTTTTCATGGGTTACCTGTAACACGTTGTTAATACATATATGTATTTATGATCAAAACTTAAACAAAAATAATAACATAAGAATAATGCATTCTAAAATTTAAAATTCAGAAATTCATCTTAAAGTGAACAAAAAAAATCTGTAAATGACTTTTTAGTTTTGCTACTCTTTCCTTTCTCATTCTATCTTCGTCCATGTTAACCATTGCATTATCTGTATCGTTTTCACTATTTTAACTTTTAGAGAATGTGTCTGATCACAACGAAGAAGCGAAAGTGATGAATATACAAGAACGATCAAGAATATAATAAATGAAAGAAGTGGTAGAAATATAAAAATAAATGAAAGAAAGCTCGACTAAGTGATAGAAGTATAAAAATTCGATCGAATTCTAGCATAAAAGTCTAAACCCTTATAATATGAAAGCTACGGGGCGGGTATGGGCGGGGACCTTGAATCCCATCCCCACCCCATCCCCGTAGCTTAGGTTTCGGGTATTACCCATACCCGACCCCATCCCCATTTATGCGGGTAAAACCCTACCCAAACGGGGCGGGTACCCACGGGATGGGTTTGGGTGGGGAAAATGACCATCCCTCATAAACATCCACCTCCTTCGATCTCTAGATCAGCATAATGCTCTAGATTCTTTTAATTTCAATTTTTTTTTTTTTTACAAATGGTTAAAAGAGAAATCTTGTTTAGACTTAATCAAGAATTGTTGGAGCCCCTCTAGTGATAATTATGCTAATTCTTTAGTTTACAATCTGAATTTTTTTAGGTAACCAACTTACTTTAATAAGGCTTAAATATTATTACATGAAACTAGTTGGAAGCCTAACAAGCTAAGCTCCAACGACATACTACTACATTAATTGAACAGGTTGCTGTGCTAACTTACCAATGAGCCTTATGGGTAACCTAACCAACTTACTTTTGGGAAAAAAAAATGTTTTTGGGCTGCCAAGAATTTTTTTTAAAAAAAAATCTTAAAAAGATTGAGAATTTGAATGCATCCAATAACTCACTTAGAAGGCAGGAAAGGATTATTGGGAAGCTGTTTCAATTAGAAAAACAATTATGATTCCGAGGAAGAAATTGCTAAATAACTTTTGTAGGGATAAGGTAGTGAATCTATGAGAGCGAAATACAAAAAAAAAATATCATCTCAAAACAATTAAAAGAAGGAAGAGGAATAATATTGATTGTCTTTTGAATTTTGTAGGGGAAGTTAAGTTAAGTTTAATTTTTTTTGAAATGGCCTATGTACTAAAGGATTAGTTTGTAAATTTGTTTTCTGCAAATGATAATGTTGAGGATTCTAATATTTTTTTCCTCATCTGTCGAGAGGGATCTCTGATTCGGACAATGAGAGGTTAATGTATATTTATACTACTGAAGAAATATGGGTGGTAGTCAAGGCAATGAAACCTAAGCACTGGGACCTGATGGATTCGAGTCTTTTTCAAGCCAAACTAGGCCATTGTAGGGCCACAATTCATAAATGTGATACAATATATTTATTTAATTCTAACACTCTTAACCCCGCTTTAAACCAGACATTTCTTTTCTCGATTCCAAAAATTAATAATCCGAAATGCCCTGCCGCCTTTAGACCGATAGGTGCAGGCAACACTCTTATAAGGTTATATATAAAATTCTTGCTAATATGTTGAAACTTTTACTAATTAACATTATCTCTCCTTTTCAATCGGCTTTTCTTCCCTTTAGGCAGATTGCAGATAACATAATAGTGGCACATGAACGAATTCATACATAGAAAATGTGACGCCCCAACCGAATCACCTGCTTATCTATAAGGATTACATCCTAAATGAAGCATCAAACCTAGATTACCGATTTTAAGAATCATAATCACATAAAGTACTAATAATCCAAACTCTCTGATATTATATAAATGAAAATATCTCGAGTGATATAATTATGTTAATGTGTTGTTTGCATGTTAACAAAGAATATACATATTTATATAAAAGATTCACTGCATCTCTAACATCGGTAAAATCTTTAATCTATGAAAACGGATGTCTTTACGCGCACCATTTCTTCTGATCACTGAAATTGAAGTGGGAACGAGTGAGCACATCATCCCAAAGGGGTGCCCAATGGAAACAAATAACTTTCAAGTAATCAATAACATGCTTCACAGTTCTAGAAGATATACAGTAATTTAAAGAACATTAATGAACTAAAGCATACAACAATTCATGCATCATGAAGCAAGTGTTATCCAGAAATCGCCAAACTCATTGGAGAAGACGACGCGAGAGCAACCCCAATCAATAATAATAACATCGTCCACATGAAGTGTCCGCCCAAGTCATGATTCAGAATATTATAATCAAGACCAGAAAGTTAGACGAACAATGATTTTATGCATACGAGTGTTTTACCCAAAATAAATAGTATATATAATATCATAACCGGGGTAAAGCCGGCATACTACATAATATTGAATCCCGAGTAAAGCCGGCCTACTGCTTTAAGACAATAAATTAAATAATACTGAATTCGGTGTAGCACCGGCCTACTTAACTTAGCAAGAATCTGTGGAGAACCACAGACACTCCTTGCGGGAAAATCATACAATGCATAAGATCTGAGTTATACAGTCATAACAAGCAAGTAAAATATGTATGGAGTGGTCCCCCAAATAAAAGTATATATAATATTGAATGCTGAGTACTTAGGCCTCTTGTTATAAGACAAGAAATTTAATAATACTGGATTCGAAGTAGCGTCGGTCTACAAGAATAATATCATAAACAGCGTAGCGCTGCCATAATTAAACTTAGCAAGAATCCGTGGGGAATCATAGATACTTCTTGCGGGGAAACCATACAACACATATCACACACACACACATCGATATACACTCGAGAACATGCTCATAAATAACAAATACACATCATTGATAGACACATTTTTGTGTCTAATTTGTCTCGATTCTATGTAATGTTAGTGCTCATTTTTGTACTTACTATGGTGTTTTATGCGTGTGTAGGTATTTTTGGCCAATAAACTTTTTTGGAAAAATCGGCTCGAAAAGTTTGGTAAAAGCGCCCGGAGGACACCTGCTATTCGGACTCTCACTATGGATAAGGGGTACCCAAATTACTAAGGGAACCCTCGGGACACCCCTAAGGCAGCTGCTATTCGCACCCCCACTCTGGATAGGGGGCGACCATCTTCTTTGTTTGAAATTCGGAATTTGGCGGGAATTAATGGCAGCAGCGATGCAGAATTGGGGATGGATTTCTCGGCGAGTTTTGACGAGATTCAAAGGCTGAGTTTTGTTGGGCTTGTCCTGTTAGAGCACAACGAGTTGGTACAGTGTTTGGACCCAACCAATTGGGCTAGATAAGTAGGGAGAAGCAAACGAGAGGAGGTGAAGTTTATCGGGTTTGTTAACGGGTTTCGGTGGAGATTGTGTCGGAGTTTGACGTGGAAATGGATTGGGATTAACTTGATTCATCGAAACGGGGGTTGGTAAGGTTTCAGTTCGAAGAAGTAGGAGCAAATCTTTTGTTCAATCAAAACGAGAGGAAGAGCATTATTATCGGGAATTTTCTTAATTCTATACATGGGGTTTACGTGCGGATAAGAGTAGAAGATCTTCTTTTTATTTGATACCATCATTGGGAGATTCTTGGACGTCGATTTAATTTGTAAGACGCGTAGAGAAGATTCGAGAAAAAGGAAATATCCGAGACTTCTTTGTGGAAGGAAAAAGAGGATTGAATCGAGTTATTTTTAGGTCTTTGCTATATATAGGTTGTTTGAGAGTCACAGAGGGGTTACGTGAACTTTGGGGAGGTTTAGAAGCATTGCAGAGAGAAAACAATCGAGTTGCAGAGACACAGGCGAGAGGAAGAAGAAGAACCAGAGAACAGCAGAAAAAGACAGTCGCTTAATCTGTTACCTATTCTTTCAAATTCATCACCTTTGTAACAATTTTTCTAACAACTAATTTGAATTCGCAACAGTTCTACTAAGGTTTCTCTCGTAATGAGTGGTTCAATTATATATGTTACAAACATATTTGTTTTATACCTTTTCATCCTCTTAATCAACTTTTGGGCTATAAACATGTATTTTGTGCAAGTGATTAATATGAGGAGCTAAACCCCATTGCTGAGGTGGTAGAGGAAGCTATTTTTCCAACAAGAAGTGGTATATTCTATTTTATCTATTTATTTGCAATTATTATATGATTATTTGCCTTGATCGAAAATTGTTTGAATGATTTTTGTTAAGCAATTGTTATTTCTTTTGATAGAGAATACTTGGACCTAGGTTTTTGATGTTCTATGCTTCGGATTTACACTTGTTATTTTGAGAATTTACTTGTTGCAATAGTTAGAATCAAATTGAACGAGAAAATTGCATGAATATAAATATTGGGATTAAATCACTTTGAACTTGGAAAATAGTGGAATCTTAGCCTCAGTGTCTTTTAATATTGATAACATCTTTGTCTGAGTTTGTGATAATTTTTAGTGAGTTTTCTAGTTGAATTTATGTCTAAAAAAAATCCTTCACAAGTTCGAGAATCGAATCACTTTATTCACTATCACAACCATACCAATTTTTGGCGCCGCCGACGCGGACTTGTTTTTAGGATTTTAGGATTTTAGATTTATTTTTATTTTAGTTTTTAGTTTTTTTTATTATTTTTGTTCTTTTTTACGTTCTTGGGTATTTATCTTTTGTCTGCAGGTTCTGGACCATAAAGAAAATTGAGCCAAGGAGTTTGGTGATTTCATAAAGACTTGGAGCTAAAGATTAAAGCGAAAAGAAGGAAAAAGAAGACAATTTTATTTTAGTTATTTTTTTTAGGGTTTGTTTATTTTTATAAAAAAAAAATGGTATTTGTTTAGAGTGGTAGACAAACTAAGAGACAAAACATAAAGGGAGACAAAGCATGAAAGACAGGAAGAGACATCAGGTATGTTTTCTCATTAGTATTTACTCTTTAAATACAAGACAAGGAGAGCTTGTGCTAGTACACTTGTTGGTAAGTAGAAGAGAAGGAGTTACATGTGTCTAGTAGCAAAGGACTAGTTCTACATGTGTCCAACAAAAAGACATGTGCCATGCACTTAGCCATAAGGAGTGGTCATCCATACTATGGACCACTTTACTACAACACTCCCCCTTGGATGACCATCACCACAAACTCATTGCTTTGTCAAAACCTTTCCAGAAAACATCCGTTGATGAAAAAGCTGGTCAAAGGAGAAAAATACTTGATCTTCTGAAATGGCATCGCTTGTCAGGACTCTTCTCCTTTGTAGAACCGTGTGAGGAAAAATATGTCGCACAAAAAACTGAACACTTGTAAGGAGAAGAATAGCCTCAACCGAAGTTGTATCTTTAGTGTTTTTGTTGTCTCATTAAAAACCTTCCGAAGTAACAAAACCCTGTGGGAAAAAGTAACCTCGGTGAAGGAAAAGAGTACAACACACTTTGATGTCATCGATTACATCGCTAGATGCTCCCCCGATGTCGACATCTCTCCATGATTTGCATTTATGGTATTATTGTTGTCTCATTAAAAACCTTTTCGAGTAACAAAACCCGAGTGGGAAAAAGTAACCTCGGTGAAGGAAAAGAGTTCAACATACCATTTGGTGCTCCCTACGATGCATGACAATTTCTTTAGTCTAATACAGTCATGGGAGTGGACAATTCCTTTAGTCCCATGGAGTCACGGAAGTTTGGACAATCTCTTTAGTCCTATACTTCTCACATGTTTTTCAAATGTGGCCTTAGGTAATGACTTAGTAAATAAGTCTGCCACATTTTTCGTCGGATTTTACTTTCTTGACTTGAATGTTTAGAAGACATTGTTGTTGCTTTGATTGTAGAAGAACGGTGATATATGTTTCGTATTATCACCCTTGATATACCCTTGCTTCATACGTT
Organism: Papaver armeniacum; assembly: GCA_023531295.1. Classification (NCBI taxonomy): domain Eukaryota; kingdom Viridiplantae; phylum Streptophyta; class Magnoliopsida; order Ranunculales; family Papaveraceae; genus Papaver; species Papaver armeniacum. Next base: position 918,580 of record JAJJWW010018291.1, read on the forward strand.
CGATGCAAGCTGCATTATCTTCGTAAATGCAAGTTGGCTCTTGGTGGTAGAACTCAAACCACATGTCCCTCGAATATGTGTAATGATAGACCTTAACCATATACACTCACGAACCGCCTCATGTAGGGCAATGATCTCGAGTGGTTCGTGGAGGTAGCCACAAGGATTTGCTTGGTCGATCTCCGAGGATATCATTGTATTCCCGATAGTGAACACGTATCCGGTTTGTGATCGACCTTTGTGTGGGTACGAGAGGTACCAAAGCATTAGCAAAACCAACCAAAACATTATTTGGGGTTTCGGTGTAAGGAGTCGCAATCACATTAGCATCTCTCCTTTCGTCTTCGTAGGGATAAAACAAACCCAAGTCAATGGTTCCCTTTAGGTATCTAAAGATATTCTTTATACCATTCCAATGACGCTGTGTTGGCGTTTGAGCTATATCTAGCTAACAAATTCACGAGAATGAGATATGCGGTCGAGTACATTGTGCTAAGTACAATAATGCGCCTATTGCACTTAGATAGGGATATTCAGCTCCCAATACATCTTCGCCATCTTCCTTTGGACGAAATGGATCTTTATGTACATCTAAAGTTCGACCAACCATGGGAGTGCTAGCAGGGTGCACTTTGTCCATATTAAATTGCCTGAGTATCTTATGGACATATGCAGACTGGTGGATTAATATTCCACAAGCTCGATGTTCTAGTTCAAGTCCTAGACACATTCGAGTTTTCCCAAGATATTTCATCTCAAATTCGGATTTCAAATAGCTTGCGGTTTCTCTTAGTTCATCAAGAGTACCTACTATGTTCATGTCGTCGACATAGACAGACTATAATAGCAAATCCGAACTTGTTTTCTTTATAAACACGCGAGGGCACAATTCATTATTTGTATATCCCTTCCTAATCAAATAATCACTTAGACGGGTATACCACATCCGCTTCGGATTGCTTTAATCCGTAAAGTGAGCGTTTCAATTTGAATTGCAAACGTACTCCGTGGTTTAGAGTTACTTGATTTGGGCAATGGAAGTCCATCTGGAACTTTCATGAATATCTACGTATCAAGATCCCCATAGAGATATGCGGTAACCACATCCATAAGTTGCATTTCAAGTCCTTCGAAACAACTAGGTGACTAAGTAACGAAACGTTATGACGTCCATTACAGGAGAGTACGTTTCTTCGTAATCAATCCCAGGGCGTTGTGAGAAACCTTGCGCCACAAGGCAAGCCTTATATCTCAAGACATTGTTCTTCTCATTACGCTTTCTGACAAATACCCATTTATGTCCTCTGAGGCTTTACACTGGTGGGGTTAGCACTACCGCACCAAATACTGTCTTTTTGCCGGTGAATTTAATTGCACGGATTGCATCTCTCCATTGAGGCCAATCTGCTCTCTTTTGGCATTCGCAATAGAGCGTGGTTCGATATCATCGTGCTCTATAATCTCTCGAGCAACTGTATATGCGAATATATCATCAATATGCGTGGAGGATCTTTCCATCAACACGTATGAACTTTCACAATCCATAGAGATTTCTTTGTTCTCTGGAATCAATTCAAACTTCGGGGCGTCCCCCAGTAATGATTCATGGACATAACTGTAATCAGAGACAATCTCATGAGATGGATTATCTGTATTGATGATATATGGATCGGTTTGTGCCTTACTCGCCCTTTTCTTCCTTGGCTGAGTATCGATCGAACCAAGTGGTCTCCCCCTCTTCCTTTTGGGGGCCACGGCCTCAACTACACTTCCACCAAGTGCAGCCTTGGTACCTATGTTTATGGTACCTTTTCCCTTGTCGGGAATTTCCAACCTTGCAGGCACGTTTCGCAGTTGGTATATGTGATCTCGTCACTTTAGCGATATCATAAATGCATCGGGCATTGAATTTGCCATATTCGAAGATCGATAATTCTTTTCACTTCACTTTCGCATTGTGGAGTGCGGGGATCAAGATGAGACAATGTGGGAACACACCACGACAATTCTGTCGTTCCCTTTGGAAGTCCTTTTCCATACCTCCCCTAACGACGGGAAGGTTGTCTCATCAAAGTGACAATCCGCAAATCTAGCGGTAAAGAGATCGCTGTCAAAGGTTCTAAGTAGCGGATAATTGTTGGGGATTCGTATCCAACATAAATACCTACTCGTCTTTGTGGACTCATCTTAGTACATGCCTTTGTGGGGGCGTAATAGGCACGTATACGGCACAACCAAATATGCGTAAATGTGAAATATCAGGCTCATATCCGAGTTACCAAGGCAGTACGCTTGAAAAATGGTTGGCTAGCGGTGGGTCTAAAGCGAATAAGTAATGTTGCATGCAATATGGCGTACCCCAGGCGTAATAGGCGAGGTTGGAACGCATAACCAATGCCCTAGCTATCATCGTAACCTTTTGATGGTAGCTTCTGCGTGAGACCATTTTGAGTGTGTACATGGGGTACGGGATGCTCTATGTCAATTCCATTAGACATACGTAAATCATCAAATCCTTTAGATGTAAATTCTCGGCATTATCAAGTCGATAGACTTGATTGGATGATCGAGGGTGGTGAGCCCTTAGTCGTATAATTTGTGCTAGGAGCTTTGCAAATGCAGCATTTCTTGTGGACAACAATGCAACATGTGACCAACGGGTCGAAGCATCAACGAGAACCATAAAATACTGAATGGTCCGCATTGTGGATGTATAGGTCCACAAATATCACCTTGTATTCTTTGTAAAAATGGAATATTTTGTTTGGTATCTTTAGCATAGGATGGTCTCGATCTGTCTTTGCTAGAGAACAAGCTTTGCGAGAATGATCGATGTGCCTTCGATAAGGACAACGAAGAAGAATGGGACAGTGGGTGCGCTTTAATTACTTTGGAAGACGAAGGTTGCACTTCTCTTGCTTTAGAAGGCATAAAATGTGCATCATTTACTTTAGAATGCACATTGTTACTCTGCATTGTAACAATCTTTTGTCCCATTTTCTTTTTCATTCGAAAGAACGGATGTCCGTGTGAGTTCTTCAAAACACGGATCATCATATCACGACCAGGTGCCCTAGTCGATCGTGCCAAAGCTTATATAAGTCAGCGGCCAGCAGTTCATCGTTGGCAACCACATGGGATTCGATAATCCTAATAGTGGTGATATACAATCCACTAGAGTGACTCATTAGTTTATCTAAGATGCGCTTCCTCCGCATTCACTAGAGGTCACATATATGTACTCAATTCCATTTTCACGGTGAGTTTCCAAGTGATAACCGTTTGCACGGATATCCTTGAAACTTAACAAAGTGCGGTGAGCTCTTGGTGCATATAGAGCTTATGTGACTTTAATCATTGTGTCGTTTGGCAACAAGAATTGAGCAGTACCTCGCCCAATTATTACTTGTGATGATCCAATCATCGTAGTCACAGATGTATTATAAGGAGTAAAATCGACAAATAATTGTCTATTTCTTAGGATAGTGTGGGTGGTTGCACTATCAACTAGACATTCAATTTCTCCTGGAGACATTCCTACAAGTACATTAGGTAGGAATGTTACAAACAAATAAAAACGAACAATTTATCTCACTTCCTTTAGAGAATTTTGTTCTACTAGAATGGCGTCCTTTCCATTCTAATTTACATGCTAAACAACAGATTATCATGAGCAAAGTAAAATTCTATAGAACATAATAGAAAATAAGTACTTATAGATAATCCATACACATAACATAAAGATGGTAAGAACATGTTCAGCAACGGTAACACCTACTCAAACTATTAAACAAACTATAGTCTAAGATAACATAAAAACTCCAAAGCATCTAAAAAAGAAGAGTCTAGCAAGCCAGAAACTAAATTCTTAGGCCCAAGCAAAATCAGGCACATCCATTGTTGGGGCAAAGTCCTCATTTCCCAGGAAGTCTGAAATTGTGAGGTTGACGTTAGGGGTTACATCATTTTCTTCCATATAGTTAGCCTCTTGTTCGAGAGTTTCCCGGTACTTTTTGTAGCTCGCGGCTACATTGGCACTAGCCTTGCAATGCTTGTACCAATGTCCGGTAAATCCACACCTAAAACAAGGCGCACTTTAAATGCTGGCCTTTTTGTTAGTTTGGATTTTTAGGTGTTTTCTCGAACTTAGGATCACCACCTGTATGGCAGTTCCTTCTCGTGCCAAACATTAGAGTGACTTTACGTCCTCGACCTCGATTATGTCCCTTACGTCCTCTTCCACGAGAGGCATTATCTCCACGTGGGTATGGATCATGGGAATGTGAATCGGAATTTCGAGCCCTCTTTCCTTTGGGGTTCTTTCCCTTATTGACCTTGTCATGGTTGGCTTCGGGAACTTTCTTTTCCCGACGGCTCTGGCATTGTTATTGACAAGAATCTCATTGTGCCTTTCGGCCACTTGCAATAAGTTTATCAACCTCTTTGAATGTGGTGATTCTTTTGTTGTCCACCTCTAAACGATCTTTGGTTCGCTAGTATCATGGACGAGGTGGGAAAGGTCGATAGGGTTTTCCTCGAATCATTTCCTCATCCGTAAGTTTCTTTCCACAAAAGTCCAGACGTGTCTGACTGAATCGTAGCATGTCTTTTTGGAAATCATTCACTTTTACATAATCGAGAAAGCGGATTTCATTCCCTGTGGACAGTCAATTGTGGTAGCAAGGAATCATGAATGTTCCCAAAACGGCTCTCTAGAGCATCCCATAGCTCTTTGGGTGTCTTCAAGTGATGATAACCCCAACGTAGGTTAGGATCGATATGCCTCTTAAGGAACATAAGAGCATGAGTTTTGTCTTTCTCGAGTGGTTAGGAGCGGCGCCGACGAGATGGCTTGATAGTGGAGGTGTAGTCCTTTGCCACGAAGGTGGTTTCCACATCGAGATACCCAACGATGGTACTCAAGTCTGCTGAGTCCAAAAGTTCGAATTCAGTCGAATTGGGTCCATCTACATAGACAAAATAAAGGACATTAATATGGTGCTCAATTCTTCTCGAGTCCATGACAAATCCGGTATTATTTTCCCGTGACCAAGTTTCTTTATGGCCAAGATGGATACCAAAACCAAATTTCTTTATGGTTTTGTGGGTAATACGGATATGTCATATAGTTCAATCTACGATCATAACTTGATCCGCAAAATTAATTAACCAACTTTCTTTATGGTTTTAACATGGGAACTTTGTTTGCAAACCAAATTTCTTTATGGTTAAAAATTGCAAACAATTTGGTAATAAGGTTGACAAAATAGTCAACTGAAAATAGGTCTATTAGAAAAAAAAATAAACTGCAGGCCCATTTATCATTTATATACGCATATAAAATTACTGGAATTTAAGTCGCAATTCGTTTGCATATTTAGTAGCAAACGGTTTGCGGGATAAAATAAATTTTGGTTAATATTTGTGACATGCATGAGTAATATCAAACTAAGATATAATACTAAACATAAAGTATATGTCAAAAATTTAAATTATTTTTAGGAAGGTCTAAATAAAATAGTTTATCATACTAAAAAAAATATGTATGGTAAATTATAACATTTGGTGGGAATAACATCATGGATGCATACATATATGATAAATATTTGATAAAAATAAAATACTAGAATGTTCATGGCTTAAAAGAAAAATTATTAACATACATATATATATGCATCATGGGTATAATATATTTTCTAACAAGTAGAATGAAATGATATTCTTCAAAGGTGGTATCCATACATGTATTTATTTATTTATTTCATTAAAAAAATGAAAGATCAAGTACAACATCACATGGGGTGTTTGAAACAAAATCGATGAGTTTTTTTTTTTTTTTTTTTTTTTTTTTTTTTTTTTTTTTTTTTTTTTTTTTGAAAAGTAAAGCAAACTACACTTTTGTGTATCACATGATTTTAATTAATTAAACTATAGATAAAAATGCCACTTTCATGTTAGAGGACAAGCATGTGATCATAAAGAAACAAATAAGCTATCACTATCAAGTTGAAAATCAACTAGTAAAAATCAAATGGATTATTTCTTTTAACTTTTGGTGTAGTTAAAATAAAGAGTATGAGCTAATATTATCATGTCATGTGATAGATGAGACAAATATATCACTTTCAACAAGAGTAAATAGGTACATCATAATGGAAAGAATGGTTGAGTTATACCTTCTTTTGGAAAAATTCTACAACTTGATTTTGAGAATGAAGCCAACAATTTTCTTTTTGTTTTGTGTTTGAAGGTTTGAAACTCAAATGGTTAGGCAAAGTCTTGATAACGTGTTTAGAGTGGTAGACAAACTAAGAGACAAAACATAAAGGAGACAAAGCATGAAAGAGAGGAAGAGAAATCGGTATGTTTCTCATTAGTATTTACTCTTTAAATACAAGACAAGGAGAGCTTGTGCTAGTACACTTGTTGGTAAGTAGAAGAGAAAGAGTTACATGTGTCTAGTAGCAAAGGACTAGTTCTACATGTGTCCAACAAAAAGACATGTGCCATGCACTTAGCCATAAGGAGTGGTCATCCATATTATGGACCACTTTACTATAACAGTATTAGGGTTTATCTATTTTTGTAATTTTTCTTTTCTTTTTGGACTTTGGGACATTATTTTTATTTTTACCCTACGGAAGGGTACTTTAAATATAAACTATTTGCAGAGAAGGAAGACAATTACGATATTGTCTCTGCACCTTGGGTTCGTACACTGACATAGGAGTCAGTGGCCCGAGTCGACTACAACCGATTCATCCCCCGTCTGGAACGGGAGGATTCTGAACACTCGCGAATCCCCTGTTAGTGAGTTACTGTCTTCCTTCGTTTGCATATATGTCGAGGAACTGAATACGGCTTCTTTAATTTCATAGTAAAGGGCAAGGCCTGGCCATACAAGATAAGGGTTCGGATTTCATCACCGTTCTCTTCTTGCCCGCCTTAGGAAAACGATATCAAACGCGAACCCAAGCTTAAAATACTAACTAGAACGAGATCGATAGGGTAACGAGCTTAATAGGAAAGTTGTTCGAAAAATATTGGTTACTCTTTTAAGCATATTTCGAAGTTCATGATGGTTTCTATAAGTTGAATGCGCCGCCTTGTAATGCCGGTGAGGCCTTGGGTATCAAAGCTCCACGGAGCTTCCCTCGTCTCTATTTACCTTACTTTAACTCAGATTGATTCCAGAGAGGTTTGTTCAAATTGTAACGAATTCTCTTTCGAAAGAATAGAAGCTGGTCTAGAAACAATCTAAGGGAGCCATCATGCTTTTTGTTTGCTAGATTAAATAGGCTTGTTTTGGTTGAGTCAGCCTTGTTTTGTGATTGCATAGAATCCCCTTCCTTATTCTTTTACATGCATGAACGTAAAAGAGACGCCTTAGGTAGATTTGTTAAAGAGAAACCTAGTAGTTCTAAGCGTCTCGATTACCTCAATTTAGAAAGTCCGATTTTTGAAGAGTCCGTTTTTGAACGTCCGTTTGAGGAGACAATCCCTAATATTCCGATAGTGCCAGAAATGGCAACTTTGAAAGATTTGTTGAACCCGACTAGGACTACTCGTCCCTCGTGTATCAGGTTAGCTGAAACAGAAGCAAATTATGAACTTAAACCTGGGACCTTACAGCTTCTCCCAATCTTCTTAGGGAAAGAAAATGAAAACCCCTATTTCCATGTTAAGGATTTTGAAGAAATTTGTAGTACCCTAAAAATTAGAGATCTTGATGATGATGCTCTGAAACTTAGGTTATTCCCTTTTTCCCTGAAAGATAAAGCCCAATCGTGGCTATATAGTTTGGCTTCCGGGTCAATTGAAACATATGAACAACTTACATCTGCCTTTTTGAACAAGTTTTTCCCTAGGCACAAAACATCGTCTATTAGGACGCAAATCTGCACGTTTTCTCAACATGAGGAAGAATCTTTTTATAGGTATTTGGAAAGGTTCAATGATCTATTAGCCCAATGTCCTCATCATGGTTTAGAAAAGGTTAGGTTAGTTCAAATCCTTTATGAGGGCTTAGACTATTCCACTACAACCACAATAGAATCTATGTGTACAGGTGGGTTTGAAAACCAAACAGTTGATGAGGCGATGACATATTTGCATGAAATCGCCGAAAAGACCCAACAATGGGAAAGTAATAGGGGACCCCAGAAAACAATTCTTCTAGGCATAGGAAACGTTAATAGGGTAGAATGAAGCTTTGAATCAGATGCCAAAATTGCTGCTATAGCGAAAAGGTTAGAAGCTTTAGAAGTGGGTCACACTAGTGGTAGATTGGAGCCTTTTTGGGAAGGCTAGAATAATGAAGAGCAAGCCAATGCTCTCTATAATAACACTAGATTTGATAACCGTCAAAAGTTTGACCTATATTCAGAAACCTATAATCCTGGTTGGAGAAACCATCCAAACTTTTCGTGGTCTAAGGGCCAAAGTCAAGGTCAGTTTAGTAATTCGAATGCTCCCCGGGTTTTGGTTACACTAAGAATTCTTCAAGGTTTCAGAAAATAAAACGACTAGGTTAGAGGAATCTATTAAGATGTTAGCAAAAACTCAGGATATGTTAGCACAGAGCCACGTTAGTTTTCAATAGGAAACCAAGCAGAACTTTCAAACTAATGCTTAGACTCTTGCTAAGTTAGAACTTCAAGTCGGCCAAATAGCTAAGACCTTAAGTGAGAGAGATAATGGAAGGTTCCCTAGTCAGAATAATCCCAATCCTAAAGGAGTTCATGAAGTAGGTGCAAAACCATCGAATCAGTTGAATGCTATTAGAACCCTTAAAAGTGGTAGAGTAGTAGACAATCAGGTAACCATGCCCGATAGTGAACATATTGTAGTTCACCCCTCAGGATCTCACCCCTTAGGACCACCACTAGCTGAGGGGACTGATGAAAATTTTGATGATGCCAATTCGGTTCCTGAAAGTTCTGATTTTGTGCCTAGAGCCTCGTTTCCCCAACTATTAGTACCAACAAAGAAGGAATCGAACTTTAATGACATATTGGAGGTTTTTAAGCAAGTTACCATAAACCTTCCTTTATTAGATGCAATTAGGCAAATTCTTGCTTACGCCAAGTTCCTTAAGGATATGTGTACACGAAAGACAAAACTTAGCGTCCATAAGAAAGCCTTTTTAGCTAGTCATGTAAGTTCAATCATTCAGAACACCACAATTCCAAAGTACAAAGACCTAGGTTCCCCTACCATTGCTTGTACAATAGGTAAACACCGGGTAGAAAAATCTTTACTTGACTTAGGAGCCAGTGTGAACTTACTGTCGTACCATGTGTACTTACAGCTAGGACTTGGTGAAATGAAACCTACTCAGATGACATTGCAGTTAGCTGATAGGCCTGTTAAAATTCCTCGAGGTGTTATTGAGGATGTTCTTATTGAGGTCGACAAGTTTATTTATCCAGTGGATTTCGTGGTCCTAGATACCCAACCTGTCCCTGACCCAGAGAACCAGATACCTGTGATATTAGGTCGCCCATTTTTAGCTACGTCTAATGCGATCATTAACTGTCGAAATGGTGTGATGAATTTATCTTTTGGTAATATGACTATGGAGATGACACATGTGTTGAAGAGGTGAACATGATAGAATCCTTAGTTCATGAGTCATTACCAAACATTTTATCTGAAGATCCATTAGAAAGTTGTCTATCCCATTTTGGTTTAGATTTTGATGATGATAGCACTATTGAACAAGTGAATGCTCTATAAGATTCTACCCCTATGTTATACACCGATAGATGGAAAGCTAGGTTCGAACCATTGCCAGTTTCTGAGACTACCTTAATTCCTTCTTTAGAAGAGCCTCCTAAGTTGGACCTAAAACCACTACCCGACACTCTAAAGTATGTGTTTTTAGGCCCATATGAGACTTTACCTGTGATTGTAGCTTCCGATTTGGATAGTGATCAGGAAAGTAGGATAGTAAAAGTACTTCAAGACAATAAGAAAGCTTTGGGGTGGACTATAGCAGACATTAAGGGTATAAGTCCTACTGTGTGTATGTATCAGATTCATTTAGAAGAAGACTCCAAACCTTCTAGGGAGATGCAACGTCGACTGAACCCTAACATGAAAGAGGTAGTTCGAAAAGAGGTGCTTAAGTTGTTAGATGCGGGTATTATCTACCCAATTTCATATGAGAAGTGGGTCATCCCCGATCGCTCAGTTATCCCCAATAAATCAGGTATCATTGTAGTCCAGAATGATAATAATGAGTTAATCCCAACCCGAGTGACCACGGGATGGCGTGTCTGTATCGACTATAGGAAATTGAACAAGGTCACAAGGAAGGATCACTTTCCCCTTCCTTTTATCGACCAAATGCTAGAGAGATTAGCTGGACATAGTCATTATTGCTTCTTAGATGGCTACTTCGGTTATAATCAGATCGTTATTGCCCCAGAAGACTAAGAGAAAACCACTTTTACATGTCCCTTTGGTACCTTTGCATATAGACGCATGCCTTTCGGGCTATGTAATGCCCCTGCAACTTTTCAGCGTTGTATGATGAGCGATATAGTAGAACGGTTTCTAGAGGTCTTTATGGATGATTTTTCAGTGTTTGGTTCATCTTTTGATGAGTGCTTGCATCATTTGACATTAGTGTTGACTAGGTGTAAGGAAAAGAATTTAGTGCTTAATTGGGAAAAATGCCATTTCATGGTTAAATCAGGAATTGTGTTAGGGCACATCGTTTCTTCAAAGGGTATAGAGGTAGATAAAGCCAAAGTTGACCTTATTAAGACTTTACAGGTCCCAAAAACCGCAAAAGATATTAGGCCATTCCTAGGGCATGCAGGTTTTTACCGTCGATTCATTAAGGATTTTAGCTTGATTTCCAGACCTCTTTGCAATTTTCTTGCAAAAGATGTTAAGTTTGTCTTTGATGATGCTTGTTTAGAGGCTTTTGAGAAGCTTAAGAATTTACTCACTACTGCCCCGATAATCCAGGCACCTAACTGGAACCTACCCTTTGAAATTATGTGTGATGCTTCAGATTATGCTATAGGTGTTGTGCTAGGTCAGCGAGAAAAAAAATTACTTCATGTCATTTACTATGCCAGCAAAACTCTGAATGATGCCCAAATGAACTATACGACTACCGAGAAGGAACTGTTAGCCATCGTGTTTGCCTTGGATAAGTTAAGATACTACCTATTAGGTTCTAAGATCGTAATTTATATTGATCATGCTGCTTTGAAATACCTTTTGTCTAAGAAGGATACCAAACCTAGATTGATTAGGTGGATCCTTTTGTTACAAGAATTTTGTCCAGACATTAGAGACAAAAAGGGTGCCGAAAATGTAGTAGCAGACCACTTGTCTAGGCTAGTTGTTAGTTCCCCTAATGATTCCCTTCCTATAAGGGATAACTTTCCTGATGAACAATTGTTCTCTGTTTCCCAATCACCTTGGTATGCGAATATAGTGAATTATCTTGTTACTGGTCGAATGCCTCAACATTGGGGTAAGCAAGATCTTTCTAGGTTCTTAGCCGAGGTTAAGCATTTGTTTTGGGATGATCCTTATCTGTTTAAGTATTGTCCAGACCAGATTATTAGGAGATGTGTACATGAGAGTGACCAGTCCAGTATTATCTCCTTTTGTCATGAACATGCATGTGGGGGTCATTTTAGTGCTAAGAAGACTGCTGCTAAGATATTGCAGTGTGGTTTTTACTGGCCTTCGTTGTTTAAAGACTCCCATAGTCATTGTGTTTCTTGTGAGCGTTGCCATAGGTTAGGAACCATTTCCCGTAGAAATATGATGCCTTTGAACCCTATTTTAGTGATTAAGGTATTTGATGTGTGGGGCATTGATTTTATGGGTCCATTTCCTAATTCTTTTGGTTATCTTTACATACTTGTCGCTGTAGACTATGTGTCTAAGTGGGTTGAGGTGGTTCCGTGTAAAACAAATGACCACAGGATCGTAGTCCAGTTTTTGAAAGAGAACATACTTACATGTTTTGGTACGCCGCGAGCTATAATTAGTGATGGAGGTTCACACTTTTGTAATAGACCGTTTGCTCTTTTAATGAAATAATATGGTATTACCCACAAAGTAGCTACCCCGTATCACCCACAGACTAGTGGTCCGGTATAGGTCTCTAATAGGGAAATTAAGCGTATTTTAGAGAAAACAGATAATCCCAATAGGAAAGACTGGTCGTCGAGGCTTACTGATGCCTTATGGGCTTATCGTTCTGCATTTAAGACACCCATTGGAATGTCACCTTATCGTCTAGTATTTGGCAAGGCATGTTACCTTCCTGTTGAGTTAGAGCATAGAGCCTATTGGGCCATTAAGCAGCTAAACTTTTCACTTGACAAGGCAGGAGCTCACAGAAAGCTCCAGCTCAATGAGTTGGACGAGATTCGTAGAGATGCATACGATAGTGCTAAGGAGTATAAGAACAAAATGAAACTTGTGCATGATAAGAATATTTTACGAAAGTCATTTTCTCCAGGTAAAAAATTTCTTCTGTATGACACTCGTTTGCATCTATTCCCCGGGAAGTTGCGCTCTCGGTGGACCGGTCCTTTTGTGGTCCGTAATTTTTTTCCTCATGGCGCTATTGAGATTGAGACACTAGATGGTAGTAGTTCTTCAAAGGTTAACGGTCAGCGATTGAAGCCCTTTTTAGAGCCTTTTCCTACAAGTGATGTTGAGGAGGTCCCTCTGGAGGACCCTGTTTACCTTGATTGACCATCGAGGCGGTTTGTATGTTGTATGGTATTTTTGTGGGTTTTTGGTTACACTTCACCCAGGTACTATCTTTCCGACTTCTCTCTTTACTATTTCCCCATGTTACTTATATTTTTGGTACTGTTCTTTAATTAGAAACATTGAGGACAATGTTATATTTAAGTTTGGGGGTGGGGTAGTAACTTTTGTTACCTTTTTGTTACAATAAATAAACTCCAGAGCCTAGAAATTTATGCTTATTAAGGATGACACTAACCAATCTAAGTGGATGGAAGCATTTTGGTTGTAGGAGTTGAGGAACCAATCTGATTAGATGGAAACATCTAAAGAGTCTATTCATAAAAGCACAGAGCTCAGGTGTTAGAATTAAAGAAAAAACATGGTAGTTTCGCCATATCTCGTTGAATCCTTTTCACTTCTATTTTTATTTTGTTTTCTTTAAAATATGTTTCTCTAAGTGATTAGGTGGGGCTCACGATTCAAGTTGTTACCGCTGCTAGGGTGAAATAGAGTGATTGAGAAAGAAAAAAAAAAAAAAAAAAGGAAATTGAGACCAGACCATCAGACCAACCGAAATAAATTCAATAAAGTCGACCACTGGAACCCTTGTATATGCCAGTTGTGTTGACCTAGAGTTAGGATTAGCGACCACTGGTTCCCTTGTATATGCCAGTGTGTTGATATTAGTCCAGACCAGTATCTGAGTCCATTAGGATAGGTTTATTTTGGCAGTGGCCTTCAGACAGATATGAGAAACATTGTTCACCTTAGTCAACATCAAAACCATCTACGTTTTTCTCTACATCCATCTTCTTAATCTATCCATGTGATTGGTTGACACCGTTTATGATGTCCAGAAACTATCTGAGTAGAGATATGTCACTTATATATGAATTTTAGTATGCTTGAGTGCAAACTCGTGTACATCAATTGGAATTTCGCATCAGGGTACTTCCCCCTGTAGTCAATAAGTATGCCAACCAAGGAGATTCTTTAGTGCCTTCTAAGGTTCTGCGTAGATAGATAGGGTCTGGAGTGTAAAGGTTTTATGGATATATCTCTGGTAAACCCTCCCGAGACTATAACTCGGCCACTAGGGCCACCTAGGGGTTTAACGGCTTATTGCATACGCTAAATGCAATCGACGATGCATGCGACAGTGAGTTAGGATTTTATTTTTATTTTATTTTTGCTCGAGGACTAGAAAATAATAGGTTTGGGGGTATTTGATAGACACATTTTTGTGTCTAATTTGTCTCAATTCTATGTAATGTTAGTGCTCATTTTTGTACTTACTATGGTGTTTTATGCGTGTGTAGGTATTTTTGGCTAATAAATTTTTTTGGAAAAATCGGCTCGAAAAGTTGGTAAAAGCGCCCGGAGGACACCTGCTATTCGGACTCTCACTATGGATAAGGGTTACCCAAATTACTAAGGGGCACCCTCATGACACCCCTAAGGCAGCTGCTATTCGCACCCCCACTCTGGATAGGGGGCGACCATCTTCTTTGTTTGAAATTCAGAATTTGGCGGGAATTAATGGCAGCAGCGATGCAGAATTGGGGATGGATTTCTCGGCGAGTTTTGACGAGATTCAAGGGCTGAGTTTTGTTGGGCTTGTCCTGTTAGAGCACAACAGAGTTGGTACGAGTGTTTGGACCCAACCAATTGGGCTAGATAAGCCGGGAGAAGCAAATAGAGGAGGTGAAGTTTATCGGGTTTGTTAACGGATTTCGGTGGAGATTGTGTCGGAGTTTGACGTGGAAATGGATTGGGATTAACCTGATTCATCGAAACAGGGTTGGTAAGGTTTCCAGATTCGAAGTAGTAGGAGCAAATCTTTTATTCAATCAAAACAGAGGAAGAGAATTATTATCGGGAATTTTCTTAATTCTATACATGGGGATTACGTGCAGATAAGAGTAGAAGATCTTCTTTTTATTTGATACCATCATTGGGAGATTCTTGGACGTCATATTTAATTTGTAAGACGCGTAGAGAAGATTCAGAAAAAGGAAATATCCGAGACTTGCTGTGGAAGGAAAAAGAGGGATTGAATCGAGTTATTTTTAGGTTTGCTGCCTATATATAGGTTGTTTGAGAGTCACAGAGGGGTTAAGTGAACTTTGGGTAGGTTTAGAAGCATTGCAGAGAGAAAACAATCGAGTTGCAGAGACACAGGCGAGAGGAAGAAGAAGAACCAGAGAACAACAGAAAAAGACAGTCGCTTAATCTGTTACCTATTCTTTCAAATTCATCACCTTTGTAACAATTTTTCCAACAACTAATTTGAATTCGCAACAGTTCTATTAAGGTTTCTCTGTAACAGTGGTTCTATAACAATTATATATGTTACAAACACGTTGTTTTATACCTTTTCATCCTCTTAATCAACTTTTGGGCTATAAACATGTATTTTGTGCAAGTGATTAATATGAGGAGCTAAACCCCATTGCTGAGGTGGTAGAGGAAGCTATTTTTCCAACAAGAAGTGGTATATTCTATTTTATCTATTTATTTGCAATTATTATATGATTATTTGCCTTGATCGAAAATTGTTTGAATGATTTTTGTTAAGCAATTGTTATTTATTTTGATAAAGAATACTTGGACCTAGGTTTTTGATGTTCTATGCTTCGGATTTACACTTGTTATTTTGAGAATCTACTTGTTGCAATAGTTAGAATCAAAATGAACGAGAAAATTACATGAATATAAATATTGGGATTAAATCACTTTGAACTTGGAAAATAGTGGAATCTTAGCCTCAGTGTCTTTTAATATTGATAACATCTTTGTCTGAGTTTGTTATAATTTTTAGTGAGTTTTCTAGTTGAATTTAAGTCTAAAAAAATCCTTCACAATTTCGAGAATCGAATCACTTTATTTACCACTATCACAACCATACCAATCATGCTCGCAGAAAGAAGTATCTTAGTGATTACAAGAAGGTTACAAGAGTTCCCACATGATATTGAAGGTAAACCACTCCAATACAAGATTCCCAATCTACAGATTCCTATCCACGATCTATCTCAACATTGACATAATCTTGAATGTGTAATTACCATCTGAATCAACATGACAATGATACATAAATGGTCTTTCAGAATCCCTTCGATATCCTTTGCTCTATCTTAATCTTCGTTTTACAATTCCTCTATCTCTTTCTTTATTAAGTTTTCATCGATGGTTCTAAAGGAAGATACAAAAGTTGCGGGAAACCGGTTGGAATAGTCACCAGAAAATATCTCAGGTGATTGAAAAGATCACCGATCAACTAACAGTCAAACCAACGGTCAAAGGTCAACTAACGGTCATCGTCAGTCAAAGGTCAAGTCAAGTCTGGTCACATAATCAACTCAGTTAGATAACTGAGTCAGACACTCTAAATCGGTTAGATATCTGACTGATAGCACAAACAAAGCTTGAGCCACTGCTCATGCCAGAACATCTAACGTGACAAAAAGTACAAGACAAAACTCAATTGCAGCTACATAATTACTACCAACCTGATTTCAGGTTTGAATCACATATTCAACCATTCTCTTTGCAACTTTATCAACTTCAGATTCATTATTTACGCAAACACTACTTACATCATCAACTAGGGTTATATTCAGTTCTCCTTCCTCCATTAACAACACCACCATTGCAGTACCATTACCAAATTCAGCTCACCCTTAACACCATAGAGCCACTGTTTTTATCTTCAATAAAAATATCGATTTCAAATCCACATTCACCACATTAGCATTCTCACCACCTATTATACCTGTTCTCATTCTAAGCAACCTCTCCTTCTTATCTCTCATTCCACTCCACCTGCGACAGTTCATACCTCTCCTCATTCAATCACATTACAACTACCTGCAATATCCATTGCATATCCACTCTAGCCTCAATCCTGCAAATCTCAATTTCTACAATAGACTTATACTTAACCAACTCAACATCAGTATGTCTATTTATTTCAGTTCCACAACCAGAACTCAACACTAACTCACTTTATATATCTCAAACCTCTCCCCTGCAGATTATATCCTAATCATTGTACCACAAAAATCCTAAGGTACCATCCAACCAAGACATCCTAAACACTCATCTAATACTTGAATCCATTTAGAACTAAACAACATCAACAATAACACAATCTGACTTAATTCAGTTTAACTCTTCTTTGCCCCTTTCAGTTTCAAATGCACAGTTCAACAACACCATCGACTCTCTGTTTTTCAGATTCAATATTATCAATTCCACCAACACGATTATCTCTATCATCACCGGCAACACCAACACTAGTTCCACTACTAAACAATGTGTCAAGGATAGCACTAACGGACCACCTAAAATCTCTGAACTGACCAGTTCAGGTGACCTGCATAACAATCCATCAACTGAGTCTAGTCTACCGTAAATAGTTCCCAGTCATTGTTTCCTATATTGTAGAATCTGTATCTGACTTTGTAATTCAAAACTACTATAAATACACAGTTCGATCTCCACACTTTAGTTGTGGAAGATAAACCAAAACCAAACTTTTGTGTTGGTATCATCCTACGATCCTAGAACCACGCAATCCACAAACCAAAAAAAAAAAAAACCCTTCTTCAATGGCGGACATTGCAACTCTTCAGAATGTTCACATCAATCATCTTATCACACTTAAACTCACTGAAACTAATTATCTTCTCTGGAAAACTTTGTTCAAACCCGTTCTGAGAGGATACAAACTCATTGGATTCGTTGATGGGACAATCGCAGTTTCCCACGAACCCTTCCAAATTCAGAAGCCATTAATCATGAATATACAAAACATGAAGACATCGATCAACTTCTGCTAGGTTGGCTTGTTTCTTCACTATCTGAAACCGTGATTGGCAAAGTCACAGGTATTGAGATATCAAAAGAAGTATGGGATACTCTATAGAGGGAGTTTGCCCCAAAAACATATGCTCACCAGATGCATCTTCGCAGACAACAACCTATCGAAAGGTAATCTCACGATGCAGCAATATTTTAATCAAGCTAAAAAATTTATCTGATGGTCTTGCAGCTTGTGGATACAATGTATCTTCTTATGATATGAAGTATATTCTTGTTAATGGACTCAATCAAAGTTATGACCCAATTGTTACTGCATTGGGAACTGTCACTGATATGGACATGGAGACATTCAAAGCGCATCTAGTTACCTATGACATGCGGCTGGAGAAGCAACAGGCGTTACTACAGCATCCATTGGCTAATCTGGCTACATCTGGAGCATCTTCTTCATCACCAAGGCATGATCAAAGAAGATTTAGAAACCAGCCACCAAATCACAATCAACAGCGTCCAAGGACAAATAATCAACCTGCACAAGGTCCCTGTCAACTGTGTGAACGAAGAAACCATGTTGAATTCCGCTGCTGGTATCGTTTTGACAAAGATTTTGTGCCACAACAGCGTGCTCCTGCTGCATATATTGCACTTCCACAAGGACAAGGAGATAACAGCTGGGTAACGGACACATGTGCTACCTATCACTTGACAGCTGACATCAAAAATCTCAGCATACCACATGAGTATGATGGAACTGAACAAGTTCATGTTGGAAATGGTAATGCTCTCCCAATTGCAAATATCGGTAAAGCTACTTTTACTCATAACACAAGAACTTTTTAGCTCAATAACATTTATCATGTGCCAACCATACAAAGAAATCTTCTTTCACTTCATCAATTTTGTAAAGACAATGATGTCTTCTTTGAATTTCACACAAATCTCTTTGTTGTAAACGACAAAAGCACGGGGACAACGCTGCTGCGGGGGCGGAATAGCAATGGATTATATGTGTTTGATGATGTTTGTACTGGGAAGTCTCCAATTCAACCAAAGACATTCATCTCAAATACTCTACCAGTTTGGCACCAAATATTAGGACACCCAATGATGAGGACTGTCCATCGAGTCATCAATAATTTCTCTCTTCTAATAACTAATAAAGCATTTGATTTTTGTCATTCTTGCCACATTAGTAAGAGCAAGAAAATTCCCTTTCCAGTTAGTAGTACTGTTTTTGATAAACCGTTGAGTTTAGTTGTCTCTGACATTCGGGTTTCTCCTCATACGTCTAGAAATGGATTTGGTTATTATATGCTTTTAATGGATGCTTTTTCACATTACACATGGGTGTTTCCTCTTATCCAAAAGTCGGATGCTTTACCTACTTTTGTTCAATTTAAAAGCAAGTTGAAAATCTTACAAATCACAAAATTCAAGTTTTCCAATCTGACAATGCAGGTGAATACAAAAAGTTCACAGCTTTTCTCAATGAGTCTGGTATCTTACACCAATTTCCCATGCCCTCATACGTCACCACATAATGGTCTAGATGAACGTAGAATTGGCCATGTAAATGAGTCAGGGTTAGCTCTCCTATTTCATGCTCAAATTCCAAAATCCTTTTGTCCTGAATCTTTCCAAACATCTTGCTATTTAATCAATAGGCTACCTAAGTCTCAGGTTATTTCACAAACTCCACTTGAGCTCCCATTCAACAAAACACCAGACTACACATTTCTAAAAGCATTTGGTTGTTTGGTTTACCCATGTTTAAGGTCATATAACTCAAATAAATTATGGATCCAGGTCTGTAGCATGTGTATTCATAGGGTATAGTAGCTCTCATAAGGGATATATGTGTCTTCATAGACAATCAAATCGAGTATATATTTCTCGTCATGTCAGGTTTGAAGATAACACATTTCCAGTTTCCCCACAACAGCAGCAACGTCCCTTGCGCAGCGACCAATCTTCCTCTACTAGCACAAGGTTGTTTTCTTCCCCTATTTTCAAACAGTTAAGAGCAGCAGCTGACATACAAGTGCAACCAGTCAACACGGCTCAGCAACTGCCAACTCCTGTTGTTTCTGCGCAACAGGTTCAGAGTCCGGTGATATATACTGATGTGTAACAACTTTCCAACAGTTTTGTTCAACAGATAGTCGATACTGCAAGCTCAAGTAATACATAGTTTCAGCATACAGAATCTAATGATACAGCCACATCTCAAAATAATCAGCCGCAACCTTCCATGAGAACACGAGCTAAATCTGGCATCACAAAACCTGTGCAGCGATTGTGTTTAACATCATCCAAACACCCTTTGGAGGATTCAGAGTTCATGGAACCAACATGCTTTTCAAAGGAACTTTTAGATCCTAAATGGCGCACAACAATGGATGTTCAAATTAATGCATTAATCAGGAATGTTACGTATTCACTTGTGAAGTATGAAAATGGGATGAATATAGTTGGCTCAAAATGGGTTTACCGCATCAAAAGGAATCCAGATGGAACTGTGGAACGCTACAAAGCACGTTTGGTTGCCAAAGGCTACAACCAACAAGAGGGAATTGACTTCGGTGAAACTTTTAGCCCGGTGGTAAAACCATGTACAATTCAACTAGTGTTGTCTATTGCGGTTATGAATAACTGGCAGCTGCGACAATTAGACGTTGAGAATGCATTTTTGCATGGAGACTTGCAGGAAGGGGTATACATGAAGCAACCAGCAGGATATGTTGATCCAAATTTCCCAAATCATGTGTGCAAGTTACACAAGTCATTATACGGCCTCAAACAAGCTCCACGGGCATGGTTCTCAAAATTGAGCAGCTATTTGATCACCCTAGGTTTCAAAGGCTCCATTGCTGACATTATTTCTCTGTTTGTTCGATAATCTGCAGATTCAATTACATATGTCTTAATATATGTAGATGACATAATAATTACTGGCAGCAGTTCCTCGCAAATTGACAAGTTAATTGCAGATTTGGGAAGTGCTTTTGCAGTCAAGGATATGGGGCATCTATCATATTTTCTTGGAGTTGAAGTGATCAAACAAGGAAGGAATCTCTTGCTTACCCAATGTAAGTATGTGGATGACTTACTCAGGAGAACCAAGTTGGACGACATCAAACCTGTGTGCACACCATTGGCAGCTCAGGCAAACTTGCAGAATGGTAGTGTGAAGTTTGATGACCCAACACTGTATCGAAGTGTAGTTGGAGCATTACAGTACTTGCATTTAACACGGCCTGATATATCTATAGCAGTCAACAAGGCTTGTCAATTTATGCATGATCCTTATGTAGAGCATTGGGAATTCATCAAAAGAATCCTATGGTATCTCAAAAATACTGTGGACTATGGATTACTTATTAAAACATCCTCAAACAACACTCTTCATGCTTACTTGGACGCGGACTGGGCAGGTAACTTAGATGATCGCCGATCAACAAACGGCTATTGCATATATTTTGGTGGCAATCTCATATCGTGGAGTGCACGTAAACAGAAAACGGTGTCGAAATCCAGCACTGAAGCTGAATACAGAGGGGTAGCTATTGCAACTTCGGAACTTGTTTGGATATAATCTTTATTACAAGAACTAGGTATCATCCCTGCTGCTCCTACATTATGGTGTGACAACCTAGGAGCCACATATTTAACGGCGAATCCTATTTTCCATGCTCGCACAAAGCACATCGAGATAGATTACCACTTCGTTCGTGAAAGGGTTTCCATCAAAGAGCTACAAGTAAAGTTCATATCTTCTAAGGATCAACTAGCATACATTTTTACAAAGGGCCTTGCAGCTGCAAGGTTTCAATTCATTCGCGACAAGTTGAACATCCGAAAACTCTAGCTCAACTTGAGGGAGGGTGTCAAGGATAACACTAACAGACCACCTAAAATCTCTGAACTGACCAGTTCTGGTGACCTGCATAACAACCCATTAATTGAGTCTAGTCTACCGTAAATAGTTCCTAGTCATTGTACAAGTAGTTTCCTATATTGTAGAATCTGTATCTGACTTTGTAATTCAAAACTACTATAAATACACAGTTCGACACTTTAGTTGTGGAAGATAAACCAAAACCAAACTTTTGTGTCAATGAACACCAACAGTTCACCCATGCTCTTACCTAATTACAGAATTCTCTTCAAATCCTAAATCTCCTTAACCTGAGATTCAATTTCTTAAATTTAAGTATCATGCAAACATCTCTTCCTCAATCAACAAAAACCCATCAAAAATCTATTGAAACTCATCAATATCATATATAAATTTCAATTAACAATAAAACCCTAAAATACCTTTTGAAGGAGAAAGAAGAAGAACAAGAGAAAATGAATTTCTCTTCGGCTTTGTTCGAGCTTATCCAAAGGTTTTTACTTAGGCATCCGATACAAAAGATAAGGGCTGACGCTTGGTGCTCACAGAAAATAACTCGGCTGCCTTGATAAGTCTGAGTGTGGAATGAGCATTTTATCCTTCACACAACTCAGATGATTTCGTATCTAGATTAAGATTGGATTAATTTCTATTAATTAAGGTTCATAGTCGATTAACCTAGTCATTAGCGACTAAATCGTCTCTTGATCAGTCAAATAGCGTTGACGATCTTGTCAAATCCTTACAGAAAAAACAAAAAAAAAACAAATAGGAGGGTTAGGAGTCAAAATCGACATTCAAAGGCATTTGATAGGGTCAGTTGGTCTTTTTTTGATAAATCTATGAAAAATCTTGGTTTCTGTGATGATTGGTGTAGGTTAATAAGTCAATGCATATCTTTTTCATCCACTGCAGTGCTTCCAAATGGAAATCCAGGTGAGTATTTCAATCCTTCGAGGGGTCTCAGACAAGGAGATCCCTTATCCCTTCATTTGTTTTTAATCTATATGGAAGTCTTCTCGAGATTCTTAATCCCAAAAGAAAAGTCCAAGGAGATTCAAGGAATTAAAATCTCAAGGAATATCCCACCTATTTCCCATTTATTTTTCACTGACGATTGTCCGATTTTTACTAAGGCAGACTTGAAAAGTTGTAGAAATCTTTTAAATGTCATTCATGAGTTTAACATAGTGTCAGGCCAACTAATAAATTTTAATAACGCTGGGGTGTTTTTCAGTAAGAATACACACCTCAAGCTTTAGAGGTTGATGTCCAGGATTCTTAAAGTCAAGAAAATAAATTTTAAGGACTCATATTTGGGTGCCTCTTTTTGGTGACAAATCTAAGCTTAAAATCCTCGACTCCATTGTTCTAAAAATGGAAAAATAGTCCAAGGGTGGATTAGTAAAATTATGACTCAACCTAGTAGACTAGTAATGACCAAGTTAATTTTCTCTAGTCTTCTTATTTTTCAGATGGGTTGCTTTATTCTCCCAAAAAATATAACTCGTAGAATAAATGCCACTCAACGAGATTTTTGGTATAATAAGAAATCCAACTCCAGAGGCTTCTGCATTAATTCGTGTAGCTCTCTCTGTATGGCTGTGGAGGCATGGGGTATGTGTTTTAAAGAAGCAGATAAGTTGAATAGATCTACGATAACTAAGATAGCTTGGATAATTATATCCAAACCAAAGGCATGGTAGGTGAGGATTCTAAAATCTAAGTACTTTAGAAATAAGTCTTTGTTTAAAGTTTCCAAGAAATCTAATGATTCATGGATTTGGAAGTGCATTGTACAGGGTATATCAGATCCAAAAGTAGACTTTCTGGGAAGTGGGAGATAGCTAGTCAATCCATTTATGGACTGATAATTGGATCCCTAACTTAGGAGATTCTAGCGCATTTATGTGATACTATAAATAACCAGTTAACACTTGTATCTGACCTTATCGATCAGGATACACATAAGTGGAACCATTCTCTTTTACATGTTTTTTTTCTTCCTTTTTCATTGTGCAGAAAATCCTCAATATTAAGATTATCAAGAAAGCTGATAATAGTTTAGACATTGATAGACCTAGATGGCTCTTAAATACAAATGGCATGTTTACAGTCAGATCTTTATATGACCAGTTGAATCTCTCTCATAACGCTTCAAATGGAGAAAAAAGTTTTTGGAAAGTAGATTCACCTCAAGAGTTAAATTATTTCTTTGGAAATATCTGAGCAATGCCATGCCTATAAAAGAGGAGATAAGATGATGCGTAACAAAGAGTGATAATTTATGCATTTTTTATAATTCTGAAATTGAATCTCTTTACCATCTCTTTTTCGATTGTTGGTTTACTAAAAGTATTTGGATGCTGCCTTCTAGTGCAGTTCTGTTAAACATGAATGATTCTAACTTTTGTTTTACAGCTATTTATAATTCTTGGTTAGCTGATGATAATGAGGGTATAACCAAGTTGGAAAATGCAGCTGTTGGTTTATATGGAAAGAAATGTGTAACAAAATTTCCCAATCTAAAACCAACACTACAATGCAAACATCTTTGTCTATACAGAGATATCTTAGTTTTTGGTGCAATAAAAAGCCTAGGTTACTCAAGAATGGTAGTGGTAAAAAAATTACATGTCCTATCAAGCATTGGGTCGGACCTGATGTTGATGAATATAAACTGAATTTTGATGCAGATTGGTCTTTTGAATTCGATTTTTCCGGTTATGGTCTAATTGTGAGAGATTGTGCAGGTACAAGTAAAGGAACTAGTTCTAGAATCTTCAAAGCTGCCATTCTGAAAAGGCAGAGGCTCTAAAGATGTTGCAGGGAGAAAAATGGGCTAGGGAAACAAATCTTGGTAATTTCTGGATGGAAGGAGACTGCAAAAGGATTTTATATTTTACTAATGGAAAGGAAGGTTTAATGGAATGGCGGAATTAGGTTTTAGTCAAAGAAGCAATGAAAATTCTCAGGAGCTATAATAACTTTTTGGGTTTCCGTTTCTCTCCAAGAACAGGTAACCAGGCGGCTGACAAACTAGCTAAAGAAGCTAAAGCATCTCTTCTGTATCAAACTTGGAAGTCCGAGATGCCAAGTTTTTTATCTCCCTTTTTAAAGTTAGATTGTATGAATGTCGAGTATAAAAATAGAACGACAACATCTAACGTACTTTCCCATCCTATTTATCTAGTTAATTCTACAATCGATGGTAGTTCGACTTCTGGGAAGATTTGCTGCTAAGAAAAGTTATATATGTTGCTATTAGCCTTGTTTCCTTGTATTTCAGTTTGTTTTCTTCAGTAATACAAGTTTATTGTCAAAAAAAAAAAAAAAAAAACCTCTAGATCAACAATAATCAATATTTCATCATTAAAAATACATGGTCGATAAGTGCTATCATCCATCAATAAAATAAAGACTACTGGGTCTTATGAAACGGGAAAAGATGCAATAGCTCAAAGGAACTGCTAAAGGAAGTTATATCATTTACTATGGGGAAGCCGAAATTCAAAATCTGTTGAAGGCACACGCCTTCATGACTCAGGGCACTCCTTCTTCACTGTTGCAAAACAGCACGGCAGTAATGGCAGCCGGTGCTCGTGATGCTGATGATCATGATGATCACGATGGTGATCGATTTTTGGCAGAAGTGATTTTAAGCTTTTGTGGACATCATTGGGTTATTGGAGATGATATAAGGCTTGGGTAGGAGTCTGATTTCAAATCAGAGGGCTCGAGCAGGTTCAGGGAGATGATGATGTTGATGATCGTGATGATCAAGATGTGACGATTTTGGGGTAATTATCGAATTCGAATGAACCAATGGGTTACTTGAGGTGGTAGAAAACATGGGTACTGGCTTGATTACGACAATGCAGTGGCATTCGAGCGGTTGGATGATTTGATGAAACGAGGTTCAGGGAGAGTTGAGCTCAAGATGAGGAGAACTAGGTGGTGATTCATGGAAGTGATGCTGTCGAGAAGCATGTGATGGAGAGAATCAATACGAGCTCGTGGATGCTGGTCACGGTGATTGAGTAATGGGAAGATACGAGATGGAGCTGTTATCAAGCTCGAGTAAGAACAGGATGGTGGAGTTTAGTTGTAACTTGCACAACAGGGACGGTACGGAGATGATGAAGAAGGAAGGTGGATTACGGGTTTGAGAAGAACAGGGACACTGGTGGTGGTTGGAGACGAGAAGGTTGGCAGTCGTGATGAATCAAAGATGGGTGCGGATGTTTATGAGTAGATGACGTCATCCAGAGAGCCATTTCTGCTGAGAAAGAAGTTCAACAGTCGTACAAATAAGAGAGAATACGACGAGCACGTGGTGGGGCCATTTCTGCAGCAAGGCTTGAAGCGTCTTGCAGAAGTGGGGATTTGGTGTGAGATGGTGTATCAAAGACGCATGTACGAATGCTGTAGAAGAAGACACATAAGCTTCACATGGGCTTGTCAGGGGATCGGACGGACCATAAGCTATACGCACGCTACTAGAATACACTGCGATGCACTCAATTATCTGTAGGATAAACTCCACCGACTTTTGTGGATCGGCTAGAGAAAAATAGACAACTTTTGGAGGGGGGATCTCTTTTATTGTCTAGGATATTATCTTTTTGCCTCTACTTTGTTTTCTAGGGTTTAGAAACATGATAGGTTTTCTTCTTAACATTATTTAATATGAATATGAAAGACTTAGTTTTTATTATTGGTTATGGAATAAGTTGGATTTCCAAACATGAGTTTTTGTTCAATAAATTAGTTTTGTCTCATATTATCGTTATTGATTCACCATTAATATTGTTACATGATTTGAATGCTTGTTTAGTCGAGTCAGCGAATCGATTGAGTTTCTTTCATCTTTATTGCTAGATTAGGGTTATTATATAAAAGTGATAATTCCCCGATTGCAAGTAGCATAAATATGATTATAGTTTGTAGTGATATATTCTTATGATCTTATGTGAACCATAACCTTTATTAAATCGGATTAGTGCTTTTACACGTTCGATTGCTTTGATTGGCCTGATTTCATAGAACTTAATGCATCTAGGGAATTAAACTTGATTAGTGCTTTTACACGTTAGGTTGTTCTTTTAGATAGAATTCATATTCGCATCTTTTAATGTGTTTGTTGATGACAAGAGGAGATTTGCGGGATACTCTTGCGATCAAGGTATTCTAGGGCCTTTGATAAAAGTTGAGATTAAAATATCAATTCTAATTATTGTGTAGAAAACATGTTTGTGATTTGAAGACGAAATCCATGACCTATACTTTCTCATCCTTGATTTGATTTGTTTACCTTTAGTGTTTGCTTTTATTTAGTTTATTATATAAAAATCATAAAACCCCCGATGTTATTTATAGGGAACCGAAACAATTTGACAACCAAGACCTCTTCGTAGGAACGATCCTTTCTTGCCCTTGCTTCATTATATATACTTGCAAGATAAGTATGCTATAATTTGGTTTCTAAATATAAGAATTTTTTGTTAATGCTGTAAGCTAGAGAAGTTTGAGCGATTCAAAAAATAAAAAAGGCTGGAAACCCCCTCCCTCTTCTTTTCCTCACTCATTTTTCTGATCTTCAACAAAACCATCGACAACAACCCTTCTCTGGTTAGATCTGATCCATTTTAGACCAGATTTGAGAATATTTCTTCATTATTTCTTAATTTTAAGGGTAATTAGTAGTTTGAGCTTAGCTGTTATTGTTAGAGCACTGCTCGGTCGAACTCGCAAGCGTTGCTATCTCAAGCTTGTTTGTCAAGTTTAGTTGATCAAAACTATATACTTGATTTTTAGTCTACTTATAACTATGTCTCGAATTAGGATAGAATGTGTAGTTGAGCTTTAGACTTCACGGCGTTCACCAAATGAAGACAAAGATCTACTGAGGGGAGCTTGGAGGAACTTCATCAACAAAAGGTATGTTGAGACTAAAACTTATCTATCACTTAGAATTCTATTATATTTTATCTTCTAATGAGACTAAGTCGTATAACTATATAGACTTTTATATTATACACATTTGATATTTCGATCCGAGTTTATCTCGCTTATTTATTTCTCGAAATATGTGTTGAAATCTTTTTGCTTTAGCTATGTTCATCATATTCTTGACGAGTTTACTTGGAAACAATTTATTTGTTGGAAACTAAATATTAAGTCAAAAGATGATCATGTGAAAATTACCTTGAACATCTTATATGATTTGTGTGAGACAATCATTTGATGTTAGCTTGAGAAGTTTCGTATTGATCATTCGATCACTTAAAAATTACTTATAAGCTAATGGTATGTGTGAGACAGCTATTGTCGTCTTTAAGGATGTTTCACTGATTCAAATGAGAGTTTAGAACAATTACCTATGCCTGGATACAACACAGTATGCGTACCCAGTACACAAACTGTTTTGTAGTGATTCAGGTACAGGAACCTTGTTTGTGTACCTAGTATGCGAATGGTTTTACCTTGAAGGTCCGAGAAACTTGTTTGCATACCTAGTATGCTAACGGTTTAACCTAATTTGGGTCCGGAACAGTTTTTCGCGTACGTAGTTTGAGAACGGCTTGTTTAGACCAAGGTCTGGAGCTTTTGTACGCGTACCTAGTTTGCGAACACAGTGGTTAAGTTTTAAAATCTGTTATGTATGATTATCATACTCATGGACTAAAATATTTATAAATTAAGGAATGCAATCTTTGCAAACCGTGGATTAATGTTCATGAATTGATTCTTGTATAAGTACTTTGTACGATTACGAATAATCAATCCTTTAATTCAATTTGTTCATATATATTTCTATGAGATAGTGAACAATTGAACAACTCTATTTGAAACAAAATTAGATTCATTTGATTATCTATCAATATTGATTGATCATCATATTTGATCTAGAAGTGTTAGATGAATAAGGCTAAGACAAAAATGTTCATATGTCTAACTCCGGTTAAATATTATTGAGCCAACTCAATATTCACGTTTAGGTACAATTACTCATATCTAAATGAATGTATATTTCATTTATGTGTAGCAAGCTAAGACCATCTAACGGTGGAGATTAATTGCTTAATTTCTAAGCAGACTTAGCTTGAATCTTAAATCAGGATTTCATCTAACAGTGAATATTGAATGCTTTGTTAATAAGCTATTAGCTTTGATTGTAAGGAAACCCTGATTTGAAAGACTATATAAGGGAGAACTCTAGCAACTGGAAAACCTAATCCCGACACTTTCCTGTGTGTCCAAATTGCATAGTAGAGTCAATTCTCCTTTAACCTAGGTTTTTCCAAAACCATTATAGGTTAACAACTTGAAGACTTCATTTGGGATTCGTGAATCTAGATACAACTATTTTCTCTATAGTTGCGTATTCTGATCTTACTTTTTTATCGTGTTGAGTACTATATTCTCTAAGATTTGCTCGAGATTTATCTCTGATAGGTAAGATATAAAAAGTAATCACAACGGTTCTTCATCTCAGACTCTTGTGATTCCGCAATAAATTTTTCTGTTAATCAGTTGGGTTATTGTGAGGTGATTGATATTTCTAGGCTGCTCTTCTTGTGTATAATCAGATTATCATTTGGTTCATGTTCACCTTGATTTTAACCAAAAGACGGAACAAGAAACGAATAAAGAATAAACATATCTGTGGGAGACATATTTGTTTATAAGTCTTCGACTTTGGGTCGTAGCAACTCTTAGTCGTGGGTGACATCAGATAAGGGAATCAAGTGCGCAGAATCCAGCGTGGTTCTAGAGGCGTAAGGAATGCGACTGTACCTTAATCGGTGTGAGACTTGGTTAGGGCTCAAATAAATTCCAGTCCGAAGTTAACTTGTAGTAGGCTAGTGTCTGTAGTGGCTTAATACAGTGTGGTGTCCAAAGCTGGACAAGGTCCCGGGGTTTTTCTGCATTTGCGGTTTCTTCGTTAACAAAATTTTTAGTGTAGGTGTTATTTCTTTTCCGCATTATATTTGTTTATATAATTGAAATATCACTGGTTGTGCATAGTTCAATCAGTTGATAAATCCGACCTTGATTGTTGGATATTACTTGATTGACACTTGGGCATTGGTCTTTGGTACCATCCAAGTTATTCTCATATCAATCAGGCTCACGGATTTCCATTTGTTTGATTTGCTAATTGCATTGAGAAAAAGGGATAAAGCTCTTTGATATCTTTCTTGATTGAGCTCGCTTTTAAGTTGGTTCTCTCGAAATTATATTGGAATTTAGTCTATACAGATTGCCGAACGAATTATCGGGTTTGGTTGTTATACTCCCTCTTTTTCAGTTATTATGTTTTTTACTTATCTAAACCGTTGTGGCTGTTTTATCTACTCTTTTGAGGTTTATTATCTTCGCTTTAATTGAGATTCTTAGTTATTGGGTTGGGTTTTAAGACCAATATTGATGCTCTACAATGACGAAATATTCATCTTTGTTGTTTGTAGCGACGAAATCTTCATCATCAACTTATCCGGCGATGGAATTTTCATCACTAGTTATAAGAGATTTGAGCAAATCACTCCTATTTTGGGAGCACATCTTTCTAAAGAAGAAAAACAAACGAAATTATTGGAATTTAATTTGGAGAAAAACCATCTTTTCTCCGATTTGATCGGATCTTATTCATACTTGTATTAGTCTTACTCCGGTAATCCTGCTCTTTTCTTGTCGGATTACTCGGTATTGTACTTTTACATTATGTTCTTGTTACTTTGTATTCTCTTATTTTCGATCTTAAATTCATTGTAATCTCGAATTTCCATTAATGAAAAGGTTCCTTGTTTATCAAAAAAAGAAAAGAAAATAAAATAAATAGACTAGAGAAGTTTCTTTTACGTTTTCAATCAGCAGTCAGCATAAAAAAAATAACCTACTACAACACGAGCAAAATATTGTAGAAGAGTTGTGCACGTATTACAAAAAATTAAGTGTGGGATGCGTTTTGTTTTAGATCCTAGGTGGAAGGAAAAACTGATCAACTTTAGATGAATTCTTTGAGAAAAAATAACTTAACACACGAACATTATTGGTTGGACGTACGTAGTATTTTGGTCTATTTATATATACTTTTTTTGTATGTATAAGTGAGTACTCAATTTTTACATTTAGTGAGGTCTTTGATTTATCTCTTTTGCCTACATCTAAAACAGAAAAAATTATTCGCTTGTCAATTTATTTTTATTTTTTTTGATATATACTAAAAGAAAATTTCATTACTGAAGAGATTGAGTTACATATAGATTATCCTCCAGGATTGCTTTTTCTGCAAAAGGTGGTGGATATGAAGACCAAAGTCGTGATACTTTAAAGTTCCTAGCATGCCTAGCTAATTTGTCAGCTGGCTTATTACAATCTCTACTAATAAATTTGCAATACCATCTAGGATTATTGATTGCACTCTTCCACGTTGTTACCAGCTCGATGAATACTTTTGCTTGCACCAGGGACTTTCAGCCAAATTTTTCTTGAGAAAGAGCACTTGAACAGAATATGGCTTGTTGTTTCTACAGCTTGATGACACATCTTGCAAATGTCTCCTCCATAATTAAAGACTATGGCTAGTCTTTCGTTAGAAGGAATGATATAACAGATGCACTTCCATAGGAAATGCTTAACCTTAGGAAGTGTATCTAGATTCCATATAACCTTCCGAAATCTATTTGTTACCTCATTGTACTGAAGATTGTTATTGTGCTTAATATCCATTAGTTTCATGTAAGCCGATTTTACAGAGAACTAGCCAGTTCTTGTGAGAGTCCACACCAGCCTATCTTCATTCCTTATTGGGATATGAATCTGTAGAATGATGTCTGCATCATCTTGTGTAAAAATTTGTTGAACCAACTGAACTTTCCAAGACTTAGTGTCTTGGTAAATCAAGTCTGAAACTAGGATATAGTTGCTTGCTTCTTCAGATGAGACTGCAGGGATAGGAGGTGTAGATTTATGCGGAATCCATTTATCTGACCATATATGAACTTTACTGTCATTCCCAATAACCCAGAAACTGAATTATCAAATAAAAGGCATGATGTTGTAAATGCTTTTCCAGGCCCAAGTGAAATCTTTCTTTTTCTTTGCATGCAAGGCATTACTGTTTGGGTAGTAACATTGCTTTAATGCTTTAGCCCAAAGTTGATCATGTTGGTTACATAACATCCAAGTTTTTTTAGCTAAGATGGCTAGGCCAAGAGATTAAACATATGCCTTTGCCATCTTTTTTGTCCCACTAGAAGTTACGCTGAACTTTTTCCATCTCCTTTAGTGTTGTCTATGGGATTTTTAAGACACTAATTTGATGAGAAGCCATTGTGTTGAGGACATTTTTAACCATCATAGACTGGCCAACTTGGTTGATGAACTTGCCACTCCACCTTGTCAATCTAGTTGTCATGTTATCCATATTACACTAGAAAAGGAATAGGTTTTTTTCCTATTAAGAAAAAAAGGTATACCCAAATATCTTTCTTCAAGCGACATTTTCTTCATTCCGAGTCTTCTTAATAATATTCTGCAATGACGTGAA
Source organism: Papaver armeniacum (assembly GCA_023531295.1). Taxonomy (NCBI): domain Eukaryota; kingdom Viridiplantae; phylum Streptophyta; class Magnoliopsida; order Ranunculales; family Papaveraceae; genus Papaver; species Papaver armeniacum. The sequence goes on from JAJJWW010018291.1 coordinate 950,598, forward strand.
TGTATGTGTTTAGAGAAGAAGACTGCAGATTTTTAGAAGTTGATTTGTTGCCCCGAGATTGCACTGAATTTGTTGATGACATCAAGAAAATAATTTGCATTATGAATATCCGCTTTCACAAACAACAAGCAGTCGTCTACAAATAAAAGGTAAGTGACTTGTGGTGCATTCTTAGATTTTTTGATGCCTTGGATCTTCTTTCTTGTTATGCCTTTGCTAGAGCTCTTGTAAGAACTTCCATTGCAAGCAGGAATAGGTATGGTGACAACGGGTCGCCTTGACGAATCCCCCTTGATGGTTTTAAAGACTTGTATGGTGAGCCATTTAAAAGGATCTGTATATATGTTGTGCTGATACATTCATGCACTAGTTGACGCCATTTACTACAAAAATCCAGTTTCTCCAACACATTATTAAGAAAGGTCCATTCCACACGATTAAAGGATTTTGTCATGTCAAGTTTCAAAGCCATGAAGCCTTTTTTAGTTTTTCTCATCTTCATGCAATGTATTAGTTCTTGGGCAAGAGTGATGTTGTCGCCAATTTGTCATCCTGGAACGTATGGCGCTTGCATAGGAGATATGATTTTTTCAAGATGATTCTTTAGCCTGGTTTCCGTGATCTTCGTGATGATATTGTAAGTGGAATTACATAGAAAAATTGGCCGAAATTCTCCAGGAGTGTGAGGAAGTTTTGTCTTTGGTATTAAACACAAGTTCGTCTTGTTCATTTTTTTTAACATTCTGCCTGACGCAAAGAAGCTTTGAATCATCTTTATAACATCATCCTTTACAACTGGCCATTGAGTTTGAAAGAAGCCCGGGAAAAAGCCATCCGGACCCGGTGATGACCATGATTTCATGTTTTTTAGAGCTTGAACAATCTCAACTTCATCTGGTATCTTCACTAGAGCAGAGTTATCTTCGTCAGATATGCATGCTGGTAGTAGTTCCAAGAGTTCAGTATCATTTACTGGTTCGGTTATGGACATGATTCCTTGAAAAATATTGTTTAAGAGGGTTTCCAGTTCAGTTGTTCCGTTACACCAGCTACCATTCGGTTTTCGAAGTGACTCGATTATGTTTCTAGCCCTTATTTTGTTAGCTTCTGTCGAAATTACTCATTTATCAAACATTCATTCTGTCACAGTGTAGGAGGTAGGGGCTACCAGGTTGTGTGCCAGTAGTAGTTAGTTAGGGGGTGCCCATATAGTTATAGTGCCTATCCTTGGTAGTATTTAATGGTTGGTCTAGATTAACCCACCTGGAGTGTTACTAGCCGTCGGATATTAAGAGAGTGACATAGCTTTATATACTCAGTTATCTTTAATGAAACTCTAATCTAATTTTTATGAATACAATTCTGATCGTTAATTCGATTTATGGCTACGTTCTCTGAACCAGATGGCTTGATTCGTGAGAATCAAGATGTTTTTATCAATTCTTTTGCCGAATTTGTTGTGACATCACAACAATTGGCATCAAAGCCGTTTCTTTCCGCACAAATTGATCCCATTTTTTTTTCCGTATCAATCTAGGCATTATTGGTATATAGTTAGGGAAAAAAATGAAGCCTATAACCATTACCTTGATCTGCAGACACAATATAGAGATCTATCCAACGATGTATCTTCATGGAGTAGAAATCGTCAGCTTTGGAGATTACAGAATGAAATCTCATGGGCAAGGGTCCGCTGGCAATCCATTCAGGTACCACCATTCGAAGAACAATTCGTTATTACGAGAGCTGCGAAGAAGGAGGAGGAAGAGGTTTTCATTGTAGATTCGGTACCTAAATTGAGTCAAGACTCTTCAACAATGAAAGAAGCTAGGGTTACAGAGGCAACAAATACTGAAGAGATAGTTGTATCTGAAGAATTGATTGCTGATTCAGATGAGTTGACTCCATATATTGAAGAAAAAGAAGCTTCAACCACTGCCGTAGTCAAATCAATTCCTTCCCCTATCATTGAAGTGGGTAATTCTTCAGATGTGGAGTCGATTCCTTCTGATGTGGATGAAATCGATGATTCTGTCGAGGTGGACTTGATTGCTCCATTTTTCTTTGTTGAAGAAGAAGATTTCGATCCACTTGATGGTATGAGTTTACAACTTGAAAATGTGGAATGTTTGAACGATTTTTTCTTTCTCCACAACAAAATTCTAGGTATGGCTTGCTTTACTTCAAACTTGATGATTCTCGTTTGTTATTCGATCGAGGTAAATATGCTGATAAATTGGTTCTTCGATTGCTTTATAGCTTTGGGTATAACTCAGATTTTTCATCTATGCAATTGATTGTTCCTTCACGTGTTGTTAATGATGCTGAAATTGTTGATAAGAGGAAGCTGTTTGTTACAATTCCAAATAGAAATAGAGTTTTCACACTTGTTTTGGCATGGAAGGTTAAACATGGGAAGGCACAAGAATTATGTGTTAATATGCTTGAGAGTGTCGTTTGTAAATTGGGAAGTGACAGAGATTTTGCTAGTTGGATATATGACCGTGGAAAAATGTTTGATATTCTTAAAGAGTACTCTTCTTTTGTTGACACTTATAAAGTTGGAGTTGATAATAATACTTCTTGTGAGCTGGTTCTTGTTGGTCCAATTATAATGGATAATTACACAGCCGAAGTTGTTTATAAGCTTGTTTCAAACCAAGGGTACCACTTCATTACACAGAATGAATTTTTGTTCCAGGTCATGAGTGGCTTTATATGTGCAGAAGAGAGCATCGAGAGAATTTTTTTTGTGTTATCGTTGTTTTGAAGTTTTCAGTCACAAGGTTCAATGTGTACATCCATACCCATTCATTACTTCAACGTCCTTCTCACAGGGTTTACGTCAAATGCGCCTTTGTATTCATCTCCTGAACCAACTTGCAAGCTCTACAATGTTTTTCAACAACAAGTTTGGAGCATAAATTTTTTTCTTTCAGCTAACAGATAAGTTACCTTCCCATCTGCTTCAAGTCTTGAATCCAGCAGGTGATTTTGATTACTCTTGTTGTGTTCAGTTGTGGAGCTTGAATAGGGAAGAAGACCATATCCTCTTGTCTATTTTTGCAAATGTTCTTCACGAGGAAATACTCATAGTTTTTGTTGATAGACAAGATGATCAACTCCAGATTTTTGTGAAGAAGTTTAACATTCTTGCAGTGCTTATATTCCCAGTTCATGCCATTGCTACATCTCAAATTTATCTTTCAAGAATCAGGTTCTTTTTGCTCTTTCCCCTGCTTCTAAATGTAGTCTCTGGAAGTTTTTTCATTCTTGAGAAAATTGTGCAGAAGAATTTACATTCCACTTTGATTTATTTGCACACATTTTACTGGGATATACATCTTACTTCATGCTACCATCAATTGCTGGAGGTTGGCGCTGGTATACATGAACAGGAAGAGGTCTTACTCCTTGTGATTCAAATTCTAAATATCTTATTGAGAATTGAGTTCTTACGGTGGAAATATAATTTGTTTTCAACTGGTTGGTGGAGTAATATGTTCTGTGTAGCTGGGATTCGTCATAAAATTGCTACAAACTTTGTTTCCAAGCTCATATGTGTACTGCTGGAAGGGATTAACCAGTTTAAAGCTGCTAATGGATCTGCACCTATATCATCCTTCCAACAACTTTCTGCTCCCACATTTCTTGTAATGCCCACTGGTGTCATGAAGTTGTATACTGAAGTGTTTGAGCAGCTAACGGTTGAATTGGGGCTTACCACCAAGTTTTTTACTTCTGATCAGTTTCTGGCAGAGTTGTGTGATCAATTGGTTGGGAGTTTAGTGTGGAGATTGAGTGGTGGTGCTGATCGTATTCTCTGGATTGCTCTTGCTTTCCCTAATGCTAACAAAATCTCCGTTGGTGAACTGTTGAAGATTCTAGAGCAATTGAAGGCAAAAAGGGAACATGGAAACTACAAGCTACAACAACTTGCATCAAATGACGATGCTCAGCTTGCTCGTATACTGGTTTGCATTTCTACGTGGATCTTTACTACCAATTTTTTAACGCCACAGGACCCTTTCTCTACCTTTGATAAGCACAGTGAATCGGTATGTGCAAGGCATATCAATTCCGTTTTTGTAGTTATCCCTGACCACCCTGGATGCATGGCTACTAATGATGCTTCAAGGAGTCCTATTATGACTGCATACCAAGCCCCCAATATGCGGCTATGGGTGGCCTTCTACTCTACAAATCTCAGGAGTGTTGGTAGTGTGAGTTGGACCATTTCCGTTCTCAGGTGGATTCAGCAAACCCCACTCTGGATCCATGTAATTCAAATTCTCTATGTGTGGATATGGGTGGATTACTTAAGGAGGAAGTTCAGATTGCTTCTAAATGGCTTATGGAATGAGGGACATGTCGAGAGAGGTGGAATCATTTTGAGTCAACTAAGGGGTCTCACTGCTTCCCTACCAAGATTGCTAGCTGGACAGAACCATGGATCAAAATTTATGATCATAGGGTTCTCTGCACAGATGAAGACATAGGGATTCATGTTCCTGGATCAGCAACTACGACTGATTCTTCAAGTGGTGTATGTCTTGGTGCTGATCAAGCTGCAAGTAATGAAGATACACCACCTGTTTGCCTTAGGAAAATGACAAATATGTCAGGTCCACTAGTTGATTTAGAGGAAAACACATGTATTGCATTCTGCAAGGAAGGAGACAGTTGGTTATCGGGCCTGGTTTTGGAAGTGTGTACGAGCCTCACATGTGTGTTCATTGGCATTATTGTTCCTGTGCTTCTATGTGTATTCCAGGCTACGACGACCACAAGTGGAGGGGAATCTGTCGACTACAGACACATTTGGTGCTTCTACAGGTACAGCAGGCGCGAACTCCCCAACTTTTGGTGCTTCACTCAACTTCCATCCTTGAGGACAAGGATGTTTTCAAGGAGAGTGGAATGTCACAGTGTAGGAGGTAGGGGCTATCAGGTTGTGTGCCAGTAGTAGTTAGTTAGGGGGTGCCCATATAGTTATAATGCATGTCCTTGGTAGTATTTAATGGTTGGTCTAGATTAACCCATTTGGAGTGTTACTAGCCGTCGGATATTGAGAGAGTGACATAGCTTTATATACTAAAAATGTCAAAGGTCTACAAGATATGTTGTTTGAATAAGGTCTGCTATATATGGCGGCATGGTCTTTTTGAATAAAATGCCGACCAATTTTAGTAGGCAAGGTATTTAAATGAAGAACATGCCGAGCTTTATTTTTTTGACACATAGGAGATGGATATTGAAAAATATTAGTGAAGGCAAGGTCTACAAAAACCCCGTGGTACCGGTGAAAAATACCATCACGGCGGTTGAAAAACCTTCACGGCAGATAAGCTCGGCAAGGTATTTAAATGAAGAACATGCCGATTTTTTTTTGACACACAGAGAGGGCTATTGAAAAATATTAGTCGGCAAGGTCTACAAAAACCCCGAAATTTGTTGAGAAAATACCACTGGCCAGTACAAGTCGGCAAGGTCTTCAAAATACCTCTAGAGAATACAGTAGAAAAAATTTAAGGCCGTCGTCATGGATGTTATGAAAAGTCGGCAAGGTATAGATATGGATATCTTATCAAGCTGGTTTATATACTCAGTTATCTGTAATGAAACTCTAATCTAATTTTTATAAATATAATTCTGATCGTTAATTCGATTTATGGCTGCGTGTTCTCTGAACCAGATGGCTTGATTCGTGAGAATCAAGATGTTTCTATCAATTCTTTTGCCGAATCTGTTGCGACATCACACCACTTTCAGATTAAACTGTAGATCGTACATCCAACTATCTTGATTTATTAGTATGAATTAGAGATTTATCAAGAAAACTAACTAGATTTTGTAGGGGAATTTTCTGTACCATAAAAAAAAATGACGTGTGCCAAACCAAGTACACACATTGAATACTCCCAAGACTCCCAACTCTAAACCCCAGAACCTTCTATTGATCATTAAATCCGCTCCAACTTTAGAAAATCCCAAAATAGACGAATTTCGGAAACCCTAATTTAAGTTCTTTATAAATGTCTGCAGCAATCAACACAGTAATCTACACCACCACCACCAGATTAATTGCAAAATCAACGGCACCCTTAAAACCGTGTAATCGGTTTCTCTTCAATTCTTCTTCTTCTTCTCTCATTAAAACCCCTTCGTTTCCAATCTCTGCAACTACCATTCCGTGTTACAATTCTGAAATCGGTCTGAATCGGAGTATTTTCCGTGCCTTCTCATCATCATCGTCTGCTGTTAATAATACCATGGCTGATGTCTCCGATTCTTCTATGGATGCTGTTCAGAGACGTCTTATGTTCGAGGATGAGTAAGTTTTTTTTTTTTTTTTTCTTTTTTTTGCAGAATCTGTTCCAAAATGAATAAATTAGGTTTAACTGAGATGAAGTTAGTTGTTAATCGATTGTTACTTGTTCTTTAGTGTGGTATTATTCAAATTGGCAGTGTGGTATCAATTCGATTATTTGAGATCTTCGATTTGTGCTGCTTGTTGTGCTTAATTCATATGAATCATATGGCAGATTAGTATATTGTTTTCTTGTATAAGATGATGAAATTGTTATGGTTTTGATGCAGTAGGTAGTGATTGCATAGGAGGATGAGGGTCTAGGTAGGTTAATAGAAATACTGAGCAGAAGGAAAAAGACCACAGATACATTTTTGTCGAAATGGGAGATGAGAATTGTGATGTTTTTAGTACCTATTAATTGAAACTCTGACTTGGTTACCACTCATCCTCTCCGTTTTCTTACAAAAATCTTGTCCAATGGAATCTCTTTCATTGATTCTTCTGGAGATCATGCAAAGATTGGACAATCTGACCTTTGTTTCCGGCAAGAACTTGTTGAGAAGCTTGTCCCACAAGATTTTTAATGTTCCTGGAAACATCTTCAGTTTTCTCCCCAACAGCATCCACATAAAGAAACTTTGTTTCCTTGACTCTCTGAAATACACTTTTAGCAGACATAAAACTTGATAGGTGGTAAAAATATTTTTTGCACTTCACCTACAAAAATTAGAAAACTAAATTTAGATTTTCGATGATAATTATAAGGTTTATAAACAATTATGCACTAATCAATAACAGGATCATGCATAACTATTACACATACCTTGATTGCATTAACATCTATCTTGCCAGTATGGTTTGGTTATGTAGAGGATATAACGTTTGACCATCTTAATTGCTTTCCATTGGCAAGGTAGATGTTGATGCAATTAAGTTACATGTAATAATTATGTATGATCTTATTACTAATTAGTGTATAATTGTTTTCAAACCCTGTAATTTTTCATGGAGGATGTGAATTTAGTTTTCTGATTTTTGTAGGTGAAGCTCAAAAAATGTTCTTACCACCTATAAAATTCCATGTATGTTATAAGTGTATTTCAGGGAGTTAGGGGAACATGGTGGAACATGGTTTCTTTGTGTGGATGTTGTTTGAGAGAAAACTTAAGATGTTTCCAAGAACATTAAAGGTCATGCGGGAGAAGCTTCTCAACAAGCTCTTGCTGCAAACAAAGATCAGATTCCATTGGGCAATGAAAAAGATTTTTTGTAGAAAAAGACAATGGAATCTCTTTCATTGTTCGCCCAAGTTTTTAGGATAAAAACAGATTGGCAAACTACAAGGATAGTTGGTTTTGGTACTTTGATATAGTTCTCAGTACTTGTTGTCATTTTTGTAGTTCTTGTGGCATCTACAGATTCCCTTCTCACCAATTATTTTTCTACATTTTCTCTGCTTAAGAATTGGTATGGTCGCAAACATTTTTTAGTCTTACCATTTATCGTCTTCTTGGCAGATGTATTTTAGTGGATGAGAATGACAATGTTGTTGGCCATGATTCTAAATACAACTGTAAGTGATAGTATTACTTTTATATATCACAACTTTAAAATTTCTTTAAAGTTTCAGCTTACATGCTAAATTGGTGTGCACGTGCACTCAGGTGACCTGTAAAATGTTGTTTAAGATTAAGACATAGTTTAGAAATAAATCCTTATAGCTTAGAATGTGGAACAACCAAACAAGGGCATACCATGAATTTGGAATTAATTTTGCACCCTTCGCTTCCCATTTGTTCAAGGCATACGACCTTCATTTTTCCAGTATAAATTTCTTCTCAAACTCCCTGTAAATTCTGTCATCGTCATAAATGTAAAGTCTCACATTATATATCTTTCTGTTTAGCAGACTATTTGGCTTGGCATGTCAGTGCCTAACTGTTTCCATATTGTGCAGGTCATTTAATGGAAAAGATAGAATCCGAAAATCTGCTGCATAGAGCTTTCAGTGTTTTCCTATTCAACCCCAAATATGAGTTGCTACTTCAGGTATGTCAAATTTATTGGCATGATCACCGCAAACTTTAAACTATTTTACTAAGATCATATATTCCTTCTGGTCTTAGTAAGTTCAGAGTGGAATTATCACTGAGAAAAGACAGAACCAAAAATCTGCATCATGAGCGAGAGCCCGAGTCAGCACCTGGGTCTTTTGACTCTCTTAAATCATCTAGTACCGTGTTAATGAAGTGGAACTAGACTTATCTGGACTTTGTTCTGTACCAGAATGTGGGTCAAGACTCGATTTTTAATAATATTTTAGATAAAGAGCCACCTCCCATAAACAATGGTGTCAAGTAATAAGAATAAAAGACCAACATCATCCCTTTGTATCCAAAAGCATGGACCAAGTAAGATGGGTTTAAGAAAACTCACCCTCTTTCATTCATTGAGTTTAAGAAAACTCACCCCCTTTCATTCATATCAGCAATAACAAATGAAGTTATAGTATCATAGCTTGGGCGTAAAGCAAAGGGCGGTCCGAAACCTTAACTTATTTTGCCAGGGATGCCACAAGCAGAAAACTGTAGTTTAGTTTCACAAAAGAAGGTAGCCAGTGCATAACTACCTTAGGTGAAAAACAGACACGACACTACAACATAAAATAAGTGGACTCAGACAGCTCCCTGATGGTTGTAAATTTAGTATTATAGTTGAATGTCTGTGGAGCTAAGTAGAATGTTATTTTTGTTATTGTTATGATGACATAAGTCTCTCTATTCCTTGGCCAGCAACGATCTGCTACAAAGGTAACCTTCCCTTTGGTTTGGACAAATGCGTGCTGCAGCCATCCCCTTTATCGTGAATCCGAGCTTATAGAAGATAACTACTTAGGTATGTATCTTGTGTTAAAGTAATTTCCTTATTTCAATTGAAGGGCTGATTTCTGAGTAATTTTGGTTCGTGTTTCTTTACAGGGGTTAGGAACGCTGCACAAAGGAAGCTGTTAGACGAATTGGGTATTCCTGCAGAAGACGTGCCTGTCGATGAGTTCACACCTCTAGGTCGAATTCTGTACAAGGCTCCATCAGATGGCAAGTGGGGGGAGCATGAATGTAAGAATTACTAGATAAATGACTTGGCTTTTCTCTATGCTGTTTTTTAGATATGTGCATTTCAAATCAGAAAACCCAAATATTTAGATACTGCACAGAAGAGAGAATTTCGTCCGTTCTCTAAATTGGTCTGAATCAAATGTAGACACCCAAAGCACCTGGCCATGGTGACTAACTTGTGGTCAAGGGTCAGCATAAACAAGAGCAAGAAGTTTACTCAGGATGTTTTCACTGACCTTGGTTACAGTATGCTAGTGTGTTTGTAGTTCGCGTAGCAGCTTCATTCTGACTCTGATTTCTTGTTGATGTAGTGGATTATCTACTCTTCATTGTCCGAGATGTGAAAATGCATCCAAATCCGGACGAAGTTGCTGATGTTAAGTATGTAAATCGTGAAGAACTGAAAGATCTAGTAAAGAAAGCTGATGCAGGTGAAGTAAAGCTATCCCCTTGGTTCAGACTAGTTGTGGACAATTTCTTATTCAAATGGTGGGACCAAGTTGAACAAGGTACACTTCAAGAAGCTGTCGACATGAAAACCATTCACAAGTTAACCTAGGAGTTCAAGCACCAATACTATACATATATGGCAAACCAAGTGTAAATCCCACAAGAACGCCCGCGCCACGAACTTAGATCTTTTATATCCTGTGTCATGCAATGCACGATAAATCATGATGTATGTAGGCAGGCAGAAGACACATATTTGTGCTCATGGTTTGGAGAAATTGTATGCGTGGGTCTGATAAGTGATAATGTTGCTTGTTCTGGCCTGGGTATATCATCAGGTAAAATGTGCAAAAAGTAAAAAGTTATTTGTTCATTTTAATCTTTTAATAAGGTTTGAAATTGTAGAACATGGTGATATGTATCATATTAAAACTAGTAAAATAAGCAGAGATTCTGCAAGTTACTAATCTTTTTTTTTGGGAATGGAAATACGGTAAAACTTCGATAAATTAATCCGCGATAAATTAATAACTTCGCTAAAATAATATTTTTTGCCAGTCCCGACTTGGGCCAGTGTATTAAATTAATAACCTCGTTAAATTTATAAGATAACAAAAATTTTAAGTATCCAATAGGGCCCAACTGAAATATAAATTAATAATCATTATAATAGCATTACAATACTGGTGCGTTACTAAAATAAGACTTCAAAGTTGTTTGTTTCTTGTTCACATTTATGCAACACTGGACTTCATCTCTGATTTTTTTGTAGTCCCTTGAGGAGTTCAGGAGTGCCTTTTTCAAATTGTAGGAGGAAATTATTTAACTTTACTATTTATAAGATTGTTTCTTTACGAGAAACTGGATTCACTTGAGATGTATTCCGATGCACGCTTAATTGTATTTGATATCGTTCCTTGACATACTTGTATGTTAAATTTTTCAAGAAGCCATTTTTGTGTTTCTCTATGAGTCAAATTTTGATTTTTTTTTTATAGAAAAAGGAGAACAGGCGCCTAGATAGGCCGCCCTCTCATGGATACAGGTTGGATACTGTCTGAGCTAGTAGGTTCATCAGACGTATCACTCAAAATATAATTAGTGTTATTACAGTAATCCAGATGACGATTGGTGTTTGTGGAATTCTGTAACGCAAGCAAAATGGTTTGAAGATTCCTTCCCCTCCAGGTAGAGTTAGAGAAGTGATTAGACTGCCTAGTTATTCTTGCAAGATTTATAGCAGCAAAGTTTTGTTGAGCATTAACTACACTGAGCTTCCCTAAGATGAAATCGATTGGAGCATTGTTGTTGTTGTTGCCTTGTATTATACTTGCTCCTCCTTTGAACCTGTTTTGGACTTCCAGTTGGTAACTTGATTTGATAGCTTGTAATGTTTCTTCCTCTTCAGCAGCAAAGTTGACATTCGTTTGCCTAATAGTCTTTCCCCAAGTTAGGGAAAGTTGAGCTCATCTTCTTGATCTTTCTGCTCTGCTGAGTCCAGAGGTATGGTCTTTGAAGTTTCTTGTTCCCATGCATTGACCTGTGAAGGACATGGCAACAAAAGAGTAATTAGTATAAGTATGAGCACCACTAGTAGCATGGCATGGGTCTACATATCAATATGCATGCTAATAGTGATTCCAAATTTGTCAGAGGCATGTCTGTGTTGGCTGTAATTCTCTGGAGGAGAATTAGAGTTATTAGACTGATAAAATAGGTTGTTCATGATGTGCCCTGGTTTATGATGCACTCTAGAATGACTGCAGAGGTGCTGGGTTATGTTTATAGCAGTAACATTAGCATCTGGAGTGATTTTTCTAAAAACCCAGTCACATCTGGCTTTCCAGATGAACCAACAGATAGTAGCATAAGTTTCATTCCAGCTGGCAGAAAGATTATTAGCCTGGAACCAGCTATTGAACCAATGATGGAAAGAGGTGAAGGCCGAGAAAAGATTATGGTGCTCCCCCAGGAGATTCTTCCAGACTTCAGAGGCAGCTGGGCAGGATAGAAGGGCATGAGTAATATCTTCAGCTCCATTGTTGCAGTAGGAGCATATAGGACTTATGTAGTTCAAGATGCTGGCAGTTTTAGCATTAGTTGGAAGAATTCCATGGGCACATTTCCATATGAACAAGTGAATGGCTGGACTTGTGTCCAGAGCCCAAATTTGATTCCATGGAGCAATCTGACTATCATTGGCATACTTGTCTTGGATTTGTTTGTCATATAAGGATTTAACAGAAAACTTGTTATTGGGAGTGAGAGACCACTGGATTTCATCATGCTCAGAAGGGGAAACATGAGTTTGAAGTATTAGGTGTTGAATGTTGGGTGTGAACCATTGATTTAGGATATTAATATCCCATTCTCCAGAAGTGGTGAGAAGTTGGTTAACAGTGATGAGGTTATCAGGGCAGAGGGTAGGTTTGGGGATTCTGTCAGAGTTGCTAGCTATCCATCTGTCTTCCCAGATGTGAATTTTCCTTCCATTGCCAATCTTCCAAATGTAGTTTTGCTGAATTAAGGTTATGCCTTCCAGGATTCATTTCCATATCCAAGAGTCATTGTACTTTGGCTTGGTATCCATTCTTATAACTTCTGTATTGGGGAAGTGAGATACTTTCATGGTGCTTCTCCAAAGGGAATCTGGTTCCTTGATTAATCTCCAGGCAATCCTGGAGAGCATAGCCAAGTTTAATATTTCCATATTCTTGAAGCCCAATCCCCCAAGTTCCTTAGGTTTATTAACAGCATCCCAGGAAAAGTAGTAGATACCTTTAGATATGTCCTGATCTTTGTTCCAGAAGAAGCCCCTTTGAATAGCATTAATTTCATTGCAAGTAGTTTTTGGAATCTTAAAGCAGTTCATCTGGTATATGCTAGAGGTAGAAGTAACATATTGGATCATAGTCATCTTCCCAGCAGTGGAGAGGTTAGTCTTCCATCCAACAAACCTGAATATAAGCTTACCAACACAAGGCTTGAAAGCTTGAACCTTACTTTTAGTTGTGAATAAAGGGGATCCCAGGTATTTGTCTGAAGTATTGATTCTTTGGACATTCATAGAAGTGCTTATGCTGTCAGCTAAGTCAGGGGCAGTGTTTTTGCTGAAGAATATGCCAGACTTAGAGAAGTTTATCAATTGTCCTGAAGATTTCCCAAAGTCATGAATGATCTGAATGAGGTTGTTACATTCCTACATGTTGGCTTTGCAGAAGATCATGCAGTCATCAGCAAAAATAAGGTGGTTTATGGCTGAAGCATCCTTGCAGATCTTGATTCCTTGAATTTGTTGTTGGGATTCAGCATGAGTTAAGTATCTAGAAAGAGCTTCCATGCAGAATAGGAAGAGATATGGGGATAAGGGATCCCCTTGTCTCAAACCCCTAGAAGGCTTAAAGAATTTTCCTGGTGATCCATTGAATAGAACAACCATGCTTGTAGTAGATATGCATTGATGTATTAAGTTGCACCATTGAGGGATGAAACCCATTTGAGATAAGACTTGGAGAAGGAAATCCCAATTCACTCTGTCAAAGGCTTTGGCCATATCAATTTTGATGCCCATAGTTCCATTGCTTCCTTTTTTCCCTCTTCTGGTATTCATGTGATGAATTATTTCATGGGCTATAGCAATATTGTCAGAGATTTGTCTGCCATGTATGAATGCAGACTGAAAAGGGGATATGATTTTAGGGAGGAGGGGTTTGAGTCTTTGGGCTAAAAGTTTAGATATGATTTTGTAGGTGGTATTGCATAGGGAGATAGGCCTGAAGTGAGCTGGTGTGGTAGGTTTCTCAATTTTGGGGATAAGAGAGATGAATGTGGAGTTCATCTCTTTTAGGATGTGCCCTGAAGTGAAAAAATGTTGGACCATGTGAATGATGTCTTCTCCCACAATGCCCCAATTAGCTTGGAAGAAGTTAGGGGGAAAGCCATTGGGTCCTGGAGCTTTTTCTCCAGCCATGCTAAAGAGGATGTTTTTGATTTCCAGAGCATCAGGTATTCTAATAAGGTTCTGGTTTTCTTGAGTGGTTATAGTTGTGGGTATGAGGTTTATAATGAGAGGGTTGATGTTTATAGTTTCAGCAGTTGCCATGGTGGCAAAGTGATTTGTGAAAATAATGTTTATTTCAACACTGTCTTGAATCCAGGATCTATCATCTCTTTGTATAGAATCAATTTTGTTCCTTCTATATCTCTTTTTAGCAGCCAAGTGGAAGTAACCAGTATTTCTATCTCCAAGTTTGATATGTTGGTCCCTGCTTTTGGTCTTCCAGAAGGATTCATAAACATGTTGCCAATGCTCAACCTGAAGTCTTGCTTCTTTAAGGTCTTGTCCTCTAGTTGAGTTGAACTGATTCTTGGTTAAACAATCAAGGTGCTGGATGCTTTCTTCAAGATTTGTTTTGATGTTGCCATAAACTTCTCTATTCCATTTCTTTAATCTTACTTTGATATCTCTGAGCTTCCTAGCAATTCTTATAGCTAGGGATCCTTTGTGGTTAACATTCCAGCATTCAGCTATTATGCTCTTGCAGTCTTCATGGTTAAGCCAAGGTCCAAAGAATTTGAAAGGGATTTGTCCTTGTTTCCAAGAGGGATTGGTATTGAGTAGAATAGGATTGTGATCAGAACCAATGGCAGGGATGTTGGAGATGGTAGTATTAGGTTGAGTTTCTAACCAGGCTTCATTAGCTAGACCTCTGTCCAATATCTGCTCAGTAAGTTGGGAACCAGTTCTTTTGTTGGTCCAAGTGAAAGGACATTCAGTGTAACTTAAATCAGTGAGATTAGCTTCCTCAATCTTGTTTAGAAAAAATTCAGCTTCATCTTGATCAATAGGATGTTGACTGAACTTCTCATGCTCATGAAGGACAAAATTACAATCTCCCATGATTAACCAAGGCAAGGGGTTAGTAGCACAAGTATTTTCAATCATCTTACAGGATTAAAGTTTATCATTAGTAGAATAAGGGCTACCATAGTAGCCAGTAAACAGCCAAGGATCTCCTTGCAAGGGTTTTATGATTGCACTAATGTGGTAGTCTGAAAAGTCTTTTATAGTGACATCTAGGTTAGTTTTCCAAGCAAGAACTAATCCACCAGCCGATTTGGTTTTTCCTTTTGGTTCTACATACCAAAAATTTGTGACACCTATGTTACCTAAAATTTTCTTAAGATTTCTAGATTGATGTTTGGTTTCAGATAAGAAGATAATATCAGGTTTGTTTTTATTTAGCATGTTATCCAGGTGTCTAATGGTGTTATTTTGTCCCAGGCCTTGACAGTTCCAAGCAATGATTGAATAAAATTGCCAAAAGTATGAAATGGTAGGATATGTAAATATGATAATTATGTATCCTAGAGTTATATGTGAGTGGCTAGTGATAATGATTAGGACAACCCAACTATGAGATTTCAAATTAAGAATGATAAATATGTTAACTTTATAAGTCAGATTGTAAGAAATTACCTGAGTGATGCTAAAGGGGTTAGCTCCTATCAGATTGCTAGTAGTAGTCTCTGTTATGTGCTCCTCCTCCATGTGGGTGGTCTGATTGTTGCTCCTCTTAGATGATTGGTGCCCCACCCACTGCATAGCATGGTTCTCAGTACTGCTGGGTTGGTTGTACAATTTTCTCTTAGGGTCAACCAATTGGGGATGTTGCTCAGCATCTACTGCTTTAAGTTTGAATTCAGTTCTTTTCCTTTCCTATAAGAGTTTTTTCTGTTTGCTGTGATCCTCCATCATTTGGTTTTGAATATCAGCTAGAGAAGGTACTTTCTGGAGGGTATTGATTGAGGAAAAGCCCTCATCTGGGTGGTGAAGGTTATTTCCAAATTTTGGAAATATTGTTGAGGGATCAATGGTCACCTCCAGCTCAGAGGAAGTGGGGATGTTGTTGTATTGCTGTCTTGCTGCAACTTTGATGTTGTTTTTCTTATTCATTTTAGGATTTTTGCTTATGTAGTTTTCCATCAATTTCTTATGCCTCTTCTGGCAAGCAATAGCTTTAAGGTTGGTGGTGGGATAAGCAGTAGTGCTTGGTTGATCTAAACCAGCTTTGAATATTATATGCCCAGGGGATCCATTTAGCTCCTCAGAAGAGTTTTTAAGAAGGGTATGTTGTTGTGCAATTCTCATTTTGATATCAAATTCTTCTGCTCCAGCTTTGTCAGTATTATGGCGTATAAGGGGTGGTGGTTGAGATTCCTTCCAGCTACTTGTTAGGGTGTGAGTGTTATTTGAAGGTGAGGGGGTATTGGGTGATGGTGGGTATTTGGCTTTGGAGGTGGATGTATACTGATTGGTTGGGGTTTTCTGAGCATTTCTCTCCTCCTCAACGCAAAGGGGACCTGGGTGATCAAGAGTTCTGCAGACTTTACAGAATGCTATACCATTAAGGGCATAAGCTAATTCAAGCCAATGAGAGGTAGTCTCATCCTCATAGGCATCAACTCCATACTTTAAAGCTTTGGTAACATCTAGAGTAATCAAGACTTCAAGATTCTTTTCATCCTCATGTCTTCCATAAGCTTTCTTAGAACCTTGGTAGATTCCGACTGGTTCAATGATATTACTAATATCATGAATAATATGAATTGGGATTCTCTTCACCAGCACACAAACAATAACTTTGTAGAATTCTGCTTCATCAATAGAGTCTGGTCCTGATGGTGGGACTTCTGTGAGGACTATGAGCTTGTCAAAAATTCCTCTTGTTCCTCCTTTTCTGAAGACCTTGTAATCATCAATACTAGTCAGCCTGATTTGGTAATAGTTTCTTCTTTTCTTCCATAAAGAGACTTCAGCATTTCGGCGTAGTTCCCAGTTGTTGTTGATGAAATTGGTTATAGTTCTTGTTTCATGAGAAATTTTGCTGCAGTATCTTCCAATGAAGACCCATTTCCAATCTATCTTTTTCTTGGGTAGGATGTTGGCTTTGTTAATAAAAACTTTTGGGAATAGATCTTCTGGGAAATTTAGAGAGGAGTTCATTTGGCTCACAAGGTTGTCTATATTTCCAGTATTTTTAGTTCCTGAGGAAGAGGCCATGAAAATTTGGGTATTGAGGTTTTCTCTGATGATTATCTTGAGATGGTACTCTATGTAGAGAATTTTAGGATTGGACGGAATATTTGTAGTTTTGTGTAGCACTTTAATTTGAATTTTGAATTTTGAATTGCTGGTCAGGGTTACTCAGATAGTATAGTTTGTTGCTTTGTTGCAGTTTGGTACGTAGATAGCGGCTGTGGGTTTTGCAGAGGTTGGCACCATGGAGTACAGCTATGCTTGGTGGCCTTTTGAACTACTAACAATCTGATACAGTGGGACCTGAAAATTAAGCAGAAGACAAAGCAAATTCTACAAAGCAAGAGATAATAACCTAAAGAAAGACAGAGCTTATGAGTCATTGATTGAAAATTATTTTTTGTGGTCAAACTTTGATCGTGATGGTTCATGCATTTTGTAATCCATGTGATGAAATTGTACTTTGTGTGATGGTTGTGATTTCTGATGTGCATGTTACGGAAGTTAAGACTATGGTACCAGATGTGGAGGTAAGAAAGAAGAGTGTTGTGAGGTCCTAGGAACTGTAAGATTCTTTTAGATTTGGACTGCAATGTGACAATGACATGAATGTCATGGCAACTTATATATCTTTGATCTATATCTCGGATGTTAACATACCTGGCACACGTGCATCCACAAACCTGGTTTTCGAGATTGTAGCTTGTCCTTCCTTTGAACTAGAAGCTTGTGATATAGCAGCTTGGGGTTTGGAGCCAAAGCCATGCGCGGTTTCCAGCTGAGGGCATGAGGTTGTGGGTGGGCTTGAGCAGAAGGATGTAAAAATCTTGTTCTCTAAGATGAAAGGTTATTGGGCTTCCACTATCCATTTCAAACTCGTCTCTGACCTTCGGGTCACGGTTAACCCGAATTGGAAGTCTGCTTTCCAAAAGCCTGCCAAGTGTTTGCTGCCGCCTCTGAATGGCCAATAAGCTGGGGTAGCGTTCAATAGGTATTTGCATGTATTTATTAGGCATGCGCCTCCCCGATATCTCAATTAGTTGATCTCGAAGATTGAAATTGGATGGGTGAGATGTGTTAACGGTTGGTTTTCTCATCCATAAGGCCTATTGGGGAGACAACAAATCTAATTTCCAACTCAGTAACTTTGAGAATTCCACATTCCATCTTTGCAATTTCCAGTTAAATCTCCAAATTCTGAAGCTATGTCTAAGCGAGAGTATACTGTATATTTGAATCAGAATGATCACCCATCCATGTCGACGAGTCAGAAATCCAGGGGTGAACCAGAAGATAAGAAGGCCAAAGTTAATGTGCCAGAGAACCAGGTATTGATTTTTGATGATCATGGAAGAAGTTTTGGTTTTTGGGTGTTGATAGTGTATTTCATGATTGTAATTAGTTCTATTGGTGAATGTAACGGTGTTGTTGATTGGGATTTCCTCCTTTCTCCAAATTGACAGGTAGTAGAGGTAAGCAGTAGCAGTAGTGAGGAGCCAAGGCCAAGCATGCACGCTGGTGGTGAAGGTGTTGGAGATGTCAAGGAGAAGAAGGTGCTTGCGCATATTAGTTCCAGTGCTTATGTGCTGGATTCTCAACTTTCTCAACTTCAAGGGGCAAAGGAGGGGTGGGTGGTATATGTTGTTCATCCTGACAGAGGGCAATTTGTGATTAATGAGGGGGTGGTGCTTGTTGGGGATGAGCAAGTGGTTTGTGGTGGTGCAAGACAGGGTTTTATTCTGCACCAGTTCCTGTTGCAAGCAAAGCCAAGATTCGGGAGAATGATTTTCTTGATCTCCCCAGTGATGTGGTCGTCTTCCCCAATAGCTTCTTGCTGGCACCAGTGATGCAACAATTGGCGGAGGTTGCTTATGATCTCGCTATCTTTGGGCTAGGTGAGATAACTGATTCCAATGATGTTCCTGAAGATAATGTAATGCCTTTGCCTCCTCCTAGGGGAAATTATTCTGTGCCAAGGAGGAGAGCTGCACCAGAAAAGGATGAGGCTGGCATCGTGGATTTTGTCAAATTTTTGATTGGAATGACTATACTCACACACTGCTTTTCGAATCTCGTTTGTCATCGTGGATTTTTTGAGACCTTTGAGATGAGCAGTATGAGCTATTGTTACACTCTTCTTTTGTGTTGTTGTTTTTTGTTTCTTTTAACATCAAAAGATATATAAATTTATGCACATAATATGCAATATACTATACTATACTGTATTATATTATATTATATTATGCCAAAAGTTTATCACATATCAATTTGAATTGAAAATAATATCTCAAGATTTTTGTTATTATGGGAAACCATTAAGTTTAACTTAAATATTTTCCTTGAAACTTAAATTTAGAGTTTTTCGATAATTTAATAACTTATTCATTTATCGATAAATTAATACTTCGCTAAATTGATAGAATTTGTCAGTCCCAACATTATTAATTTATTAATTTCCTTTTCCGGAGAGGCCTCCAGGTGCATGGCTGCGAATGGGGGTACCATTTTGCTTGGGGGTGTACCAATCCCTTACCAAAACATATTTTGTCTTATTTGCAATTTGGTCCACCCCCAAGCAAAATGGCACCTCCCATTAGCAGAATTGTCTGGGTGGGAACTTTTTTTTGCTTTAAACTGGAAGTGAAATAGATGTGAATTTTTATAGAACGTCGGTTGGTTACGAAAGTTATCTCGAGGGGAGTTCGGGTTTCCAGCTCCACCATTTTGACAAAATTTCTTCCTCAAATGATGGGAGCCTGGCGAAGATAAGCTTAAATACTAGAGCACTCATAAAGATCCATCACACCTTTGGCATTTTTATTAGTTTTGGCGTCGGTAAAAGAATAAAGATAATACTAAAATAAGCACCGTTCCAGAACATTTTTTGAACGGCTAAATTTCCAAGATTTGAAAACGTGCTACAAAAATTAAATAGTGTGATTAAATCTTATCTACAAATCGGTGTAGTACGCCCATCACCATATAAAGTCCATCACTATGGACTGAGTCTCAGGCTATAAGTAGCTGTTCTTAGAATTTGGAACTCAAACTCTCAAAACAAGATTTGAAAGATATGAAGAGTAGCAACCCCAGTGCGATGTTGTTTCCACATCTCTTCTTGTGTTTCTTGATCATTTTCTATCTTTCATCAGTTGTTGATTCTGTGTCAGTTCCTTCATCCAAAACTTTCAAGTTTGTAAACCAAGGAGTAATCCGTAAACTTGATGCCGTTTCAAATCATCCTTTTTCTCTTCAGTTTTACACTAACACCGCTAATAAGTACACTCTTGCTCTTGGAATGGGCACAGGTGCCTCAATTGGATCAATTGGATCGGGCATGGATAACCCAAGTTCCCGAATCATCTGGGTTTGGGCAGCTAACAGGGGAAGACCGGTTGGCGAGAATGCTGTACTCAGCTTCGGGCGCAACGGTAATCTAGTCTTGGTTGATGCTGATGGTCGTGTAGCTTGGCAGACAAGAACTGCTAACAAAGGGGTTGTAGATATCAAGATATTGCCAAATGGTAACTTGGTTCTCCTTAACAAAAATGGCGGATTTGTTTGGCAGAGTTTCGATTATCCCGGCGGTGACACGCTCTTGAATGGTCAGGGTCTCCGACCGGGCGGTGCCAACAATAAATTAGTCAGCCGCTTGTCAGAGACGGATGATTCTCCAGGGCCTTACAGTCTGGTTATCAACGGTGAGGGGAAATATGGAATTCCTATGTTTTACAAGAGCAAATTTTCTTCCAAGCCACTGAAATACGTTGACGTTTTGCTCAATTATAATCTAGATCGATTAGATAATCTTACGTTTTACGTAAACCCGCCTACTAGTGATTGGGGTCCTGATTACACTAATCAGTTGGGACTTCATTTGCAAGGTGAAACCAATATCGAAGGCCTTTGGGCACAACCTAAGTACAATAGTACATTGTCAGTCCTTCAATTAAGTTCGGACGGCAACCTCCATGTCTATACTTATTACGAGAAAGGATACTGGAATGATGCATGGGATGAAACCTTTACTTATTTTGCTGGCGATCGAGAATGCATGTTGCCTGAGAAGTGTGGGTCATTTGGAATTTGTTCCAAGAGCCAGTGTGTTGCTTGTCCTACCCCTAAAGGCCTATCGATGTGGAGCGAAGACTGTAAGCCGCCAACATTACCTTCCTGCAAAACCAGTACTGAAAATGCTAGTTACTATCAGATTGAGGGTGTTGATCACTTCTTGAGTATGTCTAATGAAGGAGAAGGACCGATGAAGATTGATGATTGCAAGAAGAAATGCAGCAAGGATTGTAAGTGTGCTGCTTTCTTTTACAGAAAGGATTCGTCCAAGTGCTTGGTCACTAACCAACTCGGTACACTTACTAAAGTTATCGGTTCTTCGAGTAAACAACATGTAGCCTTTATCAAGTATTGAAACAAAATATCAACCAGAGACAAGTAACTGCAATTGTCTTGTCTCGTGTGTGTGTATTCCTTCTTGTTCTTGTACTTGAAAATTAAATAGTAAACCAGATCGAAACCCTATGGTATGCACATGATATGGTTTTTTTGCTGACTTTGAAACTTCATCTGGAAAATTGAACAAATCCTTTTGTGGCCATGACTAATAGATGCAAGCTGCATATGTTGTCATTGCAATGCATCTTAAAATTCATAATATTGTTGGGTCTCTCAAGTCTAAATACAGAGAAATTTTTAAATTGTCTGAATCTTAAGGTGGTGCATTTATTTCCCCAAGAAAATCTGAGTTTGTACAGGGGAATGCTACACTGACCAAATTTTTTTGTCCCCGAAAAATCCCGACACACACGGCCCCCAGAGCCTACTGAAGAATTATAGGGGGTGGGATTTTGGTTCCACCACTCTGTGTGCTGTGGGAGAAGTTGCGGGATAAGTTCTCGGGACCCAAATCATTTCCGGTTTGTATATGGACCAACACCCAAATGGGGCCAGCTAGGGGTGTTCATGGTTACTGGTTAACTGAGAAACCGAACCAAACCAAACCGATTAGGGGGAAACCGAACCTAACCATTAACTAATGGTTGGTTTTGGTTTAGAAAAGATGAAAACCGAGATTAATGGTTTGGTTTTGGTATGATAGAGAAATCGAACCAATAACCAATGGTTAACCGAATATTGATAAAAAAAAATCATTGATTAAATTTTCATTAGAGATGTCACTGCCATTAGTTAAATATTCTTTTGATCTCTAGATTTAGAGTAAGCTTTAACTACTCTTGATATTTTTTTATTTATTTTTTGTCTGTAAATTTTTGTAAACCTTTACTATTTTTTTCTGTAAATTAGTGTAAATTTTTTTTTTTTGGTTTGACATAATTATTGGTTAACCAAAAACCACTGGGAAAAACCGAAACCGGCTGGAACCATTTGGAAACCTAACCAATGGTTAATGGATTGGTTTGGTTTCAAGTTTTAGAAACCGATAGTATTGGTTTCGGTTTTGGTTTGGCTTGAAACCGAACCAAAACCGACCATGAACACCCCTAGGGCCAGCTGCAACGGTGTGTGTACCCCTAATATTTTCACAACAATATCAGCTAAAAGCGGCTCATTTTCATCGGCCCATTTCCACATATCTACTTCCAAAACCCTAGGAAAAGGTTCTGGAACATTCTAAGCTGCATTGTATAAATACAAGGGAGATAAACCCTAAAAAGGTATGCCTCCAAACCCTAAAAACTCCTGTAGAAAACTCTATGCTAACTTGAGCGTCGGAGAGTTTTCTTTTGCAGGTACCCCACATTCTTGGAGGAGAAGATCAATCAGCTTCATCATTATTTATCATCGAGATTGTTTGCGGTGAAGATGGATCAATTTTTGCCCAAACATCTTTGGCGCCGACTAAGGGGAACTTGTCCTCCCACCATCAAAAATTCTGTCTTTGGTGATCTTTATGGATCCATTACTAATGAAGAAACGAAGGACCTGCTCGCCTTGTTTCTGTTTCTTCTCCTCCCCACGACCATTCTGTTTCACGAAAATCGTTTCCAACAACTTCAGTGAAGATAAGTCTTCGCTAGGAGGCTCGCTCCTGAACAAATAGCACCGGCTGCAGCCACCAGGTTTGCAACGAGACCAAATAGCAACAAGCTTGGGAAGCATTCAGCCTGTACCAGTCAATCCGATCAGCACAGATAGCTCATTTAAAGGGATAAGATTTCTCTTTTTATCCTTGCTCTTCTTTTACTTTCTTTTAGTTCCATTCCGTGCCTAACATGTTTTGATAAGTGGATACACGATGTTAGACAGCATTACACAGGCGAAATGCTTGTTTGTTTCAAACTATAGGTGACCGGTAACTTGTATAATTTTTATACTGACGCACCGTGTTTGGTGATCCTGACAAAATAAATACAAATTAATAATGTCATACAAATAGAAGATCAATAGTCAGATCGACATCATTTACACATGCACCTCTGCTTTAGCGAGTACTCATGCACATCGACAGCATACTATTTCTATTTGTTTCATGTAGCTTGTAATGGAATTTGATTGCCAAGATATAAATTATATAAATTACTAGAGGGTGAAATGGAGACTCCTCAAACCATGCTTATCTTTGATTTTAATTGCATAATCCTACTGGAAATCTGATTGTCCACTTAATGGACAGCGTTAAATCTCGAAGGCAGAAACGCGTTGCTGCGGTAAAGGAACCAGTTCTTCTCTCAGCCAGAGGCATACGTCAAAGGTAGCTGCAAAGTCCCAGCAACAAGCTCAATACGCTGACTGTCTTGCTATGCGAAGGACGAATGCACTTATATGCCGTCCACCATCTAAAAAAGTCTACCATCTAAAAAATTCTTGCTGCTAGTGATCGTCGTCGTATATAACTAAAGGAGTAATGATATGACCTTCTTCTTTTCCACCGCGGCAATACTGGTTTGCGCATCCTTTTCTTTTATTCGCTTATCTTGATGATACACATGCGTCTAGTACCAACAATTTGGTTCATGTCTTTTGTCGGACATTTAAATGGTAAGGGTCAGTAACATGAAAACTATCGGCCAGGAAATGAATATTTCATTTAGTGGTCAACCTGATAGACCCAACAAATATCCATTTTCTACTTCCTACTCTACTTAGTCTTATGTCGTTTATGACAATTAGAAAATCACTCTTACTGGATCCTCTAGCATAGCTTCCAGTGTAGCTTTGGATATCATAACTCCTACTTGTATCCTTACAAGATTGTAACATTGTAACAACCTGGATACTGACATGTTTGATTTTGATCAATTTTGCAATGTTTCTATCTAGTTTAAATGGAACTGATATTTTTGTATTGTCAGTCTTACTTGACAATACCAACCTGACATTTCACTGAGAAGCAGGCTATACCAACAAGGATGACTACTTGTCATGGCAGTAACTTGATCCACCTGCACTGTCAACACCGGCCAGCCATCCTACGTTCTAGCTCGATTACAGTAATGTTGCAAAGTCCCCTGTATAACACCAGTTTACTCCATAGCCTAAATGCTAGTGGGGGCGAAAATTAGGTGTATATCGGTTTTCGACTTTCTTTTTCCGATAGACGGTCGATCTCAAAATCTTTCGAGAATTCATGCTTTTGGTGGTCTGTTGTAGACCAAATATAGAGTTAAGGATAAAATCCACAGACGGCTACTCATCTTCTTCGGACGTCTAGGATGGGTTTGCGTAATTTAACTTTTAATTTTTGTCTATTTTTGTTATACATACGTATATAACCAAAAGCATGACATGATGACATCTTTACGCCTTATAGCTTTGTGAACTGAAGCCAACTACAACAATTTTAGTTCAGAGATACTTGCATATCTTGGCTTTAACGCTATCTATATAGTATTCTTTGAATTAGTGCTACCATTTTGTGTAAAGACCAGCTATTACAGATGTAGTCGTTATAACTGATGGCTTCATTAAGTAATCTTTCTTTCCTGCCAGTTAACCATATTTGTTTAGTATGGAAAGATATTATATGTGGATGTAGATTCCTACCAGGCACAACAATCAAAGGCAAGTGTGTTTACAGAAGTCACTCGTCCCCAAGAAATATGGGGACGATCGTGCTCAATGCCTTGAGGCAAACAATGAAATCTCAAGTGAATTCTTAAGCTTTTTGAACCACTGTTAGTTGCTGGAAAGATGCATTCCGCACCGCAGCTTCATGTCGTCACCGCTGCTACAAAGAAAAAGCTACAAAAGGAGTAAGGGAGTAAGCTTTCCTTACCTCACAACTCGGAGTTCAATATTTCAAGCACACTGGTGATCTCCCTGTCGTGAAACTGTCCCTTGGCTTAAGATCAACTAAGCAAAAGTTCAAAGATCGACTCTGCGACAAGTTCGTGGTCCGCAGCTGTGCTCAAAGCACCCAATTACTGGTTGGGAAAATCTGATTAAGCACTCAATAAAGGGTATCAAAGTAGATATTCTTTTTGACAGATGCATCAAAGATAGCTTCAAAGCTGTGCCAACTAACCCACTACGCTGACCGTCCTAGCTACACTAAGGAAAAATACACCTACACACTAGAGTTCAACAAGACGACGAATGCAGTGATGATCAGTCTCCTTGTCACGAGAACAAAGAAGCTTGATCTTTTCCAGCCGGATTCATAGTAGGCTTTAGATCAAATTGCTGCCTAACTCGCTATTTTGTGTCGCGAGTGCAAATCCATGACATCTTGTTCACAAGTTATGGAAGACCAACAAATTCGCAGAAACCACACACTTCTGGCAATTTAGTATCCAAGTGCGCGAACGACTGTAGCACTATACCTGACTGTACCTTCATTAAATTCCTGTCTTGATGGGCGTCTGCGGAATTTTCAGAATTGTCCGTTGTAAATCTAGCTGCAACACAAGATCGCAGGTAACTCTGGTATTTCCATGAGAACTTATGCGTCTTAGGCGACTGGAGGTAATAACATGTTGATTTTATGCTTTATTACTTTATAAACTCCGATATTTGCAGCACTTTGTTAAAAAACTATTGTTGTTTATTTTGAGCCATCTTTCTGATCTGACATTGAACTTGATGCCAATAAGTGTCACCCACTCCGCAAGCACAAAGGCTTCATAAGGTACCTGTTGACATCCACTATAGCATGCAGGTTCAAAAAAGGTTCAAAAATGGCGCAGGGCCAACCGAAAACACTACAAAAAAGGAGTTTGAAACCTCCGCAAGGACTACAAGATCCTCAAAGCTCTAAAACACAATGTAATCAGCGTTGAAATCTCAACCTAACCGGTGATCCGTGCCCGGAAATCCATGTCCGACGGTTTGCGCCTGCAAACATATTCCCGTCATTAGGGACTACTACGATGTGGCGAGCATTTTTCCATGCCATGGCATGTGATAACGCACACAGTTCAATCTTGCGCGCATCTTAAATAGTAGATTGGCCCCCTACGCGAATTCGAGATAGCAGAAAAATTAAAATCCTCTTTTCATTCGAGAGCGAGATGCAGCAAGGAATGCACCCTTGTGCGAGCATCAAGCAGCATGACACTCATAGGAAATTCATTACCTTCGGAGTGAGCAATGAAATACTTCAAACATCCCGTTTGGGGGAGAATTACATAGCACCTCCGTACAATTACTTCTAATGAAGAACCGGACTCCATAGTCCCAATTTGAATCAATAAATCATTTTTATTCAACGAAGCAAATAGCCAATCAAGTCCAGCATGAGGTCTAGAATTTCCGGCACATGATAGATCTTAAAAGCCTCCTGGTGCGTCCGGTTTCTGCGGTCGTTAATATTCTAGTTGCAGGCACTTGTAGTCGTGCTCTTAGCTCACCAACTTCCACTGGCATATGTGTGACTTCACTAAGAAAAGCAAAATATTCAACAGTGGCACGGTGCTCATCCAGATGCTTTTGTGTTTGTTACAGCAACATCAGAATTGTCTAAGAGCCTTCATGATTTAGGTCACATGGATTATGTGATCCGTATAAGCATAAGGAGAATAAGGTAGCATATGAATTGGTTCTACGAACTTGCCATTCAGTTGGGGTTTATTTATTTATTATTTCAAGCACTATTCAAGTCCAAATGCTGCTAGGATATACACATCAAATTTATGAGATAATTATGTAAACAAAATGAATTCCTAGTGCCGCACCCTACGACTGTCTGCGAGATCGTGAAAATTACTAGCATAAACAAGTAGCTGCCAAGCATCAACTCATATATGCTAGTGGGGGCCACTACACTACTACATACTTATTTTATATTTTATGCATGCCTGAGATGTAAATACACATATATTGGTCGGTGTATAGAAGAACTTTTCGCCATCTACCAAGTTTTTCTATCGGAAAGAAAGTCAGTAACTCCTAGAAACTTGCGAAGTACATCTTTAATTTCATCTAAGGACCTTCAGCCAGCACAAGATGAAAATCAATTGCAGTTAATGTTAGAACCTGTCCGAGACTCAACTGGCTATGGAAGACCTGTTGGACGCTGAAGGACGCTGTTCGACCTGTTTATCTATAGCTGTACTTGCAGACTAATTACAGTCCAGCTTCACCTTGCCTAAAACACCAATGAAGGACGCTGAAGTCTATTTCATGATTACAAGCTCATGGTGAGACAACCAAGTCCGTAGAGCTCGCAGTTAACAGACATCTTGCACCAGTTAAAAGCTCAATTAACTACAACTCCAATCGTGGAGTTCATACCGTCGTTTCGAACATGAGTATCGCTTTGCTACGACCACAACTATTACCGAAGGGCTATAACATTCTGGCACAAACAAGTGTGGCTCATGCTAAGAAGAAAAACCGATTACTTCTATACACACGATATATGCCGCTAATATCAAGGCAACTGTCCCTTGCATAAGATCGTTTATGCAGAAAGTTCGAAGACAGATAATGCAACAAGATCGAGTATGGGAAACCATCTGGACCGTAAGTAAAAGTACTAGTTCGAGTTATGAAGCTCAACACCATCTGGACAAGCAAAAATTGCATATGAAGAATATTACGAGGCCATCATACTGTCTGCTATCCCTGGCCAATAAAGGAACACTTGCAAAATATTTTAAGGTCGAGTACGTGAAAAATTCGAGGATCTAAGTATACATATGCCAAGTTCGTTAAAGTTGTTATCTACGAAGTTAATCGGAAATATATCGTGGCTAGGCTCTTAGATGCTGTAATGACAAGGTTCGTAGAAAGTGTCATGTTGATTTTCTGCCCACCACATGATCAAGTCAATCTGAAGTTCATTGGAACTATCGTCAGAATATAATCAAGTTCGAAGTTCGTGGATAGCAAAAATTGTCGTTTCATGGATGATTATGTCAAAGTTCATTGGAGTTGTTGACTCTGAAGTTCGTCAGCAAAATTGATCCATCGAGGATATTACAGATAGAGATTGTATAGCTCCTCAGAGTTTAGCCTTGCATGATGCAAGCACCGAAAGCCTCACCTTGCACGTGAGCACTTAAGACTTGCTCTAATGTAAAATCTTGCATTGCACGCGAGTGTAAAGCCTTGCAATGAAGCAAGCACAAAGTCTCGTCTCCATCATGATCCCGACACTCATTGTTGGATCAAAGCCTCACATTCCACACAAGCGACATGCCAGCCTTCCCTAGCAGCGAGCGCTATAGCCTTGTTGCATTACGAGCAAAGAGCCTTGTCACAATTGCAAGCAGAGTACATTTTGTTTAAGTCTCGACTAGCTCTCGAGCATTACAAGTCTAATAATTGGCCCAAATTCTCGCTTAGCACGCAGGTGAAATTCAACATGATACCACAACTGGGGTGTTGTTACAACTACCTCTGCAACAATGGGGACGACTTGGGTAACACTCCGAACATCACTTGGGGGCGAGTTACGGACCTCCTCAACTCAACAAACACAACTCAAGGGTACTCCGAACTTCTTAACCCCACAACAAGTTGGAGGTTAAGAGGGGGCGATGTGTGTACCCCTAATATTTTCACAACAATATCAGCTAAAAGCGGCCCATTTTCATCGGCCCATTTCCACATATCTACTTCCAAAACCCTAGGAAAAGGTTCGGAACATTCTAAGTCGCATTGTATAAATACAAGGAGATAAACCCTAAAAAGGTATGCCTCCAAACCCTAAAAACTCTGTGAGAAAACTCTATGCTAACTTGAGCGTCGGAGAGTTTTCTTTTGCAGTACCCCACATTCTTGGAGGAGAAGATCAATCAGCTTCATCATTATTTATCATCGAGATTGTTTGCGGTGAAGATGGATCAATTTTTGCCCAAACAAACGGCTATGAAGCTTTTTTTCCTCTTTCTTTCCGTATTCTTTCATGTTTCCTCCTTGACAGTTTTTTTCTTGTTTGAAAATTTAATAATGCAGCCCTCCTTTTTATTGGGAAGTGCTAGACATAAGAACATCACATCTCGCGAAGAATCTAATAAGGAAATCAACGGTCTATGCCCAAGCTTCTCAGCATTTGAATCAGTAGTGGGGCATACGTGGGTCCCATTTGTATTACACTCGCGACAAAAATCCGTAAACTTTCCTCGGTCACCGTATCATTTCCGTTTTTTTTTTCCATGTATACATGGCTGGGGTGCACGGACGCTCCATTTGTTAAGCCGTGTCCGCGTCCGACTCGCGGCGGACACAGGACGCGCGTGGGACGCCGACACGACGCGTGTCCGACGCACCAATTTGCGCGTCCTGCGCGCGTCTGGTTTGGACGCACCAATGACGCGTGTCGGACGCATTTTTTTTTCATTTTCATATAAACTTTTTCCTTTATTTTTACTATTATTAGCCAAATGAAGAAAGACACACATTTCGATCAATAATTTAGGTCTTTATTCGGATTTGGTAATTGGAAATGACATCACGTATACCCTTAGTTGGACATGTGTTGATCTAAGAATACATTTTGATTGTCTTTGTGTGTTTAATAGTGACTCGATTATTTGACATTCTAAGCGCGTATAAACAAACAATATCTTCTTTTCTTTTAAAATTTATACATATATAACATCATTTTCTAATTTTTAGGGTCGAAATACTTGACTTTGATGTATAAATACATGATTATATATATAAATAATATATAAATAAAATATGTATATACGTGTCCGCGTCCTAATTTTTTGAAAATTTTGTAGTGTCCGCGTCAGCGTCGTGTCGTGTCCGCGTCTACGCGTCCGCGTCCGTGCAACCCAGATACATGGTGGTGCAGGATACGGTGAACTGCGATCTGTTGTCATTTCCGTTTTTTTTTCCCATAACAAATTATTTGGAGGCGGCTAACCGGCTTACAAGCGTAGTACTTTAGGTAAGGGGTAACTGCGATCATATTGGTCTCGACACATTGGATCCTTCGACCAAGGACACCATTTTTAACCCGGCTAGGTTGGGGCCTATAGGATTAGTTGGGGCCCATAAGACAAAAAATGATCATCATGAAGTAAAATGAAAAATCCCATATCCAACTATTTTATATAATGACTAATTTATCCCTGATTAGTTAGTGTTAATCGGGTAAAAAAATTCAATCCAAAATCGGTTTATGAGACTTAGAACATAAACCGTTTCTAAAATTCAAGAGTTTTTCTGTGATTTTTTTCTCGCTAGAATCGGTTTATGTTAATGCCCAGATAAACGATTGCAAATTTGGGCATTTCTTCGAATGTTTTGCTCATAACTTCTTCGTCTGATGTCGGAGTGACCTCATTCTTTTTGCGTTCAATCCGTATTTTCATGCTCTACAATATAAATATAAGAATCTCATGGCTTGTGATAAAATTCAAACATTGTTAATGAATCAGTTGATATATGCATTAGCATAAACCGATTGTGGTTGATGTTCATCAAACACGAAGAACATCAACCCAGAATCGGTTTATGTAGGTGTACAATAAAAATCGATTGCTTGTAACATCAAGTACAATCGGACTAATCTAGTGCACACATAAACCGATTCTGGGTTGATTTTCAGAAAATTTGATGAGTAAATTTCAAAGATTTAGAGTTAAATCATTGTTGAGTTTCTCTTAAAGGAATGGATTAAAGGGTTTAACTCAATCACTTGGATTGTTTGTCAACGAAAATCCTTCGAAATCCAAAAAAAAAAAAAGAATTCAATTGTTATTTATGATTAGATTTTAGTTTTTGATTTTGATGGAAATTTAGAAAAAAATTGGGCTTTGATTAAAGATTTTTGTATTTGTTAATAGAAATGATTATGATTTTGTATTTATTTTAGAATTATTAAGGTTTCTTTAAAGGATAATTAGTATTTTTACCTAGTTTGGACACCCCTTATCCCATTAGTCTAGGTTTATTTAAAGGGTAATAGAAATGAACATGTAGCCTTTCTCAAGTACTGAAAAAATGTATCAACCAGAGACAAGTAACTGCAATTGTCTTGTCTTTTGTGTATTTTATCAATTGTACTTGAAAATTAAATAGTAGACCAGATAATCCTTGTGATATGCTCATCATCATAAGAATTCCTTGTTATCTTTCAAACTTCATCTGGAAAATTGAACAAATCCTTTTGTGCCCATGACTAATAAATGTTGCACATGTTGTCATTGCAATGCATCTTAAAATTCATAATAATTTTTGCTATAAATACGGAGAAAATTTTAAGTTAGGCCGGTCTTAAGGTGATGCATGTATTTATCCTAACAAAGTGTTCTTGGTAGTCTGTTGGTGACTCATCGTGGATGTTTCTTGGTGCTTTTATTTTGTTGAATAATAGAGACAGTTGAGTTTGTATGGACCAAAACCCACTCTTCAGGAATGGGGCCAGGTGCAACGGCTATGAATCTTTTTCCTATTTCTTTCAATGTTTCCACGTTTTACCGTTCTTGAATTTCCAGGTTTTACTGTTCTTGAAAAATAAATTTTCCCTATTCTTCATTAATCACTAAAAACTATCAATAACTAAAAGATTTTATTTGGTTGATTGATTTGTTTAGTTGTATGTACATAGTATGAAGTAAAAATTGTAGGTTAAACCAATTATTCTATGTTTTGCAAAGATAATAGAGATTAGAGAATAGTTAGTCTAAAATTATGAACGCGTGGACGATCTAATGCTAAAATTAAATAGATAGAGAGATTAGTATATTTGATAGATTCTGAAAATCATATAAACACTTATTGAGTACCTAAACTTATTTATTTGTTAGTGATTAAATTAGTATAGATGAGGTTGATAATTTTGAGTGATAGATTATAGATTCATATAGAAACTTTATTATTGAGTATGTTCTAGTAAACTTAGACCCAGTAATTTATTGAAGTAGAGAATAGTCTATTGAACCTAGAGCCACAAATTTTAGATCTTAGTTGTAGAAAGTAATCTAGATTTGTGTTTTCCTTTCTCATTGCTTCGAACTCATTTGAAATGATTCGGATTTTCGCGCGGTTGTAAGTACGAGCAATACTTGCACTTAGACGACACATAATATTTTTCTATAAGGTGGGAAGTTTTGAAGTGTAGGAGTATGGTCCGATTTTCAAGGACGAAAATGTTAGAAGGTGGGGAGTATATAAAGACCCTCAAGCTCGTCAACGCTATTAGACCAGTCAAGAGTCGATCTAGAGATGATCAAGAGACGACTTAGCCGCTAATGAATCAATTAACTGAATATGAAGTTTAATTAGAAGAAACTAATCCAATATTAATTTGAATATGAAACTAGTACCATTGGATAGAACTCGAAAATTTATACGAAATAGTCTACTTGAACGTGTCAATCGAATATCGGACAAAGAAGAAAATCATTCGAATTGTGTGAAGGGTAAAATAGTCTTTTTTCCAATAAACCGACCTAGGATACCCTTATCAAATAAATTGGGTGTATTAGTATTGTCCATTGGTATTATCTCAAAACCATTCTCTTTTTCTTTCTTTAGTTTCTTTTCTTCTTCTCTGTTATTCATTTTCTTTTCTTGGTCGAATTCGATTCATAGGATTTGAGCTTGATTTTGTATAAAAGATCCTTAGTGTAAGCTAGTTGGATTGAAGGAGAAGATGTTACCGCTGAGGTTGATTGGGTACGGGAAGAAGAAGATAGAGTTGCTGCTCTAAACCGAGGTTAGGTTATTTGAGTCTGAGATGATGAATCAGTTAAGAACTCTGGTGATTATTAATGATGGTGGTGTTGATTCGATATAGTTGATTCGGATTCAAGGAAAAATGTAATTTAATTGAAGAATTAGGGTTTCATAAGGTGAATTCAGAGAAGTTTTATAAAATGGAATTGGAGGTCTAGAAGGATGATTAGAGATGGGTTTGGCATGAATTTGGATATAAGATAGAAGAATATTTTAGAATCAATAATTTGAAGTTGTTAGTAATACCAGGGTTTGGTTCTTCTGTTATGAAGATGATATGGGTTTGCTTCAGCGTATTGATTATGGTAATTATGGAAGTTTGAATTGGGATTTAAATTCATGTTTGAAGTTGAGCTGGGGTTAGGGTTGCAGCTGTGTGAGAACCTTTGGCATGTCGGACTGAACTTTTTCAGTCTGACTCGGTTGGGTTTGTTTTCTCTAACTCAGTTTGTCTGACTGAGTCGACTCGGTTTTAACTCATTGAGTTTCACTGTGTTAACCTGAGTTGAACCTTTGACCGATTCCTGTTAGACTATTTGACCAGACCAATTGACTTTTACCTAGACTTGACCTTGCCCTATTGACTGGACTTTGACTTGACTTGGCCGTTGACTAGTGTGGACTGTTAGTTGACCTTTGACCGTCAATTTGACCATTAGTGACTGTTAGTTGACTAGGATGGACCTTATTTTCTTAAATTGATGTTTTGGACCCTTTACGGTCCATATTAGCCTTTGGTTCCTTCTACAAAGTTGTATATCCTTTCAAGACTATTCAAATGGACTATAGAATCAACCCAATTGGACTAATATACCCTTAAATATGCTAAAGGTAGATAATGAGAAAGTGTAAAACCATAAATAGGTTTCCAATCACTAGATAGTTTACTTGGCCATTAACTTTGAACTTGTATGATTATTGTATGAGCCCTTTTGGATAAACTCTTAGAGTGATTGTGTGATTAACAGTTAGTCTTTATTAACAACGATCGATATAAATGAGGAAGCATTACATTGTGGATTTCGAGGTAGAACATGGTTTGCCTATAAATAAGGTGGGAACTTTTGTAACTTTCTTGTAATCATTAAGTTACTTGTATCTTTCTTGTAATTATTAACGTTTCATTTAATCTGCGAGCATGATGAGTATTTGATTCTCTTAACATATCTATATGAAATTGAAATGAGTATGTAGCTGGATAAGCGTTGTCTGGTTTCCTCGTGAGGAGTGATTGTGTTCTCTACAACTTCTCACTAAGTCAAATTATTGGGTGTGGAAATATTATTTCTATAAGCGGGTGGATACCCCATCCCCAATATTATCTCGACTCGATCCGTGGAAAATTGGCGAGTCCCTATAATAAGATATTAG
The DNA here is from genome assembly GCA_023531295.1 of Papaver armeniacum. NCBI lineage: Eukaryota > Viridiplantae > Streptophyta > Magnoliopsida > Ranunculales > Papaveraceae > Papaver > Papaver armeniacum. Next base: position 985,000 of record JAJJWW010018291.1, read on the forward strand.
GGGTGTAATTGGCTCTCAATATGATCGATTAGGTGTTGAATTGGCGCTCAATATTATGCATACATATTTTATCCGGGGAGATTGGTCGTATGCTTATTATACTTGATTGTTCAGTCTTAGTAGCTGACTAGAGTATTATGATCTTACTTTCCTGCAAATAGGATCATAGTAATCAAACCTTTTTTTCTATTTTCTAGACTTTGATGGTGATACTTGAACCATGGGATGTACGCATTTCGTTTGGATGGCGTTATCATTTGATACTGGGGTTCTTCTAACATCTTACTCTCCTTATAGTGAGATGAGGTTAAAATAGCATATGTTTAGGTTGTGCGAAGTCATTTCTCATAGATCCTTCTGGTGGTGGATCTTTAGTAGATATTGTTTATGGACGCAATATCTGGGGAGAAGAGCTAGAGCAATCTTCTGCTTCGTGTTGTGTGTAAAGATTTTTAATCATTATCTCAAGTAGAACTGTGAAGCATGTTAGTGATTATCTGGACGTTGTAATTGTTTCCACTGAGCACCCCTATTGCGATGATGTGCTCACTCATTTCCACTTCAGTCTTTCAGTTATCTGAAGATATGGTGTGCGTGAATACATCCGTTTCGTATCTTAAAGCGTTATCGAATTTTTGAAACATTGTACATATCCTTTGTATGTGTATTTTTTTGTTAATTTATAAAACAACACATTATTGTATTCATAGCACTCGAGAGTATTTCATTTACATAAATTCAGAGTGTATGGGCTAATTTTGGGTTAAGTTCTTTATCAGATTTCTCATTTTGATGTTTAGGTAAATGAGTTAGATCCTTAATGCTTCATTATGTAGTTAATCTTTTGGATTAGTAAGTAGATGGACTTTTGGGGCGCTACACTAGCTCTGGAGGTAGAGAAGGTTTAAGACATGTTTTTCTTCGTCAAAAAATTTATTTTCTCAATTCCGGGCTTTTTTCAAAACCAATTGCAGCTGGGGGAAATGAGAATTGTTAAAAGAAATATTTCATCTCTTGAATATATCAGTAGGGAAAGAGAAGGGGGAAATGTAAGCAGTTGTTTTAGAAGGTGCATGGTGGTCGTCGGTGGTTTATCTCATGTGTGAGATCTTATCATGATCGTTAATCTAAGTAGCAGATCAAGATTAAGACACCTGTTATGTGGACGCTAGGATAAGTTTATCATTGCTAGTATTCATATGGTTGCAAAGGTAAATACATATTTATGTAACGGGAATTATAACAAAGTCAGGTCAAGGTTTTGACTTGACATTCAACGGAAATTTTAGGTACCAATTCCTTAATATTTTTACATGTTGGGTACCAAACCTAGGTGTTGGTCATTTGCTGGTTACAAAAAGTTAAATAACTCTAAAAGAAATCATGACTTGAACAAACTTAACATTTAGGTTTGTTTAGTATATGTTATGAAGTCTGACCCTAAAAGACCAAAGTTAAGGGAATAAAACATAAAAATATGCTTTTGTGGGTTATTCATTGAATAACGCCACTTATATATTTTTGATTCTTGATCACACATTTGAGATATAAAATCCGTAGATGTACAATTTTTTAAAATTTAACTAAGTCCAGTTCTCAAAATCAACCCACTGGAAATCCATTGTTACCCAGTTCAGAACCTTTAGAAACTGACAACAAAGAGAAACATTATGCTCTTATTCACAACAAATAGGGTACTTACCTACCGAAATTATCAAACCTATGAAGAGCAAGAGAGCAAAAATTTGTAAAATACTTTGGCCCAGATTTTATAACATATCTTGTAGACGGTAATAAGAATGAAATTCTAAATATATTATGCATGTCGGCGATGATCCTAAAATTTATTATGAGGTTATGATTTCTGGAGATGCTATCTTCTGGAAAGATGATTACCTTATGGTGCTATATTAGAGGAAATCTTGTCAATTTTGTCCAACATAAATCCGGTATTATGCGATTTACCTTATAGTGCTAATCCTAGCAGTTGTAAATAGGTATTCAAGAAAAAATTGAATGTTGATGGTTCCATTAATAAGTTTAAAGTCAGATTAGTTGTTAAGGGTTATAAACAAAAACTTGTAAATAGAGGAGGATGCCAACCATCTCATTTGATGTTTGTAGATGATATTCTCATCTTCTGTAATGGACACAAAAGATCATTAGCCAATTTGATGATTCTATTATTGAAATACAAAAATTCTCTTGGTCAAGTAGTTAATAAAGCTAAAAGCAAATGCTTTGTGGGGGGTGTATCTGACACAAGAAGAAAAGAAATTGCTGAATCTTTACAAATGGAATTATCTGAACTGCCAGATAAATATTTGGGTGTAATACTTAATCCAGGAAGGGTGGAAACTTCTCAGATTTGGGGGATAATAGAGACGATGCAGAAGATGTTGGCTGGTTGGATGGGGTAAGTTACTTGCTTTTTCAGCAAGACTAACACTTGTTGAATTTGTGTTCAGTAGCATGCCTATATATATTATGTCAGTTTCTAAGTGGCCAAAATCAGTAATCTTGGAGTGTGAGAGGATAATAAGAAATGAGAAAATTCATAAACTGACAAGCTTCCGCCCATATAATTAATAAACCGAACACAAAATTTAAATCTTTTATAAAGTGGCCTTTCCATTAGATATAACACCTGGACCCACCAATTTGATCAGAGGCTTTGACAAAATCAAACTCTCCTTATGAAATTGCCAGCATAGCCTTACCTAAATAAGAGAAGGGTTGGTATTATCTCTTCCTATTTCTTTCGGTCTTTTTTTCTCTCTCGATTCTTTTCTTTGTTCTTTCTTCTTCGTCCTTGTTTTCTGTTGAATCTAGGGTTATAGATTGATAGCAATCGATGATAAACCAATAGATCAGTTAATGATGAATTGATAGACTTGGAAGTGTTATGCTACAAAAGTAGAAGAATAGATTTTCCAGTTTGAGAAATCATTCAAGGTATTGGGTTCTTTTCTCCGGAGTATGGTTTAGATTGATGAGTTTTAAGAGTCTCGGTAGGTTTTGGGAGTTGGTTTTTTTTTTCGAATTCAAGTTCACAACAAGAATGAATGATATATGAAAGAGATACATGGATTACAACAAAGGGGAGATTTGAATTTTATCACCAACAAAACCCCTCTATCTCAACTGTTGTTAATTGTGTGGGTTATTGTATTTTATTTATGATTTGATAATTCCTCAATTAAATCAAGTGTTCATATGAATATTATTTTTTTTAAATTAGGGTTCTTGAGAATTTAGGGAAGCTGAAATGTTATTGGAGATTTTTCGGTCCTTGAAAAATTGGGGAAGTACTCCAGGGTTTGAATTTTTTTAGTGATTTTATGGATAACTTTTGATCTCTTTTTGGTATGATAGTGGTAATTTGACATAATTTACAGAGACTGTAATGTTATACATGTTGATTTTTTATTGAATGTGAAGGTTCTTTTAGGGCTTTAATTGATAAATCTATATAATTTGAGTATGGGTTAATTTGTGTATTTGGTTCATCAGGGTATCTGATGATTTGTTGGATTCAATTTTGGGAAGAACACGTTACAGTTCAGGGAAGAAAAGATGAACTGCTCATTGTTTCACTAGGTAGTAACTCAGTCTCTTGATACGGTTTTGACTTGGTCGAGTCACTTCATGAGAGGGGTTTAAATGTATTTTCCTAAGTAAGATAACTGACACATAGACAGTTAACATTAATTACTCGTTTTTTTTTAAAAACGGGATGGAAAATGTCAATCTCTGCCATTTTATATAAAGATTCAATATAACGGCCATTTTCTTAAATATGTTACAAAAACAAGGCCAATTTATTAAAAAGCCCATAAGAAATTTTTTGTGGTCTGGTGACCCTACTATAAAGAAATTGGTTACAGTTAAGTGGGATGAAGTAAATTCTCCTGTTAATTAAGGTGGGCTTGGTCTAAGAAGGTTGGAAGTAATGAATAAAGCACTTTTAATGAAGCTTCTCTGGAAGATTGAAACTTAGGATGTTGAATGGATAATTTTTATGAGAGTTAAGTATGAAAATAAAAATGGTGAATGGATTAAATTTTACAGGCAATCATCTATTTGACAGGGATAAAATGGGTGATATCTGATTTTAATGAAGGTAGTAGATGGATGGTTGGTGATGGTAAATGCATTCATGTATGGAAAGCCAAATGGATTAAGGAGTATGCATTAATTGAAAGACATACTGAGGATGCTTTTATCCTACAAAATGGTGATATGAAAGTGGAGAGCTTATTAAGGATGGTGACTGACATATTCCAGCAGGTATGTTTCAATATTTTGAAGCTACAAAACTACCAGTTTTAGGTACATGACATGATAAGAGGGTTTGGATTGGATATCTTATAGGAAAGTTCAATGTGGCTAACTCAGTTCAGGTGGTAAGGAAAAAGTACCTTGTGGTGCCTTGGGCTAATAAGGTTTGGAATCCTTTCATTCATCCATGCACCTCTGCAAATTTATGGAAGATTCTTAGAGGAGCTTGTGCAACTAAGGAAGCAGTAGGGAATAAGGGTTTTCACACAGTGTCTAAATGCTACTTGTGTGGGAAAAATCAAGACACAATGGAACACATACTCTGGTACTGTTACTTTAGTGAGAATATTTGGCATTGGTTGGGTGGTGTTTTTAAATTTCTAAATCCTTCAACATTTGAGGAAGTCATCAATTTGGTTAAAGGGAAGAGTTGCAGCTGTTATAAGGATATCTGGTACATTTGTGCATTATGTATGATAGAGCTATGGCATACTAGAAAAAAAATTATCTATGAGGGGGGGAAAACCAGATGCTGCAAAATTTAAGCAGAGAATTGTTAGCTTCACTAAAGAATGTAGTGTCAGAATAAAAGGGGAGATGTGGGTAAGTGTGTAAGATTTAATATCCTCTTATTCTTTGGTATTACAGGGATTAAAGCTCAAATTACTAAAGTTAAACAGTGCTTCTTTAAATTTCCTGCTAGGAATCAGATACTCATTTGTTGTGAAGAGTATCTAAAGGGAATCCAGGGAAAGTAGGTTTTGGTTTTGTGTCCAGAAATACTAATGGTGGTTGTTTGGGTGCTGCTTCAGGAGGTCTGGGGATAACAACTAACTATTTAGCTGAAGTGATGGCATTGATTGTTGCAGGGGAATGGGTTGTAAGACAATAGTTTCTAGAGGTATACTTCAGTCTTGATTCTAAAGGAGTTTTAGTGGCCTTTAACAGTGTCAAAATACCCTTGATAGTAGTAAATAGATGGAAGAAAATCCAACAGTGTATCACCTCAATCAGTTTCACACACTCTTACAGGGAAATAAATTTCTCTGCAGATGTACTTGCAAAATAAGGGTATTGTTGGAGAAGGGTGAGGTTCACTTCTATGAAGAAAAACCAAATTTTCTTGGAAGATTGGAGTGTGAAGATGGTTTATACTTTAGATTTTGCTGATTGATTGCTCAAAGTATGTGGTAAAGATGAAAGTGACCTCTGTGAGGCTCATTTGATTTTTTGTTGGTATGTGTTTCTTCCTATTTACTTAGCTTTGGGTGGATCTTTTAGTTCCTATTTTTTTGTCATTTCAGCTGATACTTAAGCTCTGGCTGCTTTTGTAACCTTTTAGCTCTTTTTTCAGTAATAAGAATTCATGATTAACCCAAAAAAAAAAAAAAAAAAAAAACAACTTGGAATCGACTATTTGGATACATATGCACTTGTTGCTCACATCTCAGTCGTTTGTTATTTGATAGCATTTGCATATGTGTATAAGTTGGTTATATATTGTTTTTCTAAATGGTGACTTTGAAAATATACATATATGGAACAACCTGAAGGTTTTATATCTCCAAGCTTGGAGAAGAAAGTTTGTAAGTTAGTGAAGTCAGTTTTATTGCCTGAAGTAATTAAGTTCTCATGCAATAGCATGAAAATTTGATAAAGTTGCATTATGAAATGGTTTTATCTTTAATGATATTGACAAATGTACCAATAGTAAGCATGATAGTTCTAGTTGTGTAATTCTGTCACGTATGTGGACTCCACCTCCACATAACTGGATCCAACCTAACGTTGATGTTTCATTCCCCCACCCCCAATGCTAATGCAGGCATGGTCATAATTGTGCAGGAAAAGGCTCAGCGAATATTGGATTCTAAAGACAGAAGCTTTTGCTCTCTAAGCTGTATATTGGTTCCTTCATTTGCAGCTTCTCGGGTTTTTAAAGAAGGGGATAACAAAGAACCGGGTTGTAGAAGCTACGACTTCGAGTAAAGATTATATAACATTTACCGAGTATGCAAAAAGTGATGTGCCGGAGACGAGTTACTATTGTTCACTTGTTTGTTTGTTTTTTAATTTTTTTCTTTTTCTTGGTATATTAACTAAGAACTCAAAACAAAATAAAACAGATTAAAACCATGTGATATGCACATAATATGGTTTCCTTGTCATCTTAATTTCCAGCTTCATTTGAAAAATTAAACCATTCCTTTTGGGGCCATGACTAATATATGCTGCATATGATGTCATTGCAGTGCATCGTAATATTTGCTCGAGATTTTAAAAGGTGATGCATTTATTTTTCCTAACCAAATTGGGGTCTTTGTTTTTTTGGTGTCTGGCCATGGGCTAGATCATAGAGACATTTGAGTTTTTATGGACTAGAAAAATTAAAATAAAATCTAGTCATTTAAGATCCATCACCAAAACCCAGTTTTCTGGAATGGGACCAGGAACAAGGGCTATGAAGTTTTTTTTCCTCTTTCTTTCTTTTCACTTTCTAGAAAAAAATTTTCCTCTCATAAAATTATTATTAACATAGACCACCTTCTTGCCCAAGGCTTATTATGCTCAGGATCTTAGACTACCCACGCAACGAGACAAATATCTTCCAACAATAAATAGGTAATTTTTGGAAGATATTTCACAAATTAGAGCTACATAATATGTATTAAGTTCAAAGGTGAAAAAAGTATTCCTCTTTATGTCTTTGAAGAGATTTTTCTTGACTATGTAGTTGATTTTTGGACTTTTTATTTTTCAAATTCTAAACTATTCAAAAGTGAAGGAAGTTATAAGAAAGTAATAACCCCTCAAAGTGCACATATAGCTCCTACTTTTTGTACTCAACCAACACATTCTTATTTTCTTTTCATTATGTGTTAATTCTTGAGAAATTAATTTTTCACTGACTTCTTTTTAGGGTTTTTCTAGTAGATAAAATAAAATAAAATAAAATGGACAAATCTGATGAATTTGAGAATAAGCAAATGAGAAATTTCTGAACATACTCGGAATTAATAGGTTAGAGAGATGATATTCAACTAAAAAAATGATAAAAATCAAGATCTTGAAAATTAGAGAGGATGAAGAAATTTTTAGTTTTGAGAGGGAAAAGAAATAAAGCGAACTTGAATTGAATGTTTCAAAAAAAATGAGACAAGCGTACCCTCAGTGGCGGATCAAAATTTTTTTATATGTTGTTATATATCGAGATCATTCTATCGGTGGCTGACTACCGTTTGACTTAGTCAAAATGGTGTTACCCGTGAAAATGCTGGATTTTATGTTTGTGAATGATTTACTTGTCTTTCATGAAGGAGGGGATATAAAAGTTTGGACCAACAACCAAAGAGGATACTTGACTGTGGCCGAAGCTCATAATAAGGTAAGAATGAAATTCATGTCAGTACGTAACTTGTTTAAACAAATTTGGAGATCATGGATTCATTGGTGTTTGGAAGCTGATGAGAGGAATCTGTACAACTGATAAAAATGTAAAAAAACAAGAGGTTTAGTTAGCTTCTAGATATTTGATAAAGTATGGTGGTTCAAACTTTAAAAAATATAACAAATAGTTATCAATATTATCTTAATAAAATTATTTTTTTTATATTCAGTTAAATTAACTTAATTTTGTATAGAAAAACTTATTTATGAAAACGTATTACCTGTTAAAAACTCAATGAATATGAGAATGTGATATCGTATCCGAAAATATGAAAGAGCAATATATGTTATTGGTGTCAACTCAAAACAATGTTATTCTTGACTTTATAAGAATATATATGATGCATCTTAACTTAAACAAGAGTTAAACCTAAAATTATAGAAATTCCGGAAAATATATATCACTGGCTAAACGAGAAATATATGTCTCTATAACAACTCAAAAATTATTCTTTTGATTATTAATTAATCACCATATCTTTAATAATGTTTGGGTCATTAACATCTTATTTATTATGGAAAACAACCGCATTGTTTATAGCGCCAAAAATCTGATATCACGTGACTTTTGTACGATAATATTAAACTAGATTTTTTTTTTCTTTTTTTTTTTCGCTTTATTACTTTATTACAATAAGATATAAGAAAAACTTCAAAATCTGAAGAAGTCAAGTTCATGATTCAGTCCAAGTAACCTAACTTTCTTTCTCTTCCCGCATAGCAAATCATGATTTACCAAAGATCATTATCACCCTGCAAGAGATTTTTCTTCATTGACAAATGCTTCAAAATAAGCAGCAAGTAGCCCTTTGAGTTCCATGTGCAAATTTATAGCAGTGTTCTTTTTACACCCAAGATTGTCAACACCCTTTCGACCTTGACACGGAATTTTCGGACTGCTTCGATATCAAGAACGGGAATATTAAAGTCAATGCACACTCTTCAAATGTTATCAAAACAGTTCTCCATCTTAGTTTGTAAGGCTTCTGAAGGATGGAGATTTCAGAATGATCTAGATACTTTAGATTATCGTGGTACTGTATTTTCATCCAGTTAATATGGAGTTGGTGATGAGATGCAGAAGCTTACAATCGAAAGAAATTAAAAATAGATAAAATGAAATGATATCATCCATATTAGTTTCTTCCACCCTTTGAACAAAGGAAGAACCTAAAATGGAGATTCTTATCTAATAACTTATAAGTTCCACCCAATATCAATTGGAAACTAAGAAAATACTAAGAGGCATCTACTTGAGGCCATAGAACTAAATGATCAAATTCCCCTTATAGACAAAAATTAGGGTTCAAAGAAGAGACAACTCTGATTCTTTTACAATGTTCTGAAACAAAACTTAAAATCCACCCCCCTGAAATTCTAAGTTAACTTTTAATTTATACCAATATATACTTGGGATGTATTCCTTATTTTGAAAATGTTATAGAAATGGGACATAAGTGGTATCTCAATATTGATTTGCAACATCCATAATGCACCCGTTGGTTAGGTGGGCTTTTCTGCTTCCTGAATCCTACTTCTTATTATGACATATTTATCTTCAGCAAACTTTAGAGTTTTATTGTAAAACAGATTTGGAGAGTAGCAACTTTCAACATGAGGATAGAATTTGGTTCACTAGAAATAAAGTGGTAGTTGAAGAAGTTATTCCTTCTATTTCTAAAGGAAAACACATAGTAGTTCAGCTAACTCATGATGGTAGTATCAGAATGTTTGGTTTAATGTGGAATTTAGTGTATGATTTACAAGTATTGAAGACTTTTTCAACGGCTTGTAGGAAAGTTAAGGGTAAAGATGATGTGATATGGATCTGCTATGAGGAATACTGGTTAGTAGGATATGGATTTTTGTGCAGAACTGAAAATGGTGACTGTGTTGGAGCAGAATCTGGTGGTACATGGATAGCTTCAAACTACATTATTGAACTTATTGAAATGAATAATGGATTTTCTAGGGTACTCGTACAACCTGATTCTAAAGCAGTCAATTGATGTTTCAAATCTGAGTTAATTTCTTGGATAATTTTTCTCAGTGGTCCATAGTTAATAACATCCTACAAAGTCTATGCTTTAGACATGGTTACATGAGATCGATTTTCTGAATATAACTTAGGGGGAAAATGTGATGTTAGAAAGTGGTCTAGTTGTTCAGTAACACACTAGACCTCGTTTTTTATCCAAGTTAGAGTGGCCAACTGAAAAGTACTTTATATTTGTATGAGAGTTTTGCAAGTTTGTTTCAGGCATACTTGTAGCAATGATTTCTAGTTAAAATCCGTAGTTGAAATATTTTGGAAATTTGGTAATAAAAATTTACATGATTTAGGAAAAAAAATATTAAATCCAACAATATATCATCTATCTTTTCCATGAGTTTGATTTTGTGCATACTTTGGAAATTATGTACGTAATATTTCAAGCTCATCTTATAATTTAAGTTTGAAAGTTACTCATGAGCAGGGCCGTAGCAAAATATTTGGAGGCTCTAGGCGAAGTCACTCAGACAAGGCCCTGCATAAGTAAAATTAAAAAGTTTTTATGAGTTTATATAATTATCTTTTGTTTCCATTTAATTGACTAAATTTTCCCATTCTTCGTCACTTTCATTCATTTTTTTAACGGATATCATCATTTGGAACCAAATATTTATCCATTGATGCTCGTAGAGAACTTTTAAGATTTTCATCTCTCACCTTTTTTTTCTTTCTTTCTTTTGAAAGCTCGGCTCTTGCATTTTGTTTTCCTATGACCCATGATCAGAAATTGATAATATCTAGTCAGACTTTTAAAGTTTTTAGAATCACTTCAAGAATCAAAAGATTTAAAACCTATACACAAACTTGTCAAAATTCATATCTCACAATTAATTAACAATTATTATCTTAATTTCGGCTTGGTAAACAACACTATGGATTTCTTCTAATTTTGTTTGTGTTGCAGCTGGGTTTTATTAGAAACTTGTGACACTAAATTTCTATTGATATGGCACAATATCAACTTTGATAATAAAAGAAAAAGAAAAAGAAGCATGTTTCTTTTTTATCATTCTCTATTCACAAAACATCGAAAAAAAAGTAAACTACCCTCTGTTTTTATACACAAGTAACACAACGACTAGATAATGAATGCTACATTGAAATTTTGGACGGAGAAGCAAAATAAGAATTAGATATTAAATGATAATACATAAGAAAAGAGATTTTTAGCACGCATGGTAATGGCGCCATCCATTACCTACTTAACCAATCAAGTTGACATATCAAATTAACATGTGTTCCAGTTTAACTCGTGTTCCAGTTTTGATTTTATGATTCGGGTCCAAAACCGATCGAATCCGAAAATAGTTGGTTTGGTTCCTTAGCGACCATGCCTCCTATAGTGAAGTTCAGCTTGGCTCATAAAGTCATAATTCTATTTTACTCTCTCATCTCGACTCTCCCCAAAATTCCCAATTCCCCGAAACCCTAAAAGTATTCTTGTTTGTTAATGGAGAATTTGGACAATCTCCCAGAAGATACTGTGTTGGATATCATAACTCGTCTACCAACTGGATCAATCCTTGACTGTAAATTAGTATGCAGATAATGGAGGAATCTCATTTATTTTCTCTAAAAACTAAGGCTCATACTTCTTTTCTTGATGAATGCTTTGAATTTTCCTTCTTAGTTAGGCTCGGTACCAAAAATTTTCTCGCTTACTGCTCATGAAGAAGGGAAACACTCGCCATAAGAAAAAGGACCTTGTTTTCAAAACGTTGGGTATCAGCATCATACCTATGATTTCCGTCCAAAAGATAGTTGACTGTGAGGTGCGAAATCAAACAAAAAATGAAACGAAATTGAGTATTCTCGGCTTTAGTCTAGCTGGCTATTATCGACCAATAGAAGAGTAATTCCCTCATCTTCTTGTACCGAATTCGACCTTCTCACCTCATTGGCGATTTCAGGGCTTGAAAACCTTCACCAAGAGGGGTGTGGTTTTGGCACGAGTCCATTCGGCCCCCAAGTCTCTCACTCGAAACAACCCTCAGTGGGGAGCCCACGGTAAACTTAGAGTTTCCGCATAGCGTGGTTGTGGGACAACCCATTACCTACTAAACTTGTTATCTAACTCTAGTTCCACGTCCAGTTTTGAATCTATGAATTGGAACCAAAACCAAAAATAATTTGTATGGGTTCCCTTGCCACATACAGTGAACTTCGACTGTGGCTCATAATTCTACATTTTTCTCGAGTATCATCGAAACTAAAACCCCAATTGTCTTCGAGAAACCCTAAAACATTTTCCATTTGTTAATGGAGTATTTCAACAATCTTCCAACAGACATTGTACTAGAAATCATAACCCGTCTACCAACTGATTCAATTCTAGAGTGCAAATTAGTATGCAGACAATGGAGGGATCTCGTTTCTCATCATCCATAGTTATCCCAAATGCATTTAACTTATAATCTTAACAATCACTCTTCTGATTCTGGTAAGTTCAGTTTTTTTGTTTAGATTAAGGATCAAGATCTTTTCTGTATTGAGTATAATGAAAAGAATCATGATGATGATGAGACACCAATGTGTAGGATCATAATGGTTAATTTACCCCCTCTATCTGGATCATTTGATTATTCAGTTATGGGTTCGATTAATGATTTAGTATGTCTTTATGGAGGCTATAAATATGGTGCTCTTATTTGCAACCCAGTGACCAGAGAATATGTTCAGTCCAAATGTGAAGTATACTCTGAAAAAGCGAGGGTCTAACAACCTCACCCAATATTTCGCTTAGCAATCTGTATGGCCAAACTCCAATATAATTCTAAGAGAATCAACTAGACAGTCAGACTCAATCAACGGAAATATATCCAAGAGTTCATATATCAATTTCTCTATTCAATCCGTAATCAAACAAATAGGAATTTGCGAGCCCGATTGAATATAAGAGAAATAACTTGAACGATACCAAAGACCAATGTTCAAGGATCAATAAATTTCAATCAACAACCTAAGGTTGAATTTACCAATTAATCGATTCAACGCACAACCTGTGATATTTCAATTATATAAAAAAATATAATGCGGAAAAGAAATAACACAGACACCATAAATTTTGTTAACGAGGAAACCGCAAATGCAGGAAAAACCCCGGGACCTAGTCAAGATTTGAACACCACACTATATTAAACCGTTACAGACACTAGCCTAGTACCAAGCTAACTTCGGTCTTGAATGTAGTTGAGCCCTAATCAATCTCAAACTGATCAAGATACAGTCGCGTTCCTTACGCCTCTTGAACCAAGCCGGATTCTACGCACTTGATTCCCTTAGCTGATCTTACCCACAACTAAGAGTTGCTACGACCCAAAGTCGAAGACTTGATAAACAAATCTGTATCACACAGAAAAGTCTATTGAATAGATAAATCTATCTCCCACATATATTCCTATGAGTTTTGTTCCGTATTTGATATATCTAGGTGAACATGAACCAATTGATATACATGACTTATATTCCCGAAGAACAGCCTAGAAATATCAATGACCTCACAATAATCTTAATCGATTAACGAAACAAGATATTGTGGAATCACAAACGATGATACGAAGATGTTTCTGACTACTTTTGAATCTTTCCTATTGGAGAATAAATCTCGAGAAAATTTTAAATAAGATAGTACTCAATCACGATAGAAAACAGCAAGGTCAGAACACACAACTACATAGAAATAGTAGGGTTTGGCTTCACAATCCAAATGAAGTCTTTAAGTCGTTAACCTACCGGGTTTTAGAAAAACCTAAGGTTAAAGGAGAATAGACTCTACGTTGCAACTAGTATCACACAGGAGGTGTGGGGATTAGGTTTCCCAGTTTCTAGAGTTCTCCTTTATATAGTCTCTAAATCAGGATTTGCAATCAATGCTACATTGGTAACAAGGCATTCAATATTCACCGTTAGATGAAATCCAAATTAGATAAAAGCTAATATCTTTCAACCGTTAGATCGAACTTATCTGTTATACACAAATGAAATGAACCATCATTTAGATAAAGGTAACCGTACCTAAATGTGTTCACCTAGTTGGTTCAACAATAGTTAACCAATGGTTAGCCATATGAGCACTTTCATATCAACCTAATTCATCTTTATCATAACTAGTTCAAATGACTCAAATGAAACTAGTTAGAGAGTTGTTCAATTGTTTATGTTCTCATAGAAGTATATAAGATACAATTGAAGCAAAATCGATTTTGATTCACTCAAATCATTTCATGAACATTATAGCCACGGTTTGCAAAAGATTGCATTCCTTATTATATATATATATATATATATATATATATATATATATGTATTAGTTCATGAACAATCTATTTTAGAATATAACTACTTAAGTATGCAAACATGTACGCATGCTTAGGTAGCATGATAGAGTTTGTTTTGCGTTTCCAAACTCCAGCAGATTTTCACGGAACATGAACTTCCGCCAATACGCGTACGGGTGCGCATACTTAGTTTCCGGACTTCCAATAACCAACCAGTTCGAGTATGGGTACGCATACTTTGGTTTTTGGTTTTGGACTTTACACAGACGTGAATACACACTATGTTTATATCCAAACATGGTTATATGTTCTAAACCCTCATTTGAATCATTAAACATTCTTCGAAGACGACAATAGTTGTCTCACACAAACTATTAGCTTCAAAGCGATTTTCAAGTGATCGAATGATCATTACAAAACATTTCGAGTCTACATCAAATGACTGTCTCACACATATCATGTAAGATGTTACAAGGCAATTTTCACATGATCATCTTCTGACTTTCGTCAAGAATAAAAGATGAACTTGGTTAAAGCGAAAGTTTACCAACACATATTTCAAGAAATAGATACGCGAGATAAACTCGGCTCGAAATAGCAAATGTGTATAATTGAAGTCTATATAGCAATACGACTTTATGTCTGAAATAGGAGATAGAGTAGATAGACTTTTGTGTGATAGATGAGTTCAAGTCTCCACATACCTTTTGTTGATGAAGTTCCGCAAGTTCCCTTGATTAGTTCTTCATCTTCAATCGATGAACGTTGTGGAGTCTAAAGCTCAACTACACTTACTATCCTAATTTGAGATTTAGCTATAAGTAGACTAGAAATCAAGACTTATAGTTTTGACAACTAAACTTGACAAACAAGCTTGAGATAGAAACGCTTGCGAGTTCGACTGAGCAGTGCTCTAACAATGTCCCCCTTTGTCAATTTTAGTGACAAAACTATGAGTACATATGGATTACAAAATAAATAAATTAACTTTGTAGCTTCTCATCCAAATGCTTGATCTACTTGGTTCTTCAACATTACTCGAAATCTTCGTCACTTCCAAGTACTCCAATGATTCCAAATGTGTTCAACTCAGCATCATCGTTGTTGAAGATCCATAGCTATAATAATGAGAAAACACTAGCTCTAAATCATTGTTATACAATGTCATAGTATTATTACACAACATCAAATATCAATTGTGTCACAACTTTGACAACAATACTATGGTGATATGTATCACTCCCCCTTAGTCATTACTTCATCTCACATGAAAACCACCCCCCCTTACATAATGATCCGTAAACCATATGTATTTGTAGTGTGAACTACACATTAATTCTCCCCCTTTTTGTCAATAAAAATTGGCAAAGGTACGAATACTAGTGGGATCCTAATGAAATTTACATAGAGATATTTCATGACCAACAGACAACAACATATCAAATTGTTTAGATGCAATCATATAGCCGAAACTAAATGCATTCATCAAGGAGTTTATAAAGATACAAGATAACGCCTATAATATTCCACAGCCGCACTCCCCACAAAGATTTGGCAATTAAGCACAAGTTCAATTAAGAACTCTCCCCCATAAAATGTCATTCCCGAAAGAACAACAAGAGTGGAAGGATTTAGAAGAAAACTTCTTGAAACCAAACAGAAATGTTATCTACGAAGAAACAAATACGGAATTGAAACAATAATACACTGGCGTTCTAAGCCTTGATTGCCCAAAAGATATAGATGAGTCCATGAGGAAAAGGCTAGAAAACTAATGAACCAAAACAACACCAATAGACTGCCGTAAGTTTTAAAATGTAGCAGTATCTAAAGGTTTGGTGAGAATATCAGCCAATTTTTGTTCGGAAGGCACAAACTCCATATTGATGATACCATTTTCATAGAGATCTCTAATAAAATGATACCTTATATCAATGTGCTTAGTTCTTGAGTGCTCAACGAGATTCTCAGTGATGCGAATCGCACTTGACTTATCACAAAAGATCTTCATTATTCCAATGTCAATTCCATAATCAGCAAGCATTTTTTTCATCCATAAAAGTTGAGTACAACACAAACCTGCAACAATGTATTCTTCTTCGCAAGTAGATAGGGATTGTGAGTTTTGTTTCTTTATATGCCAAGCCACAAGATTTAACCCAACATAGTAAAATCCCCATGAAGTACTTTTTCTGTCTTCCACACATCCTGCCCAATCTGCGTCTGAATAGGCAGTAAGATCAGTGTTAGTATAAAAAGTATAAGACAGACCATACCCGATAGTGTGTTGGATATATCGTATGATCCTCTTTGCAGCTGCAAGATGAGATTCCTTTGGCTTAGCCTGAACCTAGCATAACAACAACACTAAAAGCAATATCATGTCTAGTAGTTGTAAGATATAATAGTCTTCCAATGATAGATCTATAAAGCTTTTGATCCACATTTAATCCTTTCTCATCTCGATGTAGTTTACCAGTAGTGGGCATATGTGTCAGTTTTGAAGTTGACTTATCAAGACCGAACCTTGATATAAGATTCTTCGCATATTTTTCTTGAGACAAGTAAATCCCATCCTTATGTTGTTAAATTTGTAATCCTAAAAAGAAATTTAATTCACCAACATTGCTCATTTCAAATTATTTTCCAAGAGAGGCTGGAAAATCTTTTGCAAGTTTCTCATAAGTTGAACCATAGATGATATCATCTACATAGACTTGAGCAATGACAACATCTTTCCCACTTCATTTGGTAAAGAAGGTTTTATCAGCTCCACCTCTCGAAAAACCTTTCCTAGAGGAGAAGTAGTTAGTTTTTTTAACCAGGCACGAGGTGCTTGTTTTAACCTATATAATGCCTTTTTGAGATTAAAGACATGATCTGGGAAACAGGGTTTTCGAAAACCTTAGGTTGAGCGACATAGACCTTTTCCTTTAAAGTTCCATTTAGAAGCGCGGATTTGATGTCCATTTGAAACAGCTTAACCATGAGAAAACAAGCATGAGCTAATAACAACCGAATGGACTCAAGGCGTGCCATAGAAGCAAAGGTTTCGTCAAAGTCGATACCTTCAATCTGTGAATATCCTTGAGCGACAAGTCTAGCTTTATTTCTGACGATTCTACCAAACTCATCAGACTTGTTCTTTAATATCCATTTGGTACCAACAATATTAATATTGGAGGGAAAAGGTACTAGATCCCATACATCTTTTTTTTGAAATTGATTTAACTCTTCATGAATTGCATTCACCCCAAAGGGATCGCTAAGAGCTTTATCAATATTACTTGGTTCCACTTGTGAAAGATAACAACCAAAATTGCAAATATTTTGAAGTTGTCCTCTTGTCTTAGCAGTAGAATCTCTACCTCTAATAATACTGTTGGGATCATGATTCCTTTGAACCCAGATGTGTCGTGGAGGTACACATTCTTGTTCAACCGGAGTTATAGTTGCAGGAAATCTTACAATACATCCCTCACAAGAATTCATAATAATCAATTCATCTTTAAGCATCAACAATCGCCTTTTTATTAATTGGATTTAGAAGTTTTACAAGAAAGAAATGAAACCAAGAATACAACGGCAACTCTAGACTTTTCTCTCTCCTCAAAACTATCTCCTCACTCTCAAAAAGATCTCTCCCTCTCTTAAGTCTACTCGGTCCTTTATATAGGACGTTACATAGTGGATGACAGCTAAGCTCCCCTTTATTTTCGGATCTGGATTGTGATATTCTCGCGAGTACAATAATGTTAAATCTCGCAACACTCCTCAATCTCGCTAGGTCTTCACATATTTCTCGTGTTCAGGCTGTCGTCATCCGTTACGTCATTTTTATCACCAATCTGCGATATCTTCGCAATACGTTGTTCATAGATTTCGCAAGGATATTAATGTTGCGATATTCTGATCCTACAGGAGTAGCCTGATCAGTGCTCTTCTCCTCGTCATTAGAAATATCAGGATCAGTAACTGTTGGATAACTTCAACTGATTCTTGGATTTCTTTGACTTTCTCAATTGTCTCAGTTGGAGGCAATTCAGCAGGAGGATTATCATGGTGAAAGTTGCTTAGATCATCAATGATGACATTAGCAGATTCCTTCATAAATTAGGTTCTGAGATTGAAAACTCGAAAACCACGACTATCAGAAGCATAGCCCAGAAAGATACCTTCATCGCTTTTAGTATCAAATTTCCCTCTCCGTTCTCAATCTTTCAGAACCTAGCACTTACTTACGAACACTCTGAGATAATGTAAGTTGGGTTTTCTACCGTATCACAACTCATAAGGAGTATTTAGGGTTTTTGACCGTAGGTAGACACGGTTGATCAAATAACATGTTGTGAAGACAACTTCTCCCCAAAACCTTAAAGGAAGGTTTTTGTTATGGAGCATTACCCTGGCCATTTCCTGAATATTCCTATTTTTCCTTTTTGCAACTCCATTAGCTTGAGGAATAATGGGTGGAAAGTATTGTTGAATAATCCCCAATTTGTCACAAAATTCAAACACTTTAGTGTCCTTGAATTCAGTTCCACGATCGCTTCTAATTTTCCTTAGTTTGCGACCTTGTTCATTTTGGATTCTATTAACAATAATCTTGAACTCATCAAGGGTTTTATTCTTATGAGCTAGAAATTCCATCCAAGTGAATCTGGTGTAATCATATACCATTACTAAAGCATACTTCTTACCAGCAACTGTCGGTTGTTGAATTGGTCCGAAGAGGTCCAAATGAATTAAATCAAGTGGAGATTTAGTGAGAATATCTCAAGATGATTTATGGTGAACTTTCGTTTGTTTACCCTTTTGACAGGCACCACAAACACCATCAATCTTTGTATTGATTTTTGGAACGCCTCTAATAAGTTCTTTGTTAATGATCTTAGTTAGAAGGCGATAATTGATGTGACCAAAACAATCATGCCAAAGATGTGTAGATTCCACCTTAGTCAAATTGCAACAATTACTAAACAGAGTATCTAGAAGATAACAGGTATTTTTACCACGAGTTCCCTGAAAAATTACTTTTTCAGTTTTGTCTACAATGTCACATCCATTCGCATTAAAGACAACTTTGTGGCCTTTGTCACATATTTGACTAATAAAAAGAAGATTTGCAGTCATACCTTTAACGTATACAACATCATGGCACTTCAAATCCTTACACTTTGCAATTTCTGCAATAAGATCAGAATTGATCCGATTGATCATCCAACTTTTTCTGGAGAATAACAAGCTCTTCAGAACTTTCTCTAAGATTATAGTTAAATCCTGATGAAGTGTTTATCGAGACTTTACTGTCCATAGAGTCAGATCGCTACAAACACAGACTTATGAGGTCTTATACGTGTTTGCCTGCTCTGATACCAATTGAAAAAGTGAGGGTCTAACAACCTCACCCAATATTTCGCTTAGCAATCTGTATGGACAAACTCCAATATAATTCCAAGAGAATCAACTAGACAGTCAGACTCAATCAATGGGAATATATCCAAGAGTTCGTATCTCAATTTCTCTATTAAATCCGCAATCAAACAAATAGGAATTTGCGATCCCGATTGAATATAAGAGAAATAACTTGAACGGTACCAAAGACCAATGTTCAAGGATCAATCAATTTCAATCAACAACCGAAGGTTGGATTTACCAATTAATCGATTCAACGCACAACCTGTGACATTCCAATTATATAACAAAATATAATGCGGAAAAGAAATAACACAGACACCAGAAATTTTGTTAACGAAGAAACCGCAAATGCATAAAAACCCCGGGACCTAGTCCAGATTTGAAAACCATACTGTATTAAACTGTTACATACACTAGCATACTACCAAGCTAACTTCGGTCTTGAGTGTAGTTGAGCCCTAATCAATCTCACACTGATCAAGATACAGTCGTGTTCCTTACGCTTCTTGAACCACGCCGAGTTCTGCGCACTTGATTCCCTTAGCTGATCTCACCCAAAACTAAGAGTTTCTACGACCCAAAGTCGAAGACTTGATAAACAAATCTGTATCACACAGAAAAGTCTATTGAATAGATAAATTTGTCTCTCACAGATATATCTATGAGTTTTGTTCCGTATTTTGATAAATCATTGTGAAATAGGAAATAATTGATATACTAGACTTATATTCCTGAAGAACAACCTAGAAATATCAATCACCTCACAATAATCTTAATCGATTAACGAAACAAGATATTGTGGAATCACAAACGATGAGACGAAGATGTTCGTGACTAGTTTTCAATCTTGTTGTAGGATCCAAATATCGCAACAATGACACACAAGCCAAAAATCTCATCAACAATGATTGCGAGGACGTCGTAAAATAATTACATGAATGACATAACAGATGACAACAGTGTAAACATGAGTAAAGTGTGGTAATTTAGCGAAATTAAAGATATTTGTGAAATTAACATTTACAAGCTCGCGAGGTTACCGCAAGCTAGATCCGAAGCCCTATTAGCTGTCATCCACTATGTAAACACCTATATAAAGAGGAGAGCAGGAGAGAGAAAAGGAGGGACATATTTTTGGAGAGGATACACATTTTGTTAAGGGAGAGATATTATTTTAGAGAGAGATATTTTTAGAGAGAGAGATATTTTCTTTATCATCTTCTTCCCATAAAAACTAGATCGAGAGCTCTACCAAATATCCATTAATGGAGATTTTAAATGTAATATTAATGTAACCTCAACAATCATAGTGAAGAACCATGGATGTAGATCACATTGATCGAACCATGTAAAAAATCTTTGTGTCCATTTTATAATTTTAACACTTTAATCTTTATTTGGATTATGAAATAGATTTAGATCTAGAAAATATAATAAGGGGTGTGTTGTAGGATTTCCTGCAACTACATTTTTGGCGCTAGAAACAGGGAGGAGTAAAGGATTTATCCTTCCTGTAATTTGTTGGTTTAATAAATTTCCATGAAGATAAGCTATTGTTCATATTTATTTTTAGATCTTAAAGTTTCAGGAGCAAAAACGGAAATTTCATGGAAGAAGTTACACTTTCAGGGAGTAAACATCATCAACAATTTAAAGACATGAAAAGAAGAAGAGAAAAAAAATTAGTTTTTGTGGTGAAATTCGGGGAAGAAAACTAAAGTTTCAATGGAAAATTTGCATGTTCAGGAGACGAAGGCAAATGTGAAAGAAATTAAGGAAAGACGAAGAGAAGATAAGAGGCAAACGCTGCAATTCTTATCACAAACAGAAATTCGCAAAGATGGTTTGAGTTGGAGCGAATATGCAAGAGGTCACGGGTTCGAATTCACAGAGATACATATCTTTATTTTCTTCCCATTTTCAGTTGCGAATAAAAGAATAGGGAAAAAAGTTATGGGTTAATTTCGCAGAGAGGTTCTTGAACAGTTGGTCCAGCGAGCAGTATGTGAGTTTGAGGTCGCAAGTTCGAATTCGCCTGCGAGCATATTTTTCATCTTTTTACATAGGGCGAAAAAATGAATAATTTCGCAATATTGTTTCATTATTTCGCAAACAAGAGGTTATTTTTCGCATGGATATTTCGCAAGGGTATTTCGCACAGAAGAAAGTAGGTTATTATTTCGCAGAGATAATTCGCAAACAGAAGCCAGCAAAGTTGGTCAGAGGTAAAGACAATGAGCTTGAGGTCGCAGGTTCAATTCCCACCTCCCGCGAATTTTCGCATCTTTTTTTGGACTACCAGAGAAAGACAAGTTTTAACAAGTGTGCGATAATTTCGCACAAGAGAATCGGCATGATTGGTCAAGGGGCATGAATGCAAGCAGTAGGTCGAAGGATCAATTCTTGCTTCTTGCACATTTATTTTGTTATGCGAAATTTCGCACGGACTATGATTATTTCGCAAAGAAGAAAGTTGATGATTATCTCGCAAATTAAATTCGGAAGAAAGGGTTAGAACAGTTGGTATGCTACGAGAATATGCAAGAGGCAGGTCAAGGGTTCAAGTCTCACTTCTCACACTTCTTTTTGCTGCGCGAAGTTCATACATTTCAAGGCATTTATTCACTTCTTTGACAACAACAGCAAACCACAAAAGCTAAGTACCACTTTCCTTAAACATCGTACTTGCAACAAATAAAATATTTTTGATTTGATTTATAAAACGCGATACAATCGCAGAATTACAAAGATTTCAGACCTACAAAGATTTCACGATTACAATAATTCGAGAAAAATCTCGCAGATATTACAAAAGAGACCGAGAAAAATCTCGCACAGATCAATTTATATATTTCCCTTAAATACTTGCTTTGTTTCAAATGAGAATGATATCCAACATGGAGAGTAGTAGCGGGCAAACCTTTATGGCGTACACCCTAGTTCGCGAACACAATTTCGCAAGAGGCAATGTACCTAAAGTGCGTCATATAAGGGGGTACCTATTAGGATCATTTCCATGAAAGATGTTTACCGGATGAGACGAAATAAGTTATACAAAGGAAATCAAAACAAAGAAAAACGATTTGAACTTGCAATTAAATGAATATTTTTGATAAAAGAAATGTTGGATACTAATCTAAATTCTTATTTGCATTACAGCATTGCATGAGGCAGAAAACGTGGAGTAATAATTTCGCAATACTTTTTATTCGCAATCAAGGACGGATACTTCTTAAAGGATACTTCATACTTCTTATATATTTCGAGGATTAAGTACTTCTTATACTTCTTCAAAGGATACTTCATACTTCGCATACTTCAAGAAACGATACTTCATATATACTTCTCAAAGCTTCAGAACTTCGCAAAAGAATAGAGGCAAGTACGTACTTTTCAAGTCCAGTATTCTTTCGCTCGTTCCTTCATCAACAAAGATCAAAGATTACTCCAACATTAAGAATCTCGCACTAACAACTACAACAAAGAGGATTTTTCCTTAAAGATCGCTCTTCAAGCAATATTCAAGGAAAAAGAGGCAAGATGTAGGATCCAAATATCGCAACCACGACACACCAGCGAAAATCTCATCAACAACGATTGCGAGGACGTCGTAAAATAATTACATGAATGACATAACAGATGACAACAGTGTAAACATGAGTAAAGTGTGGTAATTTAGCGAAATTAAAGATATTTGCGAAATTAACATTTACAAACTCGCGAGGTTACCGCAAGCTACATCCGAAGCCTTATTAGCTGTCATCCACTATGTAAACACCTATATAAAGAGGAGAGCAGGAGAGAGAAAAGGAGGGACATATTTTTGGAGAGGATACACGTTTTGTTAAGGGAGAGATATTATTTTAGAGAGAGATATTTTTAGAGAGAGGGATATTTTCTTTATCATCTTCTTCCCATAAAAACTAGATCGAGAGCTCTACCAAATATCCATTAATGGAGATTTTAAATGTAATATTAATTTAACCTCAACAATCATAGTGAAGAACCATGGATGTAGATCACATTGATCAAACCATGTACAAAATCTTTTTGTCCATTTTATAATTTTAACACTTTAATCTTTATTTGGATTATGAAATAGATTTAGATCTAGAAAATATTATAAGGGGTGTGTTGTAGGATTTCCTGCAACTACACTTGCCTATCGGAGAATAAATCTCGAGCAAATATTAAAGAAGATAGTACTCAATCACGATAGAAAACAGCAAGATCAGAACACGTAACTACATAGAAATAGTTGGGTCTGGCTTTACAATCCCAATGAAGTCTTTAAGTCATTAACCTAGTGGGTTTTAGAAAAATTTAAGGTTAAGGAAGAATCGACTCTAGTTGCAACTAGTATCACACAGGCGGTGTGGGCATTAGGTTTCCCAGTTGCTAGAGTTTTCCTTTATATAGTCTCCAAATCAGGGTTTGCAATCAATGCTTAAAAAGTGGGGAACAACAACCACACCCAATACTTCGCTTAGCAATCTGTATGGACTAACTCTAATACACTTTTAAGAGAATCAACTAGACAGTCAGAATCAATATTAAGAAAAAGTATATCAAAGAGTTATATTATCTCGATCTCTCGATTTAATTCTTACTCAAGCAAATAGAAATCTGCGAGTCTAATTAAATACAAGAGTGATAACTTGGATGGTACCAAAGACAAATATCCAAGTGTCAATCAATGTAAATGAACAACCAAAGGTTGGATATTCTAATTGATTGAACTTAATATTTAAATTATATAGCACAATATAATGCGAAATAGAAATAACACAGACACCAGAATTTTGTTAACGAGGAAACCGTAAATGCAGAAAAACCTCGGGACCTAGTCCATATTGAACACACACTATATTAATTAAGCCACTACAAACACTAGCATACTAGAAACTAACTTCGGTCCGGACCGTAGTTGAACATGTAAGTGAGGCACCAACCTTCAAATTTTTTGCAACTTTCTAGAAAAGCTGTTAGAGTGTGTGTCACCTTACGTAAATTAGGGTAGGGAATGGTGAGCTACCCAACTTGCACCATTTTGACTTTTGATCTCTTGAGTGCTAGTTTTTGTCAATCATGAGGGTGACGCCTAAAGATGAAAACTCCTAAATACCGATTTGTAGTTAGCATCACTCTCTCTCCCAATCAATCTCACTCAAAGAAAAGAAAATAGGATGAGAATTAATAAAATTTATAAAATCAAGCCAAGGTACGGTTGTGCTCCTTAAAAAACATCTCTCGAGCGCTAAGGAGAGAGTGATAAATTGCCGATCGGGTGAGAAGTGAGTGGATACTACGCACTTGATTCCCTTAGCTGATCTCACCCACAACTAAGAGTTTCTACGACCCAAAGTCGAAGACTTTAATAAACTAATATGTATCACACAGAAAAGTCTACGGTAATAGATAAATCTGTCTCCCAAAGAAATACCTACGAGTTTTGTTCCGTCTTTTGATAAATCAAGGTGAACAAGAACCAATTGATAACCCGGACTTATATTCCCGAAGAAGCAACTCATCCCCCCCCATTCCCATCCTCTCAACACCCTCCTGGCAACAACCACCCCTAGTATTATCAATCACTTCACAATAATCTAAATCGACGCGGTGAAAGAAGATATTGTGGAATCACAAATGATGAGACGAAGGTGTTTGTGATTACTTTTATGTTTTTCCTATCGGAGATATCAATCTCAAGCCAATCGTTACGATTGTACTCAATACGATATAAACAACAAGATCAGATCACACAACTACAAGAAAGTAGTATCGGTCCAAAAGAAAGTAGTAGCTTCACAATCCCAATGAAGTCTTCAAGTCGTTAACCTACTGTGGTCTCGGTAGAAACCTAAGGTTAAAGGAGAATCGACTCTAGCTTATACAACTAGTATCACACAGGAGGTGTGGGGATTAGGTTTCCCAGTTGCTAGAGTTCTCTTTTATATATTCTTTCAAATCAGGGTTTGAAATCAATGTTAGCTTAGTAACAAAGCATTCAATATTCACCGTTAGATGAAAACCTGATTAGATTCAAGCTAATATATCTTTCAACCGTCAGATCGAAAACTTAGCTTGTTACACACAAATGAAATGCACATTTTTAGGTTTGTGTAACCATACCCAAACGTGTACATTTGTTGGTTCAACAATAGTAAACCAAATGGTTAACCATATGTGCACTTTCATATTAACCATATTCTTCTTGACCCTAACTAGTTCAAATGACTCAAATGAACTAGTTAGAGAGTTGTTCAATTGCTTACATCTCATAGAAGTATACAAGACATAATCGAACCAAAAACGATTTGATTCACTCGAACCGATTCATGAACTTTATAGCCACGGTTTGCAAACTTGCATTCCTTAGTTAATTATAATTATAAGTTCACGAATAATCGTTTTTAGATAATAACCAACCTAAGTACATGGACTAGGTACGCTGACTTAAGTACCCGGAATAAGTTTGTAACAAGTTTACAAACTCCAGCAGATTTTCTCGGGAAGAGAACCTCCGAAATTACCCGGACTGGGTTCGCGAACTCTTGTTCTGGTTTCGAGCAAGAAAGTACATGAGACTTGGTTCAAGGAATAAGGACTTATACATGTATGCGTTTCCACACAATGCTTATATCCAACAACGGTTATTTAATCTAAACTCTCATTTCAATCATTGAAACATTCTTAGAGGTCGTAAAATATAGTTGTTATTCACAAATTATTTTTCGTCAATGCCATTTTCAAGTAACTGAAGCATAACATGAATTTCGTCACTATCTAAAGATGAACTTGGTCAAAGCGAAAGCTTACCAACACATATTTTGAGAAATAGATAAGCGAGATAAACTCGGCTCGAAATAGCAAGTGTGTATAATCAAAAGCTATATAGCAAAACGACTTTTATCTCAAGATAGGAGATAGAGTAGATAGAATTTTGAGTGATAGATAAGTTCAAGTCTCCACATACCTTTTAGCCGATGAAGTTCCACCAGTTCCTTGAGTAGTTCTTCGTCTTGTATGATGATCGTCATGGAGTTCTTGAGCTCAACTACACTTTCTATCCTAGTCCAAGATTTAGCTATTGTAGACTAGAAATCAAGACTTATAGTTTTGATCACTAACATTGACAAACATGCTTGAGATAGCAACGCATGTGAGTTCGACCGAGCAGTGCTCTAACAATCTCCCCCTTTGTCAATTTTTGTGACAAAACTATCAATACATATGGAATACAAAAATAGATAAATAAACTTTTGTAGCTCTTCTTCCGCATGCCTAATCTTCAACATTACTCAAAATCTTCGTCACTTCCAAGTACTCCAATGATCCCAAATGTTGTAAGTTTAGCATCATCGTTGTTGAAAATCCGTAGCTATAACAATGAGAACACAAGAATTCTCAACCATTGTTATACAGTGTCATAGTATTATTACACAACATCAAATTTCAATTGTATCACAACTTAGACAACAATACTATGGTTATATGTATCACTCCCTCTTAGTCAATACTCCATCTCACACAGAAACCACTCCCCCTTACATAATGATCCGAAAACCATATGTATTTGTAGTGTGAACTACACATTAATTCTTCCCCTTATTGTCAATAAAATTGGCAAAGGTACGAAAACGGGATCCTAATGAAATTTCCAAAGAGACATTCATGAACAAAGGTAAGAACATATCAACTTATTTAGATGCAATCATATAGCCGAATCTAAATGCTTTCATCAAGGAGTTTATAAAGATACAAGATAACCCCTATAATATTCCACAGCCGCATTCCCCACAAATATTTGGTAATTAAGCACAAGTTCAATTAAGAACTCTCCCCCATAATATGTCATTCCCGAAAGAACAACAAGAGCGACCTTAATTTCATAAGAGGATTTCTTTGGACATAATAAATCACATATGAATATGAATTTGAATCCAAAAATACTCAATCAAATTAACCACAAGAAAACCCATGATTAATCTAATCGGAAATGCTCAACATAAGAGAACTTACAGAGCCTCACAGTATATACATAAATTATGGATCAAGGAAGATCAATACTGCGGAATAAACAAGGATTCATTCTATTTTCCATCACTATTTGCACAATGACATACAATAGACATAATCCTCGTAAACAAAATTTCACCCTATCTTCCATCAATATTTGCATAATGACATAATAGGTTTCAAACTTTTGTGATGTCAAAAGTTCATTCATTCTTTTATCAATACATGCATATCGACATACGAAAGACTTAATTTTTGACAAGATATGGGAAAATCATAGTTCACGGACGTAAACACACATATCCATAACAAATTGCAATATATAAAACTATAAAGATTAATACTACAAAAAATCATCTTCCAAATATTTTTTTTGAATTTAAACAAATAAACCTAAAAACATGAAGATGAAAACGTTGGACATAGCTGTGTGTAATCACAATAATGGCTATTCCAAACTCTAGTTATTCTTCTAATCAAAACAAGAAAATAATCCTCGTAAACAAAAGTTCACCCTATCTTCCATCAATATTTTCATAATGACATAATAGGTTTCAAACTTTTTTGATGTCAAAAGTTCATTCAATCTTTTATCAATACATGCATATCGACATACGAAAGACTTAACTTTTGACAAGATATGGGACAATCATAGTTCACAGACGTAAACACACATATCCCATAACAAATGCAATATATAAAACCATAAAGATTAATACTGCAAAAAATCATTTGCCAAACAACTTTTTAGAATTTAAACAAATAAACCTAAAAACATGAAGATGAAAACGTTGGACATAACTATGTGTAATCACAATAATGGCTATTCCAAACTCTAGTTATTCTTCTAATCAAAACAAGAAAATAAAATTCTTAATAGAATATTTACTAGGCAAATAACTCTTTAGAGAACATGATCCGAAAAATGCTAAAACCGATCACCAACTAGGGATTGAACATGGACGAGCTCATCAGTTGCTTTCTTCAGTTCGTTTTTCAGAAAATCAAAATTCCTTGTTGCAATTCCGAGTTGTTCACGTACGACCTCAAAATCTCAAAGAAGATTTCCTACTAGTTGTGATGACATCTGAACTGGTAGTTTGTTTTCATGATCAACGGCATGATAGCATGTTATGAAAATAGAATTCTTGTGAAACTCGATAGTCTTGCCCTCCTTGACTTCATCATCTTTGTTGCTTCCATTCATTGTGCAAACCAATTCAGTGGAACATTTTGACCTTACGGAACAATGTATCAAGAGATGACATATATGTGTATATAAAGGAGTTCCATGGAAAACCTTAGGAAAAACTTGTATACGTCTGTGTGGGTCAGGTATACGTGCACTTGTGATCACAACCATGATATGTGACCAAGGGAATAGAGGAGCCAAATTTAGACTGCTTCTTGAGAACTCAAGAGACATGCAAAACAAAGGATGAAATTCTTATGTCAAGAATAATAGTCGAGAAACAACTACTTGGAGGAAGGACAATTAAACAAGGAATTTTTCTCAAGAGAGGATGATCAGAATTATCTCCAATAGAAGAACTGGAGCAAGACTCAACAATTTTTAAGATCATCAAATACAACCAAATAAAAACATACAACCTCGTCAGCATTCTCAAGACACACTTCTTGAGAACTATGACCATCCTTCTTTGACTAAAACAAGGATGCTACATTGAGCAGTCATGTTGTATTTAGATGAGCATTTTGCTCATCAATATTGACTTCTTTTTCCTTTCTTTCAAGAGGATTTACAGAAAAATCACTCGACTTAATTGAAGGATTTTATCAAGAGAGGAATAAGGAGTACCTGAGTCAGCCGCTTTCCTTGTCTTTTTGATGCTCCGTTTGAGTCTATTTATGCTGATCTTAAGCTCTGAGACTAAGCTCTGTGACTCGATTATTGATATGATTGAACTCTGAAGCAGGAGTCTTGGATCCACAGCCTTCTTCAGAGACAAAAAGGAACTCAACCTATCTTTCTTTCTCATATGCCTTTTTCTCTTTTTAGAGTTATTTGAGAAGTCAGTTGCCCTTCTGCCGTTCTTCCTTCTACCATTGTCGGTAATTTTTGTTTCAAAAGCACAATTAAGAAAAGACTTTTCACATTATTTTTCTTGATTGCTGACAATGCCTTTTACTCCAACAACATGAGAGACAGGCTTAATAAATTCTTTAGACATCCATGCAAGAATGTTGTGAAGTTTTTCATTCCTCAAACGAAAACGACATCTTCGCTCAGGAGGTCCTTTATTTCCGAAATAATAGCAGTTAAAAGACTTGTTCTTGACTTTTCTCGTGTGAGTGGACTTAGAAGGAGCAAAATCCTTGTTTCTAGAAACATTACAAGCTGCAAAAGGTTTCTCATATGAGGAGTAATCATTAGCTTTAACGAAATTGATCTTACTAGTTTTTGGAGCATTTATTCCTTTATAGCCTAGACCACGTGTATCACGATATTATTTACATGCTCCAAGCATAGAAGATAATTTTGTAGAGCTAAATTGAATCTACTCAGACTATCTTCCAGTGATTTCACTTTATCAAGAGCAGCAGCAAGGTCAGTCTCTAAGGATTTTTCATTGGTGAGAAGACTGAGTTCTTTGTCATTAAAGCATTTTTGTTGAGAGTCATATCTTGCTTCAGATTCTGCAAGTCTTTCTTTCAACACAAAGATATTTCGAAGAAGGTTATCACATTCAGACCTTTTTGAACGTACATCCTCTTCTCGATCTTTAACGATAAATTGTAAGAGTTTATATCCAAAAGCTGGGGTACAACAACCACACCCAATACTTCGCTTAGCAATCTGTATGGACTAATTCTAATACACTTATAAGAGAATCAACTAGACAGTCAGACTCAATCTTAATAAAAAGTATATCAAAGAGTTATATTATCTCGATGTCTCAATTTAATTCTTACTCAAGCAAATAGAAATATGCGAGTCTAATTAAATACAAGAGAGATAACTTGGATGGTACCAAAGACCAATATCCAAGTGTCAATCAATGTAAATCAACAACTAAAGGTTGGATATTCTAATTGATTGAACTTAATGCACAACCTGTGTTATTTCAATTATATAACAAAATATAATGCGGAATAGAAATAACACAGACACCAGAATTTTGTAAACAAGGAAACCGCAAATGCAGAATACCCCGGGACATAGTCCAGATTGAACACAGACTGTATTATGCCGCTACAGATACTAGCCTACTACAAACTAACTTCGGTCTGGACTGTAGTTTAACCCCAATCAATCTCACACTGATCCAATGTAAAGTTATGCTCCTTACGTTTCTGATCACAGCAGGATACTATGCACTTGATTCCCTTAGCTGATCTCACCCACAACTAAGAGTTGCTACGACCCAAAGTCGAAGACTTTAATAAACAAATTTGTATCACCCAAAAAAGTCTACGGTAATAGATAAATCTATCTCCCACAGAAATACCTACGAGTTTTGTTCCGTCTTTTGATAAACAAGGTGAACAGGAACCAATTAATAACCCGGACTTATATTCCCAAATAACAACCTAGTATTATCAATCACCTCACAATAATCTTAATCGACGCGGCGAAAGAAAATATTGTGGAATCACAAACGATGAGACGAAGGTGTTTGTGATTACTTTTATATCTTGCCTATCGTTACGATTGCACTCAATACGATAGAAACAGCAAGATCAGATCACACAACTACAAGAAACTAGTATCGGTCTGGCTGCATAATCCAAATGAAGTCTTCAAGTCGTTAACCTACAGGGTCTCGGTAGAAACGTAAGGTTAAAGGAGAATCGACTCTAGCTTATACAACTAGTATCACATAGGAGGTGTGGGGATTAGATTTCCCAGTTGCTAGAGTTCTCCTTTATATAGTCTTTCAAATTAGGGTTTGCAATCAATGTTAGCTTAGTAACAAAGCATTCAATATTCACCGTTAGATGAAAGCCTGATTAGATTCAAGCTAATATCTTTCAACCGTCAGATCGAAAACTTAGCTTGTTACACACAAATGAAATGCATGTTTTTAGGTTTGTGTAACCGGATCCAAACATGTACATTTGTTGGTTCAACAGTAGTTAACCAAATGGTGAGCCATATGAGCACTTTCATATTAATCATATTCATCTTCACCATAACTAGTTCAAATGACTCAAATGAACTAGTTAGAGAGTTGTTCAATTGCTTAGATCTCATAGAAGTATACAAGACACAATCGAAGAAAAAATGATTTGATTTACTCGAATCGATTCATAAACTTTATAGCCACGGTTTGCAAACTTGCGATCCTTAGTTAATTATAAGTATAAGTTCACGAATAATCGTTTTTAGATAATAACAAACCTAAGTATGCGGACGTAAGTACCCGGAATAAGTTTGTAACAATTTTACAAACTCCAGTAGATTTTCTCGGGATGAGAATCTCCGACAGTACGCGGACTGGGTTCGCGGACTCTTGTTACGGTTTCCTGAGCAGCAAAGTACACAGACTTCGGTTCAAGGAATAAGAACTTATACATGTATGCGTTTCCACACAATGCTTATATCCAACAATGGTTATTTAATCTAAACTCTCATTTCAATCATTGAAACATTCTTAGAGGAAGTTATATAGTTGTTATTCACAAACTATTTTTCGTCAAAGCCATTTTCAAGTAATTGAAGCATAACATGACTTTCGTCACTAGGTAAAGATTTACTTGGTCAAAGCGAAAGCTTACCAACACATATTTCGAGAAATAGATAAGCGAGATAAACTCGGCTCGAAATAGCAAGTGTGTATAATCAAAGTCTATATATCAAAACGGCTTTTGTCCCAAGATAGGAGATAGAGTAGATAGATTTTTGAGTGATAGATAAGTTCATATCTCCACATACCTTTTAGTCGATGAAGTTCCACCAGTTCCTTGAGTAGTTCTTCGTCTTGTATGATGATCGCCATGGAGTTCTTGGGCTCAACTACACTTTTTATCCTAGTCCGAGACTTAGCTATAGTAGACTAGAAATCAAGACTTATAGTTTTGATCACTAACATTGACAAACATGCTTGAGATAGCAATGCATGCGAGTTCGACCGAGCAGTTCTCTAACAAATGATACCTTGGTAACAAAGCATTCAGTATTCACCGTTAGATGAAAACCTGATTAGATACAAGCTAATATCTTTCAACCGTTAGATCGAACTTAGCTAGTTATACACAAATGAAATGTACCATCATTTAGATAAAGGTAACCGTACCTAAACGTGTTCACCTAGTTGGTTCAACAATAGTTAACCAATGGTTATCCGTATGAGCACTTTCATATCAACCTAATTCATCTTTATCATAACTAGTTCAAATGACTCAAATGAAACTAGTTAGAGAGTTGTTCAAATGTTTATGTTCTCATAGAAGTATATGAGATACAATTGAAGCAAAATCGATTTTGATTCACTCGAATCATTTCATGAACATTATAGCCACGGTTTGTAAAAGATTGCATTCCTTAATATATACTAGTGGTGCCACATGTGCGATGCACATGCTTGAATTTTACTCTTTTAACACCACTAAATTTGATAACAGTAATTTTTTTTGGTAAAATAAAATTTAATATTCTTATTTGTACTCATTACGTAGGTATTTTAAAGTGCTTTCCAAATATGTTAATTTTATAAAAATCCGTTGTGTATTTCAAAAGATATCAAGTTTGTAAAAAAATTAATGTATTTTATAACAATGGCATTTCCGTGAATATTTGAATATATAAGGTTGACTTTGTAAGCATTGATTTAATGTACCTTATTAACCCTCGATACATATCTATAGTAGTGATTGGTATTTAAGGTCATATTAGTAATATCAAGGTTACACCAAGCTATTAGTATAAGATAAGATAACATATGTATTAGTTCATGAACAACCGATTTTAGAATATAACCTACTTAAGTATGCAAACGTGTACGCATACTTAGGTAGCCGGATAGAATTTGTTTTGCGTTTTCAAACTCCAGCAGATTTTCACGGAACATGAACTTCCGCCAGTACGCGTACGGGTGCGCATACTTAGTTTCCGGACTTCCAACAACCAGCCAGTGTGTGTACGGGTACGCATACTTTGGTTCTTGGTTTTGGACTTTACACAGACGTGAATACACACTATGTTTATATCCAACAATGGTTATATGTTCTAAACCCTCATTTGAATCATTGAAACATTTTTCGAAGACGACAATAGTTGTCTCACACAAACTATTAGCTTCAAAGCGATTTTCAAGTGATCGAATGATCAATACGAAACATTCCCAGTCTACATCAAATGACTGTCTCACACAAATCATGTAAGATGTTACAAGGCGATTTTCACATGATCATCTTTTGACTTTCGTCAAGAATAAAATATGAACTTGGTTAAAGCGAAAGCTTACCAACACATATTTTGAGAAATAGATACACGAGATAAACTCGACTCGAAATTGAAAATGTGTATAATTGAAGTTTATATAAAAATACGTTTTTTTTTTCTCAAATAGGAGATAGCGTAGATAGACTTTTGAGTGATAGATGAGTTCAAGTCTCCACATACCTTTTGTTGATGAAGTTCTGCAAGTTCCCTTGATTAGTTCTTCGTCTTCAATCGATGAACGTCTTGGAGTCTAAAGCTCAACTACACTTACTATCCTAATCCGAGACTTAGCTATAAGTAGACTAGAAATCAAGACTTATAGTTTTGGAAACTAAACTTGACAAACAAGCTTGAGATAGCAACGCTTACGAGTTCGACCGAGCAGTGCTCTAACATACTCATTGTTCAACCGGATTTGGTTACCTTCCTTTAACGAATGAGTATAAATTTGTTGAATTATATAAGGATGTAGATTTTATAGAGGTTCCAGAATACACCCTTGACAGTGGCAAATGGTGGAAAAATGTTGGGAGATTGGATTCTAAATTATGTCAAGATTATAATGCACATGGTGTCTTTGTGAATGGAGCACTGCATTGGGTGGGTAAAGGAAAAATAAGGGTGTTGGCCTTCGATTTGGCTGAGGAGAAGTTTAAATATCTTTCACGGCCTCGTTTTTCATCAGACGGTGTGTTGGGTGATTATAATATTAGGGTTTTCGGTGGGTTTTATATTTTGTTGTAAGGGGCTACTATCAAATCAATGACATATGTCTACTGAAAGAACATGTGGAACACGAGCCATTAGAGTAAAGAGTTTATTCTTCCTATAAAACAACCATCATCGTTTACGAAGAGTGGCGATGTTTTATGTTTCAATTATATCTCTCTCGACATTTATGATGTTGTAGCTTCGACCTCGAAACAACTTGTGGATTTTATTGCATTAAGTGAAATACTCCCTCACAAGAACACCTTAGTTTCGTTGAGAGAATTGGGAGAAGAAAATATAGGTCAGTTGAACACAAGAAATTTTCGGTAAACCAGCACGTAATATGAGATCCTTGGATACACACACACTTATTAACTGGTAAGTTTCTCTGAGCTTCTGAAGTCATATTCATGTCATTATGTATATATTTGTATGGGTTTCAATTTGAGAATGCATAAACCTTTTGACGTACAATATCTGAATGAGTATTACATACAACTTATTAATATATGTGCAATTTGTTGCTCAGTTGATCTAATTGCAATCGGAGAATGTGATGCA
The DNA here is from genome assembly GCA_023531295.1 of Papaver armeniacum. NCBI lineage: Eukaryota > Viridiplantae > Streptophyta > Magnoliopsida > Ranunculales > Papaveraceae > Papaver > Papaver armeniacum. Next base: position 1,020,173 of record JAJJWW010018291.1, read on the forward strand.
TACTTTAGTAACTTATTTCATTCTTATGCAGTACGATGGATTTTATTTTGTTCTTCTTCTTAGCATAATTAATAGATAATGTGGGGATCCAAATTTGAATCTCCACATGGTTTGGGGATAATGTAAGTCTGCCATTATTAATCAATAAACTCCGTAAGAACAATCCATTCGAGTAGGCGGATGATTTATGTTTTAAAAATGTCGTTAACTAGGACCAAGCTATTTGTCTTTAAACAAATTCTAGTTCTCCATCTGCATTTTAAAGCTCAATATTGGATGGGTACCTTAAACATTTACTATTGATGATTTTTAACCAATGTTTTCGATAAATTGTAAACCCATCACACTATATTGCTTGATTGATGATCTTTAACATTTACACCAAAAAGAAAAGTTCTAATTGTCAAATTTGATTTTTCTTTGTTTATCTTGCAACGATGAGTGACATCTATAACCCATCCCGACACCAAAAAGATTGATACATTAACAATTTTCAAAACTGGCTACAATATGATGCATTATTATGAGTTTTTTTTCTCTCTTTTGGAGCTTAGCTTGTTAAGCTTCCAACTAGTTTCTTGTAATACTCTTTATCCAATAATCTTACTATAATAAAGATAAGGCCCCTATTTGGTGAAACCTTCTTTTTGGTTGGTCACAAAAAGACAAAATAGTTTGGTGTCACCCTGATTTTACAATAACAACCCTCAAGTTAAAAGTTTAAATACAAGGTATGGCTCGTAATATTGCGAAATCATGGAGACTGTATTTGTCAAATAGATTAACAGAGGTTCCTAACATCGATGCCTTGTTTAGCACAATTGGATCCAGAGTTGATAATGTCACGCTTAACTATAGCGGTTTTGCCCTCCTATAGTGAAGTTCGACCTTGGCTCATAAAGTCATAATTTTATTTTACTCTCTAAACTCGACTCTCCCCAAAACTCCCAATTCCCAAAACCGTAAAAGCATTCTTGTTTGTTAATGGAGAAATTGAACAATCTCACAGCATATACTGTGTTGGATATCATAACTCATCTACCAACTGGATCAATCCTTGAATTGACTGTAAATTAGTATGTAGACAATGGAGGACTCTTATTTCTTTTCTTTAAAAACTAAGGCTCCTACTTCTTTTCTCAATGAATTCTTTGAATTTGCCTTCCTAGTTAGGCTCGGTGCCTAACATTCTCTCGCTTGCTACTCATGGTGAAAGGAAGCGCTCTCCCTCATAAAAAGGATCTCGTTTTCAAAACGTTGGGTAATAGCACCATACCTCTACTTTCCGTCTCTTTTCCAAGCTGATAGTTAATTGTGAGGTGGGAAATTGAACAAAAAATGAGACGAAATTTAGTATTCTCAGCCTAGGATAGCTATTACCGATCAATGGAAGAATAATTCCCTCATCTTCCTGTTCTGAATTCGACCTTACTGATAGACACATTTTTGTGTCTAAGTTAACCTCAATTTTCTGTTTTGTTGGTACTCGAATTTGTGTTTATTATGGTGTTTTGTGTGTTTGTAGGTATTTTTGGGAAATAAACATTTTTGGAAAAATCGGCTCGAAAAATTATGCGGAGCACCCCGGAGGACATGTGTTATGCGGACTCTCATTTCGTCTAAGGGGCACCTCAGTTGGGCACCTGCTATTCGCAACCCCAGTTTCATTAGGGGGACACCATCTTCATCGTTTGATTGTTGGTTTTGGCGGGAAAAGCTCACAGGCTATAGCAGATTCTTAGTTCGAGTTTTGGAGGTGCTAGAAGGAGACTCAATGGCTGAGATTGGTTGGGAAGACTTGAATGATATTAACAGGCATGGTATGGGCTTTTGTTCGAATTAAATTGGGCTAGTTTGATCGAGTTGAAGAAAACAGAGGCATGAGAGTTTCACGGGATTGTTTTACTCCTTCCCGTGTTTCTCAGTGGTTGGCTTGTGTTGGGAGAAGTCTTTACTGAATCCGTGTTGTGTTTGGAGTGAGTAAGCACGAATTGATAGCTGCAGATGCATGGATGAAGCAAAAAGGGAAAGAAAATATTTTCTTTCATTCCGAGTAATGGATGATTATTGTGGGTTAATGAGCGAGATTTCTTGGTGTTGTTCAATATAAATAAGTTGTTGGGGTCTCATTGAGGGGATACGGAGAGTTAGGGAGAGTTAAGAACATTACAGAGCGAGAAAATCAAGTGGCGGAGAACTTCCATTTCTGCTGCTGCTGAAGAACACGAAGAACAAAAGACCACCAGAGGCAGTCGTTCATTGCTGTTGTGAAGAACATAAGACGTACATGCGATAGTCGTTTTGCTACAGTGTCAACGACAATTACTATTTATCGTTCTCTGTAACAGTTCGGTTTGTAACAAAAATAATTGTTACAAACCCGTTTTTATTGTTTTTCTCCCATTTTCATCATTTGTCAACACTTTGAGCAATAAAAATCCATTTTTGAGCGTGTTTCCAACATGATGATGTGCTAATTCTCTCACAACCAAGGCAATGAGGAAGCTATTTACGCATGAATAATTGGTAATTATTTATTTTCTCTAATTTATAATTAATAATTCACTCAATCACTGCTTTTGCAGAGCTTTTAATTGTTTACATAATTTCCTTCATTAGTTGTGATTCAATTAGATAGGTTATACTTTGTATTAAGATAATCTATGCTTAGGGGATACAATTAATTTTTGAGAATTTGCCTGATTATATGTGAATTAGAAATAAGGGACTTAAAAGATAATTACAGTCTTGGATTATTTACCATAATTTATTCATGTGTAATAGTGGAATCAGTGTCTTGGTTATTCATAATATCTTGAAATCAAATTTTGAGTTAAGTTTTCTTTATTTTTAAGTTTTATAAGTCTAAAATCTATTGCTTTCACAAGTCTCAAAGAACCTATTACTACAACTCAATTGAAAATCACATCAATTTTCGGCGCCGCCGACGCGGACTTGTCTTTAGGCTAGAGTTTTTAGATTTTTTTTTTTTTTTTTTTTAGGTTTTTATTTGTTTTTATTTTATTTGTTCTTCTTTACGTTTTTGGGTTTTTGTCTTTTCATTAAATAATTTGGAATTTGGAGCGAAAGAAAATTTTGCCAAAGCTTTTGGTGAATACTTAAAGACTGGGAGTAAAAGGCAAAGCGAAAGGAGCGAAAGAAGAAGATTTTTTTTTTATTTGATAAAAAAAGAGAGAAAAAAAAAAGAGAGACATTTTTATTTTATTTTTTTGATTTTTTTTTTTTTAGACTTTCCTTTTCTTTTGCACTTTATTTTTAGACTTTGGACTTTAAACTTTGGGACATTATTTTTAAACCCTACGGAAGGGTAGTTTAAATATTAAACTGTTTGCAGAGAAGGACGGTGATTACGATATCACCTCGGCCCCTCGGGTTCGTACATGACATAGGAGTTGTGGCCCGAGTCGACTACAACGGTTCATCCCCCTTCTGGAACGGGAGGTAAGTTTGTCGAAACACTCGTGAATCCCCTGTCAGCGAGTTACTTTATTCCATCAATTGCATATATGCTGAGGAATTGAAAACGGCTTCTTTAATTTCCTAGTAAAGGGCAGGGACTGTCCACACAAGATAAGGGTTCGGATTTCATCACCGTTCTCTTCTTGCCCGCCTTAGGAAAACGATACTTAACGCGAACCTAAGCTTTAAAATTTGGAATAGAACGAGACCGATAGGGTAACGAGCTTAATAGGAAAGTCGTTCGAAAAATATTGGTTACTCTTTTAAGCATACTTCGAAGTTCATGATGGTTTCTGTGAGTTGAATGCGTGACTGCGCCGCCTTGTAATGCGGTGAGGCCTTGGGTATCAAAGCTCCACGAAGCTTCCCTCGCCTCTATTCAACTTACTTCAACTCGGATTGATTTCAGAGAAGTTTGCTCGTATTGTAACGAATTCCCTTTCGAAGGATTAGAAGCTGGTCTAGAAACAATCTAAGTGGAGCCATCATGCTTTTTGTTTGCTAGAAATCAGTAGGTTTGTTGTGGTAGAGTCAGCCTTGTTTGTGTTTGCATAAAACCTCCCTTCCTTTTAGGATTTTTCTTCTTTTTGTTTATTCTAATGTATGCCCGAGGTCATTAGAGAACGGGCTTGGAAAAGAAACACTCTAGGTCGTTTGATTAGTGAAAAACCTAGTAGTTCTTCTTGTGAAGGCGGGGAAATCGAAGACTCTTCTTTTGAGAGCCCCGTTTTTGGAAACTTCAGCTTTGAGAATCTGTCTCTTTGTGAGGAAAGTACCCCTAGTACTTCAACTGTGCCAGCGATGGCAACTTTGAAAGATTACATGTTCCCAACTAGGACCAACCGAGCTTCGTGCATTAAATTGCCAGCCAATACGACTAATTTCGAGATAAAACCTAGTATTCTTCAGATGATCCCTATATTCTTAGGAAAATATGATGAGAACCCTTATTTTCATATTAGGGACTTTGAGGAAATTTGTGGGACAGTTAGAATAAAAGACCTTACTGATGAAGTCTTGAAACTTAAGATATAATTCCCTTTTCCTTGAGAGATAAAGCCAAGACCTGGCTAAACAACCTACCATCTGAATCCATTGAAACATGGCAGGAACTTATTGCTACTTTCTATATGAAATTCTACCCTAAACATAAAACTACAGCTGTTAGGTAGAAAATTAGTACTAGTATGCAACAAGAGGGAGAGTCTCTTTATAGGTTTTTGGAGATATTCAATGATCTCCTATCCCAGTGTCCTCACCATGGATTTGATAAGATGATACTTGTAGAGAATATTTATAATGGTTTAGACTATTCGACCAAAGGCATGGTCGAGTCTATGTGCGCTTGTGAGTTCACTAATAAAAATATTGATGATGCTTTTACCTTCTTAGGAGCTATCGCTGAAAAATCTCAACAGTGGGAGTCTTGTGTTGAACCCCTTGAAAGACTCTTGGTCAATAGAAGTAGCACCATGTGGTAGATACAAGCTTCGGGTCGGATGCTAAGTTTGCTGCTTTGTCTAGAAGGTTAGAAGCTTTGGAATTGAATCAGCCTAAACATAGGTATCTTGTTGAACCTAATGATAGGATTAGAGCCTCTCAAGTATCTAGTTGTGGAGTAGAACCCAATAACTCGTTTTGGGAAGGTCATGTTAGTGAAGAACAAGCCCATGTTGTCTATAACAACGTTAGGTTTAAAAACCGTCAGAAGTTTGACCCATACTCAGAGACCTATAACCCTGGTTAGAGGAACCATCCTAATTTCTCTTGGTCTAAGGGCCAGAATCAAGGCCAGTCTAGTAATTCTCAGCCTCCCCCAGGTTTTGGTTATACTAAGAACTCTTCGGGTCAGGCCCAGAACCCATCTGAGATTGGAATAACTAGTTTAGAGGAATCTCTTAGTATATTAAAAAAGAGCCAGGATATGCTATCATAAATCCAGGAAATGTTAGTAAAGAGCCAGGGTAATTTTCAAGAGGAAACCAAGCAGAATTTTAAGAATAATTCCCAGTCTCTTGCTAAATTAGAACTTCAAGTCAGCCCAATAACTAAGTTTCTTAGTGAGAGAGAAGATGGAAGGTTCCCTAGTCATACTGATCCTAACCCTAAAGGAGAGAAATCTTACAATCATGTGAATTCTATTACAATCCTTAAGAGTGGAAAGAAAGTTGACAATAAGGTCGCCATGCCTGAAAGTGAACATGTTGTAATTCACCCTTCTGAGCCAGAAAATGAGGAGACTGATAGAGTCTCTAAAGAGACCAATGAGGTTCCTGTTGAGCCCGGCTTTATTCCCAGAGCCCCGTTCCCCCAGCTGTTATTTCCAACTAAAAGGGAGTCCAACTTTAATGATATATTGGAGGTTTTTAAGCAGGTTACTATCAACCTCCCATTGTTGGATGCGATTAAGCAGATTCCCACTTATGCCAAGTTTCTTAAGGACTTGTGTACACGAAAGCGTAAGCTTAGTGTTCAAAAGAAAGCTTTCCTAGCTAGTCACGTGAGTTCTATTATTCAGAATACCACTACTCCTAAGTATAAAGACCCAGGGTCCCCTACTATTTCTTGCACAATAGGTAAATACCATGTTGAGAAAGCGTTGCTTGACTTAGGAGCCAGTGTGAACTTACTCCCATACCATGTGTACCTTAAGCTAGGACTTTGTGAGATGAAACCTACACAGATGACTCTTCAGTTAGCTGATTGGTCCGTTAAAATTCCTCGTGGTGTGATCGAGGATGTTCTCATAGAGGTCGACAAGTTTATTTATCCAGTGGATTTTGTTATCCTAGATACCCAACCTGTCCCTGACCCAGAGAACCAGATACCGATAATTTTAGGTCGCCCGTTTTTAGCTACATCCAATGCGATCATTAATTGTCGAAATGGTATTATGAATTTGTCTTTTGGTAATATGACTATTGAGATGAACGTCTTTTATATTAGTAAGCTACCCTCTGAACTAGATGACTCGAGCATAGAAGAGGTAAACATGATAGGAACATTAGTCGAGGGGTCATTACCAAACACTTTGTTAGAAGATGCATTAGAGAAATGCCTAGCTCACTTTGGGATTGATTTCGATGATGATAATGTGATTAATGAGGTGAATGCCTTGTTAGATTCAACCCCTTTGTTAGACACTAGTAATGGATGGAAACCTATGTTCGAACCACTACCAGTTTCTAAGTCTACCCTAGTTCCTTTGTTAGAAGAGCCTCCTAAGTTGGACCTAAAACCATTGTTTAGGCCCGTCTGAGACTTTACCTGTGATTTTTGCTTCAGACTTGGATAGTGATCAGGAAAGTAAGCTAGTGATCGTCTTTCAAAACAACAAGGAAGCTTTAGGGTGTACCATAGCAGACATTAAGGGTATAAGTCCTACTGTTTGTATGCATCAGATTTATTTAGAGGAAGATACCAAACCTTCTAGGGAGATGCAACGAATACTAAACCCTAATATGAAAGAAGTAGTTTGAACCGAGGTTCTTAAGCTGTTAGATGCAGGCATTATCTACCCTATTTCAGACAAAGAAGTGGGTCAGCCCCTGCTCTCGGGTTGTTCCCAAGAAATCCTAGATATTCGTAGTCCGTAATGATAATAATGAGTTAATCCCAACCCGAGTGACCACGGGTTGGCGTGTTTGTATTGACTATAGGAAATTGAACAAGGTCACTAGGAAGGACCACTTTACCCTTCCCTTCATCGACCAGATGCTAGAGAGATTAACTGGACATAGTCATTACTGCTTTTTAGATGTCTACTATGGCTATAATCAGATCGTTATTTCCCCAGAACACCAGGAGAAAACCACTTTTACCTGTCCCTTTGGTACCTTTGCGTATAGACGCATGCCTTACGGGCTATGTAACGCCCCTGCGACTTTTCAGCGTTGCATGATGAGCATATTTTCAGATATGGTAGAACAGTTCTTAGAGGTCTTTATGGATGATTTTTCAGTGTTTGGATCATCTTTCGATGAGTGCTTGCATCATTTGTCATTAGTGTTGACTAGGTGTAAGGAAAAAAATCTAGTGCTTAATTGGGAGAAATGTCATTTCATGGTTCGATCAGGAATTGTTTTAGGGCATATCGTATCTTATATGGGTATAGAGGTAGATAAAGCCAAAGTTGACCTTATCAAGACTTTACAGGTCCCAAAAACCGTAAGAGATATTAGGTCATTCTTAGGGCATGCAGGTTTTTATCGTCGATTCATTAAGGATTTTAGCTTGATTTCTAGACCTCTTTGCAATTTGCTTGCAAAAGATGTTAAGTTTTTCTTTGATGATTCTTGTTTAGAGGCTTTTGAGAAGCTTAAGACTTTAATCACTACCACCCCCATAGTCCAGGCACCTAACTGGAACCTACCCTTTGAGATCATGTGCGATGCTTCAGATTATGCTATTGGTGTTGTGCTAGGTCAGCGAGAAAACAAATTACTTCATGTGATTTACTATGCTAGCAAAACTCTGAATGTTGCCTAGTTGAATTATACCACTACAGAGAAGGAACTGTTGGCCATTTTGTTTACCTAGACAAGTTTAGACCCTATCTCTTAGGTTCTAAGATCGTAATCTATACTGATCATGCTGCTTTGAAATACCTTTTGTCTAAGAAGGATACCAAACCTAGATTGATTAGATGGATCCTTTTATTACAATAATTTTGTCCAGACATTAGAGACAAAAAGGGTGCAGAAAATGTAGTAGCAAACCACTTGTCTAGGCTAGTTGTTAGTTCCTCTAATAATTCCCTTCATATAAGGGACATCTTTCCCGATGAACAACTGTTCTTTGTTACCCAAGCACCTTGGTATGAAAATATAGTGAATTATCTTGTTACTGGTCGAATGCCCCAACATTGGGGTAAACAAGATCATTCTAGGTTTTTAGCCGATGTTAAGCACTTATTTTGGGATGATCCTTATTGTTTAAGTATTGTCCAGTCCAGATTATTAGGAGATGTATACCTGAGAGTGACCATTCCAGTATTATTTCCTTTTGTCATGATCATGCTTGTGGGGGTCACTTTAGTGCTAAGAAGACTGCCGCTAAGATATTGCAAAGTATGGATTCTATTGGCCTTTGTTGTTTAAAGACTCCTACGATTCATCGTGTTACTTGTGAACGTTGCCAGAAATTAGGAACCATTTCCCGTAGGAACATGATGCCCTTGAACCCTATTTTAGTTGTCGAGGTCTTTGATGTGTGGGGTATTGACTTTATGGGTCTGTTTCCTAATTCTTTTGGTAAATTATACATCCTTGTCGTTGTAGACTATGTCCCTAAGTGGATTGAGGCGGTTGCGTGTAAAACCAATGACCATAGAGTTGTGATTGAGTTCTTGAAAAATAATATACTTACACATTTTGGTACACCGCGAGCTATAATTAGTGATGGAGGGTCGCACTTTTGTAATGAACCTTTTAAGATTTTGATGAAGAAATATGGTATTACACATAAGGTAGCTACCCCGTATCATCCGCAGACTAGTGGTTAGGTAGAGGTTTCTAATAGGGAGATAAAACATATATTAGAGAAAACAGTTAATCCTAATCGGAAAGACTGGTCGTCTAGGCTTATTGATGCCTTATGGGATTACCGTACTGCGTTTAAAACCCTTATTGGAATGTCACCTTATCGGCTTGTGTATGGCAAGGCATGTCATTTACCTGTTGATGAATGGTATATGTTCATTTATGTAAAGTTTCATTAAGGATGATGATGTTGTGGAATCCCTGAAGTCAATCTTTATAAAATCATGCCATGAACCCAGCTTCCAGTCTGTTTAAGTCCTTATAAACTGAGAATGCTCGATGACCACACTACTCATTAAGAATTAACCATGAGAAAACCTTACTTAACTTTCATTCAGATCTTCCCGAGTTCTGTAGAAATCAGTTTAAAAAATAGTTCACTATATAATATTGACTTATCCAGAAGTTAGATACAAATATCCCATGCTCACATATTCTAGTAGTGTAACCACAATAGAGAATATTAACTTTACATTATTCTTATGCTCACATGTTCTGTAGATACAGATGCCCATCATGAACCAAATAGTTTCCAGATTTAGGAAAAGAAACTAATGCTAGTGAAAAGCAGCATATGGATTGAATTGCTTCACAGACTAATTTGTCCTACTTAGGTGGGTAGGTGTACTCTGCTAGTTTTATAAGCTGAACTGACACATGTTTTAACCATGGATAGTGGTGAAATTTCATGGGCCTCTCGGTATGCATACTGTATATCTTAGATGTGTGGTTATCTGTATACATTTATCTATTTGTCTCTGTAATAATTCATATCGACTAGATGGCCCTTATTATTTTCATTGAGAATTGGCTTTAAGTAAAACATTCATTTATTTGTCAATAGAGAAGACTGAAGTTAAAGTTTCAATGGTTATTCCCTTTCCTTTTCTAATGCAGGAACTGAAGCTCAGTTCTTCAAATGAGAAACAAGCTACGGAAAAAGAAGCATATCTGTGGTCCATTGCTGACATGTGATTCAGTGGTAATACATGTTGTTCCTTTTAGTCTCCTCAGTGAGTTATTGGATATTTGTGACAACTTAGAGCTATACAGAATTTTGTAATTTGTACTTTGAATGTATTACAAGTTCAGTTCCTATATGGCTTGATTTTGGTGGAGTTCTTGAGGCAGAGTGCAATGAGAAGTGGTTATTCTATTGAGCCAAGAGTTATGGCAAGTGATTTGAAGTTTGTTACTGCAGATAGATTTAAAGGTTTATAGGAGATGAAGTTATTACAAGAATATGTTGATGTATTGATGAAATTAATGAGTTGCTTAATGAGCACAATTCAACGACAGTGCATCGAATATATTGGACCTGTAAGTCTTAATCAATAAGCTCAATAAATTGATTACCTCACAGTTAAGGGTTTTAATTGCTTAACTCACAGTTTATTTGTTCTGATCTTTCAGAAAGAGAGGGAAGTCTATGAAGTAATCATGGAAGATGGAAAACTCATCTACAAACAAGGTGGAGAGTGTGGACACTGTTGAAGGTTTCAAATGGATTTTTTTCCTAAGCACGTCGAGATCATTGTATGTTGGGAAGATTTTCGACGATTTTCTAATCATTTCGACGATTTTCTAATCATTTCGAAAATCATTTGAAGATTTTCAACGATTTTCAATATCGTCAGTATATTTTACTTTACAGGTTTGATATTAGTGCATCTGCACTATGTCGTTTAATTTGATTTATAAACCCCATCAACTATTGTTACAGTCTCTTAATTTTTGTATAATGGTTGTTGGTTTCAGTGTTTGATCATTTAAAATTTTGTTTACTCATCTCAGGTTTAGAGACAACAAGCTGCCTTTGGTGAGCAAAAAAAAATCACAAGTGGATTGAATGATGTTGTGTTAGGAGTTCAGAAATTAAGGTTGGAGAACAAAGCAGCAGCCATTAGGTCCCTTAGCATCTGGAAGATTTGTAAGTTTATGTAGTATCTCCTTATAGTGATTTAAGTTAGAAGAACTTAGGAATTTTGTAACTTTCCATAAACTGAACTTAGGAACCAAGTATGTTTCTAATGTGTACAATAGTTTGTTGTGATACTTAGAATACATTTGTATCAAATACTCATACTTTTTGTCAACATCAATTGAAGAATCCATTTTTCATAATATGATTTAATTTGGTATGTTGAATGAATGAATGACATAGTTTGTATATCTGTGGAAATGATGAATATGGGGAATGGGTAACTGCAGGGGGGAAATGTTGGGGGAGGGGGTAGGGATGGATTTTGACCAGGTCAATGAAGACTTGACCTTTTTTTTATGTTGCAAAATGTTAGCAACGTCTCTGATCTGTTGCTAAATTAGAACCAGAACCAGTAAAATAGAACCAGGTCCAATAACATTTAGTTCCAGGTAGGGGTATTCCTGTAATTAGAAACAGCTTAGCAACGACAGACCTTGGTTGCAAATAAACAAAGTCGCAACGGCACGGTACGTTGCGAATCTCCGTTGCTGACCAAGATTCGCAACGGAGCTTATGCCGTTGCGAAAAAATGCAACACCGTGTTTTGAAACGGCGGTCTGCCGTTTCGACCCCAGTCAGCAACGGCCAGGCTCCGTTGCTAATTCCTAAAAATGGTGTAGTGGTTGCTGAGATGCCACCGAGTCCGATAACAAGGGCATCAATGTATGTTTTTCTTTCTTTTCACCTTAAGAGGATATCATCAAATTCTAGAGGAGATCAGTAACTCGGACATGAAGATTGGTAAGTCGGACATTGACATGATCTGCAAACAACGTCTATTGTCTAACATGCAATAGTCACACTAGGTCTGTTGCCTTTGTTTTTTTCTAGAAATACCTTCTTATATGATTTTACCAGTTCCTCCAAAAATTCATGGAATTATGTGAGGTCAAATATGCTTGACTCACTAGTTCGCACTTCTGCTTCCGTTTTCCTATGATATACTAATTGACACAGTTTGTAATTGTCTGTCTTATTTACACTCCATTAACTTGTGTCTGCTATATTTTCCGTTTGTGTTTGCTTTTCCGTTAGACACGCTGCCCCTTGTTTGTGGTCTGTCTTTCTTATCTGTTGGTTGGTGGTTATATAAACCAATCATGCGTGTTTGTAAACTTTGGAAGAGATATTTTCATTTTACAATACCAATGTCAGTTTGGTATCAGAGCTCTGCTCTTGATCCAAATCTGTTCTTCTGCTGTTATTATTCTTCTTTCTGATTCATCTCAAACATTCAACCAATTCCTTTTTTTTTTTGTTCTTCAATTGAATCAGTTTCTTTTTTGTTTTTTATACGATAAGCAATATCTCTTCAAATCAATTTCGTTTTTCTGGTTTAACAATGGAGACTAGATCCATTTCTAAAAAAACTTTTTAATCAACTTTCCAACATCATTCAATTGAAACTTAATGAAAATAATTACCTCACATGGAAATCTTTATACTTGCTTTATTCACAAAATTTCATGTTGCTGATTATGTCGATGGATCTAGAGAATGTCCTACAAAATACACATCTCGACATAATGAAAACAATGATCATGTTAATCCAGCCTACACTCTGTGGCAAGATGAAGATACAACACTGATTTTGCTCATCAACTCAACGATTTCTGACTCTGTAATTCCTTATTTTGTTGGATCTCAAACATCTCATGAATTATGGACCAACATTGAAGGTAGATTCTCTCAAGTTTTAGCTACTCATACAATTCAGCTCAGAACAAAGCTTCAGTCAATCAAATTGGGTAATGATTCTATCACTAACTATCTCAATGAGATTCGTAAAGTTTTTGATGCTCTTGCTGCTGCTGGAATTATTATTAGTGATAATGAAATGGTGGTTACAATTTTATCCGGTTTAACTACTTCCTATGATTCTTTTGCTACATCAATTCGCATTAGATACCCACGTGTTACCTCTGTTGAATTGCACAATGTCCTTCTCAGTAAAGAAATTGTCATTAAATCTAGGTCTGCTTCTATAATTCATGATTCTGAGAATAAAGCCTTTATGTCTCAATTTAGACCTCAATCTACCTACAGACCATCTTATCCTGCACTCAAAGGTGGTCATAGTGTCAATTAAAGAGGCAAAAAACCATTTAATCCAAATTACTATCAACCACCTCAAGGGTATACACCTTCTTATCCTTCATACCCTTCATATCCACCAAGACCATCACCACCACCGCCATTTAAAGGCTATGCTTCTTCTATACCAATGTCCACACCACCACCATCATCTCTGCAATATACTGGTGAGAAAATTAAATGTCAACTGTGTAATAGTCCCAGTCATCTTGCTCCTGAATGTACATATAGGCTCAACTTTGATTTCCAAGGAAGAAATCCACCTCAAAACCTTCATGCCATGCTTGCTGCTGCTAATATCTTTGGTGAAAATCCTTGGTATGTTGATAGTGGTGCTAACCAACATGTGACTTCTATTGCTTATCTAATTGAGGACTATATACTTCTTATGATGGCTATGAGTATATACAATCTGCTACTGGTGAAGGTATGCCCATCTCATCTATTGGCAATTCTGTTATTTCTACTCCTTCTGGTCAGTTTACACCACAGAATATACTACATGTTCCAAAAGCCACATCAAATCTTCTATCTGTCCACAAGTTCACTAGTGATAATCGTTGCTCTATAACTTTTACTCCTACTGGTTATTCTGTGTAGGATCTTCAGAGTGGGAAGATTCTGCTTCAGGGACCACATAGAAATGGCCTTTATCCTATCAATTTCCACTCCACCAATTTTAAAGCTCTCCACACTATAAATCCCTCCTCAGCTATCTGGCATCATAGGCTTGCTCACCCTTCTTTTCAAACTCTATAAAGAGTCTGTTCTACTTTAAATGAGTCCGATGTAATAACTACACCTATTTTCTGTGATAGTTACCAACTAGGAAGATCTCATCAACTTCCATTTAATTTATCTTCTAGTTGTACTAGCAAACCTCTTGAATTACTTCATATGGATTTATGGGGGCCTTCACCTGTTCTCTCTAATAGTGGTTTTGGTATCGCCTTGAATGTATTCACAGATCCATCGGGATTTTGCTTGATTTTGTACATCCACTTGCAACCCACAACATTTTGACCAATGGGTTGCAGGTTTGTTTGTTTGTCATACTAAATATGCCTTGGATCTATTAGACAAAACTCACCTTGTTGGTGCTAAGGAATGCTCTACTCCTGCTTCCACCACCACTGAACTCTCTGCTGCTGATGACATTCCTCTCTCCAATCCAACTGAGTTCAGGTCTCTTGTTGGAGCTTTACAGTACCTCACATGGACCAGGCCTGAGATCAGTTTTGTTGTGAATCAAGTATGCCAATTTATGCATCAACCTACCACTGTTCACCTAGCTATTGCAAAGTAAATTGTCAGATATATTAAGGGAACTTTCGATCATGGTATCTTTTTCTCTAAGGGATTTTAAACTTTACAGGGATTTAGTGATGCTGATTGGGCTAGGAGTCCTGATGATAGAAGGTCTACTTCTGGGTTCTGCATCTTCTTTGGCCATAACCCCATTTCCTGGAGCTCAAAGAACAATCAACTGTAGCCAGATCAACTACTGAAGATGAGTACATGCCTTAGCTAACTCGCTACTAAGATTGTGTGGTTATGTCAGCTACTTAAAGACTTATTTATATTTCTTCCTGCTTCACCTCATCTACAGTGTGACAACATCAGTGCTTTGTCTCTTGCATCCAATCTATTTTTTCACAGCAAAATGAAGCATATGGCACTGGATTTTCATTTTGTCGGAGAGCTTGTACGAGCTAACACTTTGAAGGTATCTTATATTTCCACTATTGCTCAATTGGCTGATATCTTCACTAAGGGACTGCATGGACCTCGATTCTCTCTGTTGAAGGACAAGCTCCAGGTTTTCAACTCTCAACAGCTTCCAAACCAGTACAGCTTGAGGGGGTAATTGACACAGTCTGTAATTGTCTGTCTTGTTTACACTCCATTTACTTGTGTCTGTTATCTTTTCCCAGGCCCATACCTAATGCTTAGGCAGAGTAGGCAGACGCCTAGGGGCCCAGAATTTAAGAGGCCTCCCAAAAAAAAATCCTGGTATATGCTACTGCATTGTGTATCGCCGGTCAGAGTACAAAAGGAAAAAAAAAATAAAAAATTTACGGACAGACTACATGTTTGTATAGAAGCCCAACAAACAAAAGCCCCTATCTTGCCCACGTTTAGTATCCACATTTCAATAATTAAAATTTTTAATCGTCTAGATCCCATTTAGACCAAGAAATTGTTCCGTCTCTGCCTCTCTCAACTCTCAATCTTATATGGGAAAAATATTGTTTGGTCCTTTTTTAGGTGGGCCCATGTCTGTTTAGTCCTTTGGTCAAACGCCTTTACTGTTTGGTCCATAATTATTTAAAAATATTTAAATAGACAAAAATACCCTTCCATGTTAAATTTTTATTTTTGTAGCAGTTCTTCCGTGCTAAAAAAACAGACTTCATTCCCAGGAATAAAGTCCATACAAAAAGCTAAAAAAGCAGAGACTTCATTCCCAGGAATGAAGTCCATACAAAAAGCTAAAAAACAGACTTCATTCCAAAAAGCTAAAAAAACAGACTTCATTCCCAAGAATGAAGTCCATACAAAAGCTAAAAAAAAGAAACGGAAAACTTCATCGTCTTCATCATCTTCATATACTTCAACATCATCAGCAGCAACATCATCATATTCGTCGTCTACAACTACCAAAATCATCATCTTTATCGTATTTCTTCATCTTCATCGTCTTCATCGTCTTTCTTCATCGTCTACACCAACAGCAACATTCAAACACCAAAGAAACAACAAAATCTTCATCGTCCGCATATCTTCATCATCTCTCGTTTCTTGTTTCTTCATCGTCTTTCTTCATCGTCTACACCAAAGAAATAACATTCAAACACCAAAGAAACAACAAAAATCTTCATCGTCGTCTCGCATATCTTCATCATCTCTGTTTCTTGTTTCCACAAAATTAAAACCCTAGAAAAAAACATTTGAGAGGAAAAGAAAAACTAGATCTAGAAAAGAAAGAGAGAAAGTAAATCGAGAATGATTCCATCTCTCTTACCTTTTGACTATATATATGGTCCTTATCCAAAGGGTATTTCGCCACTACAAGGTGACATTTACATCATCCATGACATCAGCGTAGGACCAAACAATAATTTTTTTGACCAAACTATAATTTATATTACCAAATAGGACCAAACAGACATTTGACTGGGTCAAATGGACTAGACTCATCCTAATATATTATTCCTAGGACCTAATGGTATTTCCTACATCTTATATTCTCTCTGGCAGTGGTAAGGTCATCATCAATTAGTAGCTCAGTACTTCGTTTTCTTTTTCTAATTTATGTTTGAAATCTGCATGACGCCGTTGTTTTGTTCAATTTCTAGTAAGGGTTTCAATTGCTAGTTAGGGTATTGATTTTTTAAGATTATTAGTACTGTAGACATTAATATTCAAATTGCTAGTTAGGGTATAGGGTTTCATGATAGTTAAAGGAGGAGAAGGATTATACAATATAAATGGTTTTATTTTGTTAACTGTCTTGATTTTGGTTGTTTATATTCAATTTTAATTCTTCTTTGAATTACGGTGTGATGGTGTAATGGTGCAAAACTACAAATTATGATGTGAATAGTGATTTTGGGTTACTGTCAAAGATCACCTATGGAGTTCTTAAACCAGAATTTTTGAATTTTGATGTTGCTTATGTTTTGATATGCTATCCATATTAGATAAGCTTTCTCATGTAATATCTTCTTGCTTTTTCCTGTGTAGGTTTTGAAGAAAATACAAGAGTGAGAATAACTAGCCAAATGCAGAAATCGCATATAGGATTTTATTGACACTTCCGGTTACAGTTGCCTCTGCAGAAAGAAGTTTTTCAAAATTGAAGCTGATCAAGTCTTATCTTCGGTCAACAATGTCACAAAAAAGATTGAATGACTTAGCAATGTTATCTATCGAGGTCGATATGGTGAACAACATTGATTACGATGCCATAATTGATGAGTTTTCATCGAGGAGACGAGGAAGGTCAATTTTTAGTAGATTAGCTACTTTTATGTAGTTGTTTTCATTTACCAATTTTACAGTATTATAATTTTATTTTAAATGATCGGCGAAAAAAAATATTTAGGCCCCCATTTTTGGTTTTGCCTAAGGCCCCTAAATAGTTTGGTACGGCCCTGTCTTTTCCGTTTGTGTTTACTTTTCGTTAGACACGCGTTCCCTTTTTTGTGGTCTGTCTTTCTTGTCTGTTGGTTGGTGGTTATATAAACCAATCCTGCGTGTCTGTAAACTTTGGAAGAGATATTTTCATTTTACAATACCAATGTCAGTTATAGTTTGTGTCTCGAGAGAAAGCTTTAGTTTCTCAACATAGAAGCAGTAGTCATAATTTGCATCTTAAACCGCTTCACAAAATTCTTCTCTTTTTTGCGGAAATGTTATCATAATATTTTTCCTGCTAAATCCCTTTCTGTCATGTATGTGAATTCCACCTCCACATAACTAGCTCAAACCTAATGTTGATATTTCATTTTCCCCTCAAGTGCTAATGAAGCAGGCATGGTCATAATTGTGCAGGAGAATGCTCGGAGAATCTTGGAATCTAAAGTAGGCAGAAGCTCAGATTTTGCTCAAAGCTATATAGTGGATTCTTCATTGGCAGCTATCTCAGGTTATTAGAAAAAGGGATAGAAAAGGGGCTATAGTAAAGATAATATAGCCTTTATCAAGTATGCAAAAAGTGATGTGCCACAGACGAGTTACTGCTATTCTCTTGTTTTTTGTTTCTTTTCTTGTTTTTGGTCTTTTAACTGTGTACTTGAAAACAAAATAAGACAGATCGAAACCCTGTGCTATGCACATAATATGGTTTCCTTGTCATCTTTCAAGCTTCATCTGGAAAACTGAACAAATCCTTCTATGGTCATGACTAATAAATGCTCCATATGCTGTCATTGCAATGCTTCATAATATTATGCATTTATTTTTCCCAACCAAATTGGGGTCTTTGGTGGCTGGCCGCGGCTGCTGCTTGGTGCTTTTATGTTGTTGAATAATAGAGACAGTTGAGTTTTTATGGACTAGAAAATGTGAATTCAAATCTTGTCATTTAAGCTCCATCACCAGAACCCAGTCTTCTGGAATGGGAGTGGGACCAGCTGCGACGGCTATGAAGTTTTTTCCTTGTTTCTTTCCCATTTTTTCACTTACCTGACATTTTTTTTTCTCCTGTTGAAAAATTGATGCTAGCATAGACCACCTTTTTGCCTGGCTTATTAAGCCCAGGTTCTTAGACTACCCAGTGCCCACGCAATGGGAACAATAAGTAGGTAATTTTTGGAAGATATTTCACGAATTAGAGCCACATAGTATGTCTTAAGTTCAAAGATGAAAAAAAAAAGTATTCCTCATCAGGACTTTTGAAGAGATTTTTCTTGACTACATAGTTGATTTTTAGACTTTTTATTCTCCAAAATTCTATACTATTCAAAAGCGGAGGAAGTAAGAAGAAAGTAATGCTAACCCCTCAAAGTGTATAAAGCTCTACTTACTTTCTGGTACACTAAACAACTCATTCTTCTTTTCTCTTCTTCCTGCTCAAAAAAGAACCAACAATGGTGTCTACACCACAAGTTGCCATTGATACAGTGTTATTGTTGTCTATACTGGCTTTCTCTTCTTCAAATTTCGTTCTTTTCGGTTCTTGCTTTTCGAATACTTCCACTGATGCAAAACAAGTAAATGAAGAAGTAGAAGCTTTGCTGAAATGGAAAACAACTCTTATTAATGAAAGTCACTCTTTCCTCCCTTCTTGGAAGAGTGGAATAAATCCATGCAAGTGGGATGGAATAACTTGCAACAGCGAAGGAAGCGTAACAAAGCTGAATATATCGGGTTTGGGTTTGCAAGGTACACTCAATGACTTCAACTTCACACCTTTCACAAACTTTGTTAGTCTTGACTTGAGTGAGAATGAACTCTATGGATTCATTCCATCTCAAATTGGTAATCTTTCGAAACTTATTCACCTTGATCTTTCCATCAATCAGTTTTACGGATACATTCCGCAAGAAATCGGAAAACTTAATTCTCTTAGTACCTTACACTTGAACAACAATAGCCTATCTGGCTCAATCCCTGCTTCTATATCCAATTTGACCATCTTAACTAGCTTAGCACTGAACAGAAACCAACTCTCCGGTACCATTCCGCAAGAAATAGGAGCGTTGACGAATCTTGCGGAGTTAGATTTATCCACCAATAATCTCACTGGATCCATCCCTGCTTCTTTGGGCAATTTGAGCAACTTAGTTACCCTAATCCTCTTCAGAAACCAATTGTCCGGTTCGGTACCGCTTGAAATAAACAATCTAACCCGGTTGCGTAAACTTGATTTCTGTATTAACAATCTGTCCGGTTATTTACCTCAAGATATATGTCAAAGTGGTAAACTAGAAGAATTTGCAGCAGTTAGCAACAAGTTTACTGGTCCTATACCGAGAAGCTTGAGGAACTGTACTAGTTTAAGAAGACTGCGTCTGGACAACAACAAATTAGTTGATAACATTTCGGAAGCTTTTCATGTGTATTCGGAACTATTCAGGTTCGGAGTGGGTAACAATATGCTGTATGGCGAAATCTCGAAAGACTGGGGCGAGTGTCAGAATTTGCAGTGGTTGTACCTATCTGGTAACAAGATTACGGGTAGAATACCTGCGGAACTTGGCAAGCTGAAGAAGTTGAATCTACTTTATCTGGATTCAAATCATTTAGCAGGCGAAATTCCAAGCAGTTTGTTTCAACTGTCTTCGTTGATCAATGTAAACTTGAGTAACAACCAGCTTTCGGGGAAACTGCCGTTGACAGTTGGAGATTTGTTCAGTTTACAGTTTCTCGACCTGTCAAACAATAAGATAGTCGGATCGATACCGGAACGACTTGGAGAATGTACAAGCTTACTCTACTTGAATTTAAGCACTAACAATTTGAGTGGAAGCATTCCTTTTCAAATTGGAAACTTAGATTCATTATCAGTTGCATTGGATCTTAGCGGAAATGAGATTACCGGAGAGATACCACCAGAACTCGGAAAGCTAACCAAGTTAGAATCCTTAAATCTATCTCACAACAAGCTTTTCGGTCCGATTCCATTGTCATTCGACAGCATGCTTAGCTTGACCGTCGTTGATGTTTCGTCCAATGAGTTGAGTGGCTATGTCCCGAACATTGCTGCTTTTGAGAAAGCTCCTATTGATGCATTGAAGAACAACAAAGCTCTATGCGGTGAGAACTTCAAAACCTTAGAGCCGTGCAGTTCTGTGGTGAATAAGAGAAGGAAATGGTCTGACAAGCGCGCCACCGTAATCATCGTACTTTGTTTTTTTCTCGCATTATTTCTTTTACTAGCTGTGCTTGCGATTGTGTTCTATTTTCGAAAGAATGCAGTGAGAAATACAGATAGTGTTACTGACAAAGAAGGGAAAAGTGAAAGGAGAAACTTATTCTCGATATGCAGTTTCAATGGAAGAATAGTGTTTGAAGATATCATTGAAGCAACAAATGATTTCGATGCTAAATATTGCGTCGGGACGGGCGGTTCTGGGAGTGTATACAAAGCAGAGTTGTCAACAGGTCAGGTTGTTGCTGTGAAGAAGCTTCATTCATCTGATGCATCAGATTCTGAGATAGCTGATCTTAAGTCTTTCGAAAGTGAGATTCGTGCATTAACAAAAATTCGACACCGGAATATAGTGAAGCTTTACGGGTATTGTTTTTACACAGAGAAACAACTTTCATTTCTTGTTTATGAGTATTTAGAGAGGGGGAGTTTAGCAAAGATTTTAAGAGACAGCGAACAAGTAGCGAGCTTTGACTGGATCAAGAGGGTGAAATTTATCAAGGGTATGGCTAATGCATTATCTTACATGCACCATGACTGCACACCCCCGGTAGTTCATAGAGATATCTCAAGCAACAACATCTTGTTGGATTCTGATTACGAAGCTTGTGTCTCCGACTTTGGTATCGCGAGGATTTTGAAGTCTGATTCATCCAATTGGACTTCACTTGCAGGAACTTACGGTTATGTAGCGCCAGGTACAATTAGTTGCAGCATCACAGTTGCATTTCTATCGTTCTTTTTTTTGGTTTGTTCGTTAACTTTTTGATGATTTACTGTGCAGAGCTTGCTTATACAATGAAGGTAACAGAGAAGTGCGATGTATATAGTTTTGGAGTGGTAACCTTGGAAGTACTATTTGGAGCGCATCCAACCGAATTCATCTCATCATCGTATACTCTTTCATCTGCATCATCATTAACTTCTCCTTCGGAAATTTTCATTGACAAGAATATGTTGTTGAAGGAGGTGCTTGATCCACGTCTTGAAGCACCAGAGGATGTTATCGCGAAAGAAATCATGCACATTGTGAAGTTCGCATTTTTATGTGTACATAAGGATCCACAAACTCGGCCATCTATGCAAAAAGTATCCACAGAGCTATCATCAGCTCGTAGTAGACCGAACTGCCCATCGCCTTTCCAAACGATCACATTAGGCCAACTAGTACTGTAATCCTTCCGGTATATGTACAAAGTCATGAGATAAAATAAAACTCTTGTTTATATTTTTGGTGGCACAGCTATTATTAGATACGCTTGAAACGCCACCCTTTTTATAAAAATCGAGATAAAAAATTTATTAAAAAAAAAAATCATATATCTTAATATTGGATTTTAGATAAACTTTATATATTCAAAAAGTTCTTGGAATTATATGCACAACGAGCATAAAAAATAAAACGAAATTCAAAGTGAACAACTAGGGTTTGCTAATAATAATAAATAAAATTAATACTCGCAACAAGTTTTGGTCCTTGTGGATTCTAAAACTGCATTAAGTAATTAATCAGAAGCGATAATTAGTTTCCACTACCACCACAGCACCGCCAGCAGCAGAGCCGCTACCGCCAACACTATGCTAGAGAAGCAACAGCAACGAGACCAGTAGAAAAACAAGGATTCTTTACCCCTATTAATATAAAAGAGATGCAGCGGCAACAAGATCTGTATGGATAGAACCGCCCCCAGCAGAAACAGGATCAGCATCAGCAACTGTAGTAAGTCTACCACTTCATCAGCACCTAGCAGTTCCACCAGCAAAGCCGGCTTCGACAAAAACATCTGTTGCAACACCATGATTGACCTTCTTTGCTTCCTTCCGTTCAAATCAAACAACTCGAAGATTGAGATTTTGAGAGAGAGCGAGTTGTATGAATAAAAAGGAGGTTCCTAGACAATATATATATATACTGTCAGTGTCACATATTCACACGCGGTTTAGGTTTATGATGATCTACTTCCTTTCAAGTTCCTAAAACAAACACAATTCCGTGAAGTTTCCGGTGGTGGTTTTGGGTCACTCTACCGTGTGAGTTGAAAGTTATTCCACACAAATAACTGGCCAAAGAGGCTTAGGACTCGTGGTTGTGGGATTCAATTGTACTTAAGAATCACTAGACTAGATTGTCACCCGTGCGATGCACGGGTCTGTTTATTGCTTGTGGAATATTGAATGCTCTTTTTATATAGAGATTATGTCACAAAACCAAAGTAATCCCAATAAGTGTGCAAGAAAATAAAAAAATGAACAAAAAAGGGCCAAAAATATTGATAGTAATAAAATTTTATTATTTTTGATTCATCAACCAACAAAGAATTGATCTAAAATAGCAAACATTCATTGTCGTCTATGGTTTTGATGGATCCTTAGTTGTATTCCCGATTGTTAAACTTGTTTTGGTTGGTTGAATAAAACCATACCATTCTTATTCCCGATTAACACGCCTGTTTGGAGTCTAATAAGATGTTGTGGGACATTGTCGAAGTCCAAAGTGTTTAAAAAATCCGTAGCATACGGAAAAGAAGCTACATCGATTGTGTTTATGCTCGCATTTTCTTGTTCTTCAGCCACATTTTATGCTTCTTTACGCATATCAGTATCAAAATTAAGTATTAATTTAGGTGTTACCCACGACTATAAGAAAAAAATGAAAAAAACTACGGAGAAGCTATGCTATTAGCTTTGTAATATGAAATTAGGGTTCTAGTATTTTAGTTTATTATAGGTATATATAGTTTTTAATCTAAATCCATTTTCGGAAACGGACTTAGGTTTGTGCCCATGGACTCCGATTTTCAGAAATGGACTTATTCATAATGGACATAGGCGTATTGAACCTCCACCAGCCCCTTACATATTGATTCATAATGAATAAGCCCCATAGCCAACATTCACAATCCAGAAATTTCATAAAAAAATTTATTGATATTATAAACTGGAAAATTTCATTCCTAAACAATATGAAAGTAAAACATTTCCAAAAAGAAAAGAAAGTATGTTTCCGTTGCTCCAATCATTTCAATGATTTGGTTGCTCGTTCAAGGCTCAGAGGTAAATAATTAAATTGTGAACTCTCAAAATCCCACCTCAAAAGACAAAATAAAATAATTATCCAATAAAGGGCAAACTAAACAGAAGTAACAGGTAAACTGAACAGAAGTATTCCTAATAAATAAAGGGCCTAAGTATAAATTCTAAATTGTGCTTCGTCGCTGATTAGGTTTTGACTATTTGACAAATGACTTGTCCAACTTATGAAATGCAAAATTAACACAATGTTTTTAATGCAGATGTACCTTACTTAATAATTGGAATACAATACGATTAAGAGAGGACAGTAGAAAAGTAATACATTATGTGTTTTATAATGTAAGCTTAATTGGTTACCTGTAGTCCATTTCGATGCCTGTTTCAATGAATTGTGCCATTCGTTGTCATCCTGAAGCAACCCCAACGCCATACATGTCTCTCTATAAGTCTCATAGGGTTCTCCATCAACTGTTCTTAATTCTGCATAACTACGCGGCCCCTTCACGATGTTCAGCAAAATACGAAGAAAATATCTTTCCCCTGAAGTAGGGTGAGCATTGTACAGTCTGCCAACCACATTTCTTTGTTTTCTTACCCTTCACTTCTTCAGATTATTGTCCCAGACGAACTTTGTCAGGAAGTCTGCATAAGTCAATTCTCTGGCATCCTCAAATTCCTTATTTGCCTCAAACCACTGCAGAAATTTCGTCCTGCTCACGCTCACTCTATTCATAACCTCAGCTATATTATCGGTATCCTTGAAAAACACCAGTTTCTCACCTTCCAAATGGTAGGGAAGTCGCTCAACACTTGGATCTTGATATTGGATATCGTAGTCCCAAATCCTCCAACATGACTCTGCTAGAGATACATAACGGCAATCCAAATATTCATCCACTTCATCGATAACCTTTTCCTCTCGTCCCAGGATCTCGTGAT
This sequence comes from Papaver armeniacum, assembly GCA_023531295.1. Classification (NCBI taxonomy): domain Eukaryota; kingdom Viridiplantae; phylum Streptophyta; class Magnoliopsida; order Ranunculales; family Papaveraceae; genus Papaver; species Papaver armeniacum. The sequence goes on from JAJJWW010018291.1 coordinate 1,044,621, forward strand.
GTTGTCTTGATTTTTGCTTTGAACTGTTTCGGAGCTTTTATCTTGAGGTTTTTTTTTCTCAATGACGGCCGTTACTCGGTCCCTGCCCTTGTGTATGTACTTGAAAAGATACTTTACCAAAGATCCTCTCTCATTGCAAACCTCGACACTAATATGCACATCAAATTGAACAATAAATTCTCTATTATGAGGCATGACCCACTGGTTAGAGAAATCTACCCCATCCTTGTGAGCGTACACATTATTCTTGCATCTTCGATAAGCTGGATACCCATTCTCATCCACTGTAGTCTGGCTGTTGAACTCTTTTGGGTAGTGCTTCGAGCATTTGTTGTCTGTCATGCATTTCTGGTATGGCTTGCTAATTCCGTAGGGTCCATGTAGCATGAATTGAACAACAGATTTATGCACATCCTGGATCATATTCTTTGTCAGGTATTTCTGCCGATATAATCCTATCTATCTCGGATGGAGACTGTGTCTTGTCCTTTTTATCCAACCACAAGAGGATATGCGCATGTGGCAGTCCTCTTTTTTTGAAACTCGATTGTATATATTGCTGCAAAACAAAGGGGTAAAGATCAGGTTACTCCAAACAACTAAATTCCCAGTTAACCACATTGTTATACGAAAAATGTACAATTTTTTTTAAGACATACCCATGATCCACGGTCCCGAAATGTTTCTTCTCACGTAAAGATTTCATCGGCTCCTTTAACTTCAAATTAAAGACTCTACTTACGATATCTCGGTTTATCTTCCGCACGTTGTCCGGTGTTTTTTCCAATACAACTGGATCTCGGACCATTTTGGATTGCAAGTGAATATTACAAGCAGTGTATACCCTTGCATCTACAAATTGCAATGGCATCCTGATAATGTTCCATCATGTACCTTTGGCTACCCGTAAAAGTAGAAGGAAGTACAATTCTTTTTCCATTAGACCCCCCATCAGTGTCTCCTTTCAGTAACACATCTTTTATCCCACTGTACAAATCAACCCGGATTGTGGGTTGATTGTTTCTTACCCATCGAAGCCGATACTCTTCTAAGCACGCATAAGCATCAACCACATATTGCTGGAGAAGACGACCACCCCTTATTAGTGTCTCTCCTTCCCCCGTCCTCTGCTGCAATATATACGCATAATACTCACGCATGGTGATTGTCTGACGCTTCATCAAATTACCATTTTTGGACACCTTAGGATTTTTATAAAAAATATTTTCCGTGTAGCCATCTTCACCATACGGGAACAATATCGGAAACTGCATCGGCATGTAGCACGGATGTGTCTCATCTATCCTAGTATAACCATCCTTTTTATGTTCAACTATAATGTCCCTAAACCCTTCATCCTTTTCTCCTTGATCCATTTTATCAGTAGAACTCTGCACAAATAAACCAGCAATTTCGGAACACGTTGGTAGGTTGTATTCCCTAGGATCTTTAGCTCGATTACCAATCAGCCGCATACGGTATTCAGGTACGTCTGTTTCACGGAATCGATCTCTAGCCATTCTAAACGCCTTTGCCACCTCATTATGCTCATCAAACATGGAGATTAAATTTTTTATCACATCTATATCAAATTCATCATTGTTTTCGTTATCACCAGAATGTTTCTTTGACGAAACTGCATTGCCCTCAGGTGCCTTGACAAACACATTCCTTCTGAGATTTTCTTCTCGTTCTATATCTGCATCGTATACATAAAAACCGAGCAAATCTTGGAATTTCTCCTGGCAACAATGATCCTATAATGTGGTAATTGCTTCCTTGAATCTTGTAAACGTACGGGCCTCCACCTTTGTTAACATCATGGACCTGCCGACCACCCGATGATGTAAATGCAAACATAGAATTGTATAGTGTAATCAACCTCCTAAATTTTGTTGATTTTTGACCACCTTTATAGCATTGTCTGGAGAAACGCAGGAGCATCTTTAAGCAGAGGAAGCTGAACATTGCCCTACGAACAACAAATAGAATATTTAACCTTAGATGGATCAGCAGATTTCTCGGTTATCTCCCGAGAGGCTGGACCATTGCTCCGCAATCTGGGCATGTGTTGCACGGAGGTCCGAGATCGTTTTTCTTGATACCCAATTCTGGTCAAACACCAAACAAATATGTGGTTCAGTGGGTTGAAAATAGTACAAATACACAAAAAGAGGTTAAGAAATTCATGTCATAAAAAATCCAACTCACTTGTAGAATGCTCGACCACTTCAATCTCTAGATGGGCACCAATGTCCGAACCACCATTGGAGTTTAAACCCTCCACTTTTGATTACACCATTTTTCTTACGTACCCCTCTCATACGTACCCCTTGATTACAAAGCACCAAAAATGAATGTGTATAGATTACTTATTACTGTGCTAGAAAAAACATACATTTGTTTTAACAATGTATAAACAAAATAGGAAAAATAAAAATCTGTATAGTCTCAATAAACATTAACTAACCTGTAGAATGCTCAACAGTGTCCATTGATCCACCCTGGGATCCAAGATCACTTTCCTCCAATGCCCTATTCCTCTTAAGCACCCCTTGAGTACAAAACAACAAACATAAATTTCACAGATTAGTCGTCAACTCACTCATAGCAATCAACAGACACAACCCCATTAAGAAAAAGAATCAAACATGAAATAAATTACGCATATAATCACCAGTGGAGGAAATAACCTGGACTTGAATTTGTTTTGCAGTTCCTCTCCATTACTATACTTTTACGCCTATGGCGATTCACCCTAGCCTGTTCTGGTTCACAACTTGGTTGCTCTGGCACTGCTATCGGCTGTATATTTCTATAGGCATTAAAAATAACAACAAAATAAAATCAAACAACGTCCTGGAACATGATCTTATTCGTTGAAATATGCATGTACCTGCATCCGTACCTTCAAGCAATCTACGTATTTTCCTGTTTTTTTATCTCTAGTATCACGCCCTTACGCTTCATACGATTCACCCTTGCCTGCTCTGGAGTAGTAGCATCTATCATAACTGGTTTCTTGGTTCTACCCACGGACTTTCTTGTTGCATGGATCATATGTAAGGGCAAAAAACAACGATAATCCCCCCCCAAAAAAAACATGACGATGAAACACACTCAACCACAAAGTATACCTGTATTTTTTCTCTTGCGCACTCCACTCTCAATGCTGGGGTCCCGATCCATTACCAAGTGTAAGGAACTCAACCGACTGTTGCACATCATATTTTAGATCATTTCAATGTATTTTGTAAAGTGGATTCCACCGTATGGAATCAAAAGGATACCCATATCTCGTTTGATAAATATCCAGCATCGAAAAAAACAACCAGAAGCTACGAATAAAGACTTTTATCGCAAAAAAATCATTGAAAAAACAATGAGAATAGCAGATTAAAAGTGATGAGTTTCTCACCGCAATGTAGAGTGGAGTTTACGATCCTAAAAATAAACATGTTTCTGGAATCAAATCAATCAATCAACGAAACAATAAAGACCTTCATCGCAAAAAGCCCAAGAAAAAAATGGGAATATCATATAAAAAGTGATGAGTTTACGATCAAAGCATGCCGATGAAACACATTCAACCATAAAGCATACCTGTATTTTTGCTCTTGCGCAATCCGCACCAAAGAAAAATGGGATCCTGGCATCTGTGCAAGGGCCTTAAATAGAGAGTAGATAAACCCAAAAAATTCCAAAAAAAAAAAAAATCTTTGTAGGAAATAATATACGTATCCAATATTCACATTTATTTGGATATCATATTGCAATATTTTCTTCCTTCCAATATTTTCTTTCTTGTTATTTTTGATATCTACATTTATTTTGGTATTTTCCAAAATTGTTAATGAAATCGCTCCTATGATTTTGTTTTTTGTTTTTATTTTTGTTGATGTTCGTGATTTTTTTTTTCTTTTGGAATTTGGAATTCATACTCCTAATGGTTTTGTATTATTTTATTTTTTGTACAGGATTAACGGACTCTTTACTCTATTCAGGCATGACTCCCACAAATCAGGTATTTTCTTTTAATCACTCGCCTGGAAAAAAAAATTCATTCAGGTTCATGTTTAAAATATTTTTTAGGTATTCAATACCATGTAATTAGGAGGAGATTTTTCTTTTATCATAGTTTGGAGATGTAATTAAGGGGATTTCATTACAAAAACTGTACACGGACATTGGACATTGGTTTATTTATATGATTGTTTTTTTAATCATATGATGGATTTAATTTTACGATGAAATCATGATGAACATTTTATCTTATTTTATCATGATAATGATTTTTTTTTTTTTGGTAATGTTTAAATTGCTTATATTTGTTTTGATATGTTTCTTAGAATAAATAAGATTTAGGAAATTTAGGAAATTATTTTCTAAAATGTGATTGGTAAAAAAATATTTCGAGGGCCCAAAAGAATCTACTGGAATTCAATTGGCTGAAATTTAGAATGGTGGAGCCAGAATCAACCAGAAGCTACGATTAACTACGTCGCTCGAAAAAACTCTGTTTTTATATAAAGAATTGGCCCCTTTCCCTTCACCATTTTGATGTATTTTCCCTTTGTAGATTAATATATAAAGCTTGTGTGTGAGTCTTGATACACTAAGTTTTTACTTCCATACTGTGCTTGCGTTTCACTTAGACAGATAGGCAAAATAATATATTTATATAGATAGCCTACCAGAAGTAGGAAATATTTTTAGACAACAGATAAAAACAAACTTCAAAGAAAAGAGATACAAGCACCAACAGGGGGTGGAACACTGTAAAGTTTTCACCAAGAACTTCTCCATGATGATAACTATTATTAGATAGCAAGTAGTTTCAGATCCTTATATATATATTAATCATCACATATGTCTACAAATTCGAAGTGATCATTACTTTCCTCTACTAGTACTACCATTACCAGCAGCAGCAGCCGCACCTGCAAAGATATCAGTAGCAACAGCAGACCCCACAAGACCAGAAGCGAGAGTGGAAGTAAAACTCGAAACACTACTAGAAGCAGAAGCAGAAGCAGAAGTAGAACTAGTAGTACTAGTAGAAGGAGCAGTAGCAGCAGCAGCAGCAGAAGCAGAAGCAGTACCTGCACTTGCTGCACTGTTACCAGCTTGACCAATAGCATTTGCAACACCAGCAATAACCCCAACACTAGCATCAGTGCTAACGTTTAAATTGGGGACAGCACTTGTGCCGGCACTTCCTGATACTCCAACGGTTGCTCCACCTGTTGTACCATCAGCATTTTGTGCTTGTATGTTTCCGACTAACAACATCACAATCGCAATTAACATCAAACCGAAAACACCAACATCATTCTTCAAAAACCTCCCCATAATAATTTCTCTCTCTCTCAATGTGCTTACTCCTAACTAAGCGTGAATTAGGTGTATATTAGTGTATGAGTATCAAGTATATAGGTTGTCTATTTATAGCCATAAATTTATATATATATATATAATGTATTGCTTGATTAATTGCCTCCAGCAACTCTAATTGGAGAAGGCACTCAAGATGGGATATTGAAAACAAAGTACAGTGGAATAACGGCGTAGGAAAAGCATCATTGGCCAAAAATGGTGGTGAACCACCAACAATATTTTTTTTTAATCTTAATATATATTTGTTCATATTGCCTTGTCATGCATAAATAGGTTTTCTCTGTTGCTGACGATTTATTGAACAATTTACCTTCATTTCATAATTTGAACCAGTTGCGCCTGACTCAGAAAGTAACTGCTGATAAAGCACCTAATCTCGTGCGTGTCACTCAAATTTGAAGGGGCAAGTAACAAGCGCACAAAACTCTTTGTCCTCATTAGATAATTTACAAAACAAGTTTTGAATTACATTTGTTAACCTCGTTAAAAACCTCAGAAGGAAGTGTTAGGAGCGATTCAAGGTAACGTACTGACGTGGATTCAAGTTTTTGCTTGAACTTGAATCACCATAACACATATAGACTTAAGGACGACTTAATATGATCAGAAAACAACTAGCATTAATTAAGTTGTTTAAGAAAAAAAGATAGCTTTGATGCAAGATCTAGACCGAGCAATCAGCCCAAGATTCTCTAGTGGTTGGTCCCAAGTAAACTTCTTCAGTGCCTCCAAAGAACATCCCTGGGAAGAGGAAATGAAGTACCATTGAAACGACACCACACGTAGTTCGACCATGTGGTATTTACCATTTTATATAGATTTTGGTTGATTTGATTGGATACCATTTGAATCTTTAATCGATGTATTCGCTTAATTACAGTACTGATGATAACAGAGCATCTGGTCTGGGAATTTGAATTTGCATTGTTATTAACTAATGAGTTAATGTATCTTTATAACTAGTATTGTGGATCTCATGTATTATAATTAATTTATTTAAGAACTATATTATTTACTACTAACTTTTAATCCCCTTAGCAGCGAGAATCTCATGTATGTAGATAACTTTATAATCTCTATATAAACCACCCTTATGCCTTGTACCAAAACACAAACTCATTAGTCTTATTTCTTTACTAGTGAAACTTGCTTTGAGGTTCTTCAGAGAGTGCTAACTAACAAAATGGCAGCAGTGTTCAAGTTGACATGTGTGCTTCTTGCTTTTATGGTTGTAGTAGCTGCACCTTATGCAGCTGAAGGTACACTTACATGTGATCAGGTGGGTGGTAAGGTGGGATCATGCCTTGGCTACTTGATGGGGGGTTATCTGCATCCTGATTGTTGTCCAGGAGTTAAAGGTCTTCTTGCCATGGCTGAAACCAAGGATGACCGTCAAGCTACTTGCCGCTGCTTGAAGTATGCCGTCCAGAAGTATATACGTAATATCAAAATGGCTAATGTTGTCGCACTCCCCGGCATATGTGACGTTACCATCCCTTACAAGATCAGCCCTACCACTAGTTGTAGCAGGTACGTATTGTTTTTCTGTGGTTTTCTTGTGCAGTTATATTTGTTTTGGTTCTCCAAATAGGTCATAATTTTGTTCTAATCTTCTTCCATATATATGCAGGGTAAAGTAAGATATACCGTTGGAGGATCAATATGAATGTAGGAATGCGAGAAAGAAGAATAAATGATGGATGTTAGGGTGATCAAGTAGTAGTAGTCATGTGGAGATCTTCATGCAACTTATGCCGATCTTTATTAGCTAGCATCCCCTACTATGTTGTTGTTGCTTTTAGTAGTGGATTAATTAATTAGCATATCATGTAATCAGATTGGTATCAGATCATGGTTATGTATATTGTCATCCTACTATGTTTTATCTATGTTTAATGAAGTATTATGATCTACATACAATTCTTAATATTCTTTCCATGTTTCTTTCATTAGTTTCTTCACCATGTGAATCCGGCGAAACCTGTTATTTCATTAGTGATTAGGCTAGATTTAGATCTCTTGATGCCGCAGTGGGACGTCTTCAATACAATACCCAATCCTATTTGGTACACTTCCCAAAAAATTGACCAATGCCTTGATATAGATTGCCATGTCTGGCCATACCATTTTGAATATTGATGTACCCAGAAATACTCATACGAGAGTGATGGAAACGGCTAAAATGTCAAAGATGCTTCTGATTTGAAGCACCTTCTGAATTCGAAAAAGAAACATTAAAACATGGCGAAAAGTTTAAGAAAATTCATATGTACCAAATCTTTACTTTTCAACATATTTCTTACTCTTTGCTTTACGTATATATACATTTTTCCCCCAAAAATTCAACAAACTTGGAGAGAAAAGTGAAAAACTAGCGTTTGCAACACAGCCACTCTCTTTTTCTATAATAATAGCAGAAGTCTTGGATAGCAACTAGTTTTGGTCCATTCGAATCCTCAAACTGTACGTATTCAATTATTAATCATGTCACCTGTCTGTTAAGTCCTAAGCAATAATTACTTTCCTTTACCAGCGCCAGGCAACCACCACTAACATAACTAGCACCACCATGGTAGAGCAGCAGCAGAAACGAGACCAGTAGAAGAAGAAGGATTCTTTGCCACTATGCCAGAGCTCCAGTGGTAACAAAATCTGTAGAAATAGAAGCAGTGCCAGCAGAAACGTCATCAGGATCAGCAACTCTAGTAACTGCTCCACCTCATCAACATCTAGCAGTTCCGCTAGCATAACCGGCTTGTCCAATAACATCTGCAACACCATCATTATAACCTTCTTGTCCAATAACTTTTGCAACACCATATTTACATTCGTGGTTCCGTTCAATTAACTTGAAGATTGGTAGAGAGAGATCTGAGTAAGACAGAAGAAGTTGTATGAATAAAAGGAGGGAATATATTATGAACACAAGCATAATCCGTTTCCCATGCTTCAATGAAAAGAGAGAGTTCTCTGTAAGACAGGGAGAGTTCATTAGCCAAGTGGGCATGATTACTCACTTTCCTTTGCCTTCCAAGTGAGATGGCATTACCCGTACATGCCAAACATGTATTCCCTCTGTTTCAAAAAGATAGGCTCATTTCCTGTGTAATTTGTACAAGAAACCAGCCCATCTTTTTGTTGCGGAGGGAGTACATGTCTATATCAGCAATGGCCTTCTTGATCCTTGAAAGATAATCATGAGAAGTTGCAGTGTAACAACTCATTATTAGCAATGTACCAGTTCAAGAACTACTAAGACACATGAAGTGAAAGTTCAAAACATAATAAAAGTTTGTTCAGAGTGTTTGAAATAACAAAAACATATCTTGAAATGAACAGCAGGAGCAGTAATACCTGCAAGATGAGCTTTTAATAGTTATTTCTGGCATATAAAAAAACTCCAACAGCGAGAAGGACCTTGTTGCAAGCAGCCTACAAGAAAACAAATAGACAACTTCTCATCACAATGCCTCGTGAGACGCTATCACTATGATCAGTATAAGTGTGCATACTGTATGGTCAAACAAGCATAGAAAAATGAAGTCACAGAAAACTTCCTATTCGAAGTCTTGATCCAAAACTAAACCTACTAGGCAATGTTTCGACAAATTGAAACAACAATTTGACCAAGATAGTGTAAAAAAATGTGCCACCCAGAATGGAGCAGACCCAAAACAAAACCACCAAGCATTTGGGCAATCAAATCTCACACAATTCCTTTTCCATTACTACCTATGGGCAGTTTCACTGATTTTTTTCATTCTACTAAACCCCAAACTGGAAGAAAAGGTTAATAATAAGAATAGTTCTGGATATTCATTGGCTTCACTAAATGACACGGTTAGGCAATTTCACAAACATCAGCTGGGCACTTTCACAAAAAACACTCAGAATGGAGGAAATTTATAAAATCTTCCCAAACCCAACATAGATATTGATAGAACAAACCCAATTCAAGTTATCAAAAACAAAAATTAAAAAAAAAAAAATGAAGGATACATTATTACCTGATTATGAAGTTTTTTTTCCACTTTGAGTCTAGGATTTTAAGATTAAGCAGCTGGGATGATTTTATAATCACTAACCAAAGAGAACAGAGAAAAAAGATCTCTAGAGAAAACAGCTGGGTTCACTTCAAACACAATTCCACTCACTTAAACCCTTGAAGAGAAATAAAGAAAAACAAACACGGCTCCATATTTATTTATTTTTATGCTAGTCTTACACTCAATTTACACCCGCAGGCTCCACACCGTTTGGGTCGTGAGTTTGTCCGACCAGTTGATCCACTTGGACAAATAACTGGCCAAATCGGTCATGAACCTGGCCGAGACGGCTTTTGGGTCGTACGAATCGTTATAACATTGACTCTGACTTGCAGCTTGTAAATTGTAATCATGTAATGTCATACAATGTGGATGACATTGGCTTCTTAGACCTGGACATTATCAGGATGGACGGATTATTTTCCATCTTGCTTGTTGCTTCCAGATACAAATTCTCAAACCTTGACACCAATTTTACAATGGGGCTGCAGTGCCTCATTTGTCAGTGATAGTTGTTGTCTAAACTTTAAACCGAAAAAGGAACTGTTCTGAAATGAGATGGTCTTGTTCAGCTAAACTGATAGATTTAACTAGAAAGAGGGCCGAAAGCACATTGTTCCGCAGAAACAACATACTCCTCTACTAGCGCAAATAGCTAATTAAAAAACAGGCACAGATCCAAAACTCCATAACACGGAAGAAAATAGCTAATTTTCGTTAGGATTATTCTATTTTAACAATAAGCAAAATAAGAATAAAACTTTCAGCTCCTCAAGTACTGCAGAATTGCACTACTCTTTTGCTCCTCTACTAGCGCAACTTTTAACAACACTGTAACATGCCCTTCTCCTTCGTGCGCCATTTCATATACTTTCATAGCAGTTTATATCGACCAGGCGCTTCATATATATTCCAGAGTTTCAATCCAATTTAAAACAAAAATAAGAAGAATCCAGGCATAAAAATTACAGATTTACTCATTTCATTGATACAAAAATGATAAAATTCTGTCGTTCTATCTGATGGCAAAAAAGGGAATCTTGGTCAGCTATAAGACAATATAATTGATTAAGGTTGGGAAGAGCAGGAGGCGCCAAAATACCTTGAACAAAATCATCATATTCATGACCTGATCCTCCAAGTGCACAGCAAACCAAATCATCTTCAGAAACTGAATAAAACATTCCTTATCTGGAAGATTTGGGCAAAGTATTTAGCTTCAACTGTTGCTTCATTTCGATCTGGTTTTTTCTCTTTTTGGAACATCGTAGAGAGACTCTAGGACAATAAAGGGTATTTTTTTTAAGTTGGGAGAGGTATTTTTTAAGGGGTACAATTCTAAGGGTATTTAACTAATGCTCCCAAAACAAAATGGAGAAGGTGATTTCATTCAGACCCATCTAATTCCCGCGTATCACTCTTCTTCATCATCATCTTCTTCTTCAGCCTCTTTCAACCACTGCACAACCACACACGTGCAAATCAAGTTTATGCCAAGTTTTGATATAAAAGGGACAGAAGAGATTCTCAACTGTGAATATAACATGAATCAGTAAAACGAAAAATACTAACACGAAGTGTCATTACAATGAAATGTTGAGGGCAAAGGCATGACAATCTCCTTAAACTATCTATTCTCTTTTTTTTTACTAAAATTTACACTACTGCAAAATTTTCTTCCAAAAGCTGGTGGTTAATATGATACTCAAATCGTGTGTCAAAAACGCAAAGTTTCATAGTTTTGTAGAATTCTTGTCTGACCTAGATTTCTAAATGTTATGTGAGCCTATAAAAACATGTGCGCGACATGAACCAGAGTTTTTCTAATTAAAATATTCAGTCTATATTTGTTTCAAGGATTCAACTTCTTACTAAAGATCCTCTGATCTTGATTTGTTGTCCTTGAATCGCTTTATTGAGTTGTTCATTTTCGTACTAAAAATTCCCCATAAGCAAATCTAATCTCAGATATAAAGGAATGCAAGTAAAAGATCTAGGAAGATGTGCATTTACCTCGATAAAGATTTGTGACTGATTAACAAAGATTTTATCAGAAGCATCTGCGCCCTCTTTTTCAGATGCCCAGGAGAGAATAGCTTCTTCGGTCAGAACATCCTTATCATACAAAATATGCAAAATCTACAAAGATTGAAAAGCTCTAAACATCAGAAAGAACAAAGGGTAACAAAATGTATATGAATTCACCGTTACAGTAAAATAAAGCAAGAACACAGAACTATAACCTATTTTGGGAGTATCACATAAAACAAACCTATCATACATAAATTAATAACTATTAGTAATCCATCGTCTTAATGAAAATGTCTGTCGACAACAAGTAAATAGCATTCATAATTTCCAAATCTCAACACAGTTCTGGTAAACAAAGCTTCAAGGACTAATTATCAGGTCATCAATTTTTAATCTTTAGCACAGAATACATACCTTAGCAAATATTGGAGCAAAATCTTTAGCCGACTCTAGACACATCTCTTCAAATTTCATAATGATTTCTATCTGCAATGAAGTTAAGAGAGACAAATTAACAAGAAAGCCCAGTATGAGACACACTTTAACAAGTTTTATACACATTCAACGGTAAAAGAACCAAAATCGAACAAAACCAGATCAAGTCAGTTAGTTGTTGAACTTAGTCCACTTCAGGCATTTCAAATTAAAATTATTACGAAACAGTCTCTACACATCTCAAGTTCACGCTTCTTATGTAACTCAGTTGAACTTTTTAACATGTCAAATCCGACAACATCAATATGGACATAATCAATTAAGTGACTAAAAATTTTGTGGCTGATGCAACTCTATGACCTAAAGAATGTGTAAAGTATATGGGCATGGACCTCGCGAGCACCAGCAGCAAAACCATGCAATGGCATACACTTGGAAAGGAAATAGCAAATATACTGGAACATGAATCAATTTATTTAGGCATAGAGAAACATGTATAAGCTAAAAAATAAAGCAATAAACTATAATAAACGAAGTAAATGGTAAGTCATATCAGTGAGGTAAGGTTCTGCCACATCTTGCAAACGAAAGCTATTATTGTGTATTTTGTTGCATATCATGCATACACTAACTAATTTCATGTATTTAATATCTTTAGGTTTCTTTTTTGTAACGGAGGCATCGTAATTAATAAGTTGTTTTCTTGATCGAATACAGACCTCCTCATCTATGGACTGCAGGTAATGTCGCAAAAGATCTCGCCATGTTGTGATAGCGCTGACGGCGTTTCTGAAAAGTTCACCTGAGACAAACAAATAGAAGGTTTAGACCAAAAAGACATTTCAACTTTAGTTAACAAACTTGAATAAAGTAGTAACATTATAATTCAGCAAACTGTAATTTCTCTGCTTATTATTCTTACAGTTTTAAACAGTAATTTTTCTCAGGGCAGGTCCTGTTTTTCTAGTGATACTGATTTTAACATGATGGAAGAGGGATGAATTAACTGAGCCACAGAATAATTTACCTTCGGTACTATGTGATGTTTCTAGTGCTACCTTCATCACTGACCAAAAAATAGCACTGGCACAGTCCAATGATGCCATATTGTACGATAATCTGAGCATATAAAAAAGGATCAGGAAAATAATAAAGTTCGGTGCTGGCAAAACTTCAAGACAACCTTAGTGATAAAGTGCGCAAAGTTCTGTTAACTGATGACACAATGAACAATGCAAATTTCATGAGAACATATTACATGTACATATTGATCGAAAGAACTAAAATAGCTTATAGATACTTGAAAATAGGCTGAATCAATCAACCAGGAGTCTAAACCATATCCCTCTTGCAAAACTGATATTTGTGGAAATTTAGTGAACCCAGGAGATATGTGTAAGTATTGGCTACTGATTTGGTAACTAAGTATTAGATAGACCGAGATATAGCAGCATTTAGCCCACCAAATGAATTCTAGGCTGTTTAAGAAAGCAAGAGGCTTGCTTATAATACAGCCAATAGAATCACACAAATGGATGAATGATGTAATTATAACATTGTACTGAAAATTCAATGAAATACTGTAAACAACTGATACGTGCGGAATTTAGTGAACCCATAACTAAGTACATGATAGACCGAGATATAGCAGCATTAAGATCACCAAATAAACATTAGGCTGTTTAAGAAAGAGGCTTAAACAAGTTGATGAACGATGTAATATCATACTGTAAATTTCGTGAAACTCAATTTAGTGCTAATGTCAGATTTAAATTTTTTGATAAGCTGACGCGTACAAGTTTACACGTACACATGAAAATAAAACCTTACCTCAGTGAGTTCACTTCTATGATTACATGCTCTTGATCCACACCTTCATGAACGGCCCTCAGGAATGTTGCTTCTACCTGAGGATTATAATGAGCCACACTACTATTGAATACAGAGATATTTAAGAAAGAAAAGGGAAACAAGGTTTCAGTACTCGACCTCTTTATCAAAATCACACGGATCATCTGTAGCAGGATCATCATCAGAGTCAGAAGTCTCAACATCAGGTTTTAATCTAGCCGCTGGGAGTATTTCTAATTTTGGAGTATCTGGTTCAATGGGAGCTTTCCTAAGCTCAGAAATTTTATTAGCAGGAATAGGAGCTACTGAGTGTCTCCATTCTTCCTCATGACCTCCTTCACAAACAGACCAAATGTAACCTACTCCTGAAACACCAACCTAGAAAAGAAGTCGAGGGTGAGATTATAAGAAAATTAAATTGCCCATCAACTGCGTAGTTCAGGAAAATAGCCATATAAAAAAAATTCAAACTAAGAAGGCGTAAAGAAGCCAGCAGAGGAGTCAAAGTTAGAATAGAATGCAAGAAGTAATAGCACTAGTAAGCAAAAATAAGAAATGAGCACAAGTAATGCACTTTTCTGGACAATATCCTGAAATATTTTCAAGCTATGAAATGGGCAAACAAAAACCAATTTGGGAGATTAAGAAGTTGAAGATTGGAGATATAACAAAACATGGAACACATGAGCATGTACCAAAAGGTCTTTTTATGTGATTCTGTCCAATGCTGACTACGATATTTAGAAGTTTAGAACCTTCGAGGCCACAGATGAAATAATACCAATTGCCGTTCCCTAGAATGAAGTCACATATACATTAAAGAGATGGAAAGACACTGTAAAAGGTTCACAACCACATGCATCAATCTTTCAGAATTCTCGACAACTTTGATAATGTTCCTGATTAGCTAATCATTTATCCTTGGGAATACACGAGGCTGTCTTTATCAAAACTCACGCTGATTGGATACTGCAAAGTACTAAATACTTTTCTTTACTTGGTATAGATAATGTGTACTTTTGATCAGGTGGTATATTCTGAAACGCTGAAAATGAAAATAAATCTTGGTACCACCATATTTGTATTACTTTTTTGATATTTTTCATTCACCTAAAAATGAAAACAAAAGTTAAAAAACTGAAGTTTTATTATTGTTCATTCAGTGGCCTACTGAAGAGGAAGTTAGAATCTATATGTCCACTCAAACCTCACCTTTATTTTCTTTTTTGGCCGTTAAGAAATCCAGCTTTTCCATATTCATGTATTAGAACCCCAAAACACCATATGTGTGCTCATTTCATATTCATACACTTAAATACTGTAATATCTCACCAACATAACTAAAAAAAACTTGTTACAGTATACTCAATTCACAACTCTCTCTACCAATTGAAGGTTTTAAAAACATATTGAAAAGTGGAATCGTCACCTTTTATTGCAGTTATATCTAAAGAAAATCTGTACTGTCCTTTTATCTCAAGCAAGATATAAAACAACATCCAGATGCCAGAATTAAGGTAAGACTTTTCTTGTAAGCAAAATAAGAATAAATATTGACATATTGACATATTGAACATTTGCCAGGCAGAGATGAGCAAAGAGAAGGAAGAGAGACTTGAAAAAAAAAACAGCAACAAAATCTAACCTCGGCATTGTCAGATGACCTTGATAACTCCCCATTGGGCACCTCAAGAGCGCTATTTAAGGCTGCAAATACAATAGCATGAATTAAAACCACATTCTGAGAACCAACGGGATAAAAATTAATGAGTCAAGAGTCAACCACATACAAGAACGATGTAAGCTGTAATTCTAGATGAATATTAAGGAAAACATCTGGTCAAAAACACGAACGAAAGAAAAATGGGAAAACAAAATTTGGAGGCAGTAGTATCTTTCAGTAACATAATAAGCTTGACAATCTCAAGAATTATGTTCCACAAAATAGACTGGAAGCTTAATGTTGGATTGGATTTTAGGGAACAGTAAATATGCATAATTTTAACCCTACTAAGAAAGAACCAATGAGGTAAATCAAGTAGCCATATGTGGTATCAGGACTTTACATGTAATGTCAAGAATTCCGCTACCGCTATCAGCATACTCAAGCTCCTCATCACTGTCTTGATTTGTTGGTTGGGGAAGCAAAGATACTTTTGAATACGCTGGTACAGGAAATTGTGGTCCAACTACAACCTGGAGAAAAGAAAGAAACAGCAGACTGTGAATGATCTCCTGAACCGAGTCTTTCGTAACTCAACAAAGAAATTAGTTGACCATGTAAAAAGCATGATGCAAATAAGTATGCAGGAAATTCAAATGAAAAAATTGGGAAATTTAGATCAAAGGAATCATATGGAGGCATTAAACCTAGACAGCATCGTAATTGCAACTGTTTCATTCAGAATCACAACAATTTAAAGGGAAAAAGCATGGAAGAAATTTTTCGTTATTTTATTATTATTAGAAATGAGAGTAATTCATTTTTCAATACAGATGTATACTGGACTTACCTTGAATGATAAAACAACACCAGGTTCTAAGACCACTCCTGACTTTATCACCACTCCATCACAAACTAAAGCATGGTTAAGCTGACAACCATCTTTAATGGTAACATTGTCCCAAATGTAGGAACCCTCGATTGACACATTTGATCCAATTGAGCAACCTTCCCCAATTACTGAATTAGAGATCTTAGTGTAGTCTCCAATGCTTGTCCCACTTCCAATCAAGGTAAAAGGGCCAACTTGTGCAGAACGTGATAGATGTATATCTGAAGAAAACTCTACTAGTCAGAACACATGGATTAACTCCTATAAGAAAAAGAAAAAAAAACTACTGGACACTGGCATAGCTTTTCAATGTACAGTAGGGTGGATGCAATTTCAGAAAAACATGACGATGATGACATCATTGAATATGTTCATTGGGAGGCCAATTTCAATTCACATATAAATTCATATGTAAGAGAGCACCAATCTAATGTTTAAATTTGTTGTTGATGTGCCTAAAACTGATTACGAATTTAGCATATTTATTTCACTTACTGCTACATAGACAGATGTTATCAGCCTGCTTGAATTTAGCACTGTTTTTCTTTAAAAACGAAGTACAGCTAAACTTGTTTGCATGATCTAACACAGTGGATATTTTAAGATTTAAAGGAATATATTTCTACACTTACCTGATCCTTTGTAAATTCCCTGTCTTTCTAGTTTGATTGGGCGATTTCCAGAAAACTGAATATCTGGCACCAACGGGTATGTCCACCGTTGAATTATGTCCTTGCTAATGGTGTCATAGCTTCTAAAATTATCCACTCTAGCAGCATAACTAGAATGAATTTCATGAGTGAAAATCTTGTAACCCATGATCTGAAAAGAAACCCATCAGCAATAGAAAATTATTGAATGAAACAGCACTAGTAAAAACAAGGGGACATGAAAGTTGTAAACACTAGACGCCTGTGTATATATTTGAAACAAGCAGCAAGCAACATATCACCGCTTGGCAGTAAGCACATGGTTATTATTCTCTTAAATACTGTATTAAAGGAAATACATAATCAATGGGTAAGTTGCCTGTGACTATCATAAGCAGACAGTTACATAGCATAAATTTTTGACATTCTGTGGCCAAACCCCTTCATGCATACATCTTTCAAGGTTGCAAAACATGTCTCACACTCCATGGGGTTTTGCAGTCATCAAAATTTAACCACCTCGATGTCCAAAAGTGTGTGCAAATGTTTTTTCACCTATGCATCCTGACAAACATACACATATAAGCAAACCTTACATCATCTACGAGCAATCCTTTGACAAAATGCCGCCGTAGATGTTGATAATCGAAATTATCAGTGAAAAGGCTGAGCACTTCTGGAGAGCAAATATCAATATAACAATCCTGCAAACAACACAAAAGAAAAGGATAAGCTTGATTAAAAAGCAAAAACAAAAATAAACGACAAACTGCATATGTGCAGATTTTAAAATAAGCTATCTCTCATGAAATGGACAACCCAGCCTATGCTTATTTGTATATATCTAGCAGTCAACAGTCAAAACTACAATGAGAAGTCTACACAATCCATGGGCTTGAATTGCTAGGACACCAAAAATCGCTTATTAATTTGAACAGACCAATCAATATCTGGAAAATAGGCCAACTGTATGTGGGTAATTACAATTGTTTACACAGCCTAAGTTCTGTTAAACATATCAAGTTTTTTTACTTGTACACACAATACTTGTACACACAAATATTTCAGCTTAACTGTGACAAAAATACAGCATAAGCATAAGAAAATAAGGATAAAAAGAAAGAACCTCTTTGTCATTGTGCACTTTGACAGCAGGATTATCAAGAAGAAATCCCTTATCAAGAGTAACCATCCCATCCGCAGCATCAACCTTATCCTCATAATATAGAAGCTCTTTTGTATTAGGATCAATAGCCATAACCAACTCATCATTACCAAGTCTAGTTTGGTGAGTCAATGAAGAAGGTTTTGACTTCTTAATGACCATTGTCATTATAGCGTTACTATCTTTCTTCTTTCTGTCTTTGTGGTCTTGTAGTGCTTGTGTAAGAGACATGTTACTTACAGTGTCACCACTAATTAGCACAAAGTCACCGTGTATCTACAAAACCCAAAACATAAAGCAACCAAACTATTAGAAACACAGACCACCATGCATCAAATACTGTAAATACAAATACAAATCCACACTTTCATTTTTTTCTGTTTGGAGTAGAGTTCTGCTAGGTGTGTACTCCACGTAGATGCCCTATTCACTGTTGCACTGGTCAACTACTAATTGAGGTGAATAGGGCACCAAATGGACTCGCAATTCTAACATTTTTCTTCTGAGAATAACCAAATCCAGTAATCCTCAAACCAATTATCAAATCAATGTACAGTGAATTCTAATATCCAAGTTACATCTCTAAATCTCCAAAATCAAAATTGGGTACCAAAACAAAACAAAAAAACTTACCACATTGCGTTCATAGACCAATCTGAGAGCATCACCAGCACTAACAGAATCATGAGATTCTATTGTAGTCACGGTGAACTTCGGAAGAGACAACCACTCAGATTTATCTAGATAATCAATAATTTGCTTAGAGTGAGCGCAACAGAACACGAAAACTTCTTCCACTCCAGCTGATTCAAGCCAAGCTAATGAGTAATCAATCATTGGTATATTCACTAATGGCAACAGTACCTTCACAATCAAAACAATAAACAAGAATTATAAGAAGAAAAAAAAACTAAAGAGAAAGGAATTTTAGAGAAATTTAAGAGGAGAAAGAACCTTGGGGCGTTCCATTGTAATTGGTCTGAATTTTTGGGCGAAAGAATCTGCTAATAGAACTGCTTGTAGTGGGACGTGAGATAATTCATCGGCATCTTCTCTAACTCCTTTCTTCTGCGCCATGAGAACTGCTGCAGATTGAGAAATTAGGGATTTCTAAATGAGTATTTCTGTGTGTGATTCGAGATGGTAGTAGTGAATGAGCTTTTGTTTGAGTTGGAAGAAGAGAATATGAGTAGTTGATGAAGGGTTTTCAGAGAAATTTTTGATGAAGATGGGAGTTGATTTTTTAGGGTTTTTGAGAGTTTTTGGTTTTTCTGATAAAAACTGGGTCTGTGAAAAAAATTGGTTTGAGATAGTGGGGGCGAGTTGTGGCCTTGTAGGGGAGCATTTGGGTCCCTTGGTGTACTATTTTTTTTATTGCTTTAGTGTATGCGACATAGTTTTACAGGGTCCATACTTGAGCACATTTTAAGTAGATGGTCTTTGTAGGAGCGTTTGGAAATTTGTATACACCTGAAAAGTTTCGATCGTCAGAAAAAAAAAAAAAAAATAATTCAGTCGAAAAATCAAAAATTAATTTGGTGACATAATTTTAAAATAATTTTTAGAAATAAAAAAGTTAATTTGAGTATATCGCATTCTCGGAATGCTTCTGCAGTTCTGCTTCTCCCGAATTATAACATATCTTTTTTACTTCTAAAAGCCGTTCTAGATTTGGATCCCTGCCTAATTTCTGATTTTTTTTCTTTTAAAAGCTGAAAAGTTATTTTTCTAGATGTGCATGGCAAAATAAATTTTACTTTCAACTTATGAGATGACTTTTGAGTGATAGGGGGAGCGATTGAAGTTTCTGCTATTATCCAAACACCATCTAAATTCCAGAGTGATGGGTGGAGCAAAAATGAAATTTAGGAAATTTTGCTTCTGACCAGTGAAGCATACTTCGGCTTCTAGAGTATGGAGCTAAATCTCGAGTCAAAACCTCAATTTGGATTTCGGTATGCAGTATGCAGTATGCCGTATGCTAAAATGGTAGCCATGGTTGCCCAAAGTAAACACGAGAAAACGAATACCAGAGATTGCATGAAGAAAATCTAGTACTTTTGAGATGATTATTACAGAAGACCCAACACATGGTGTGTAGCTAGAATACAACATGTCTTCCGTAATGCGTACAGTGAATTACATCCATATATGTACAATATGAAACACTGGACAACACTTTTTAGGATGACGAACAAGAGAAGCATGAAGCGCACAGTGGCACGGCATCATGAAACTGACAACTGATATTAACCACCTAATTCTTCGTCGGCTGCAACCCGCATCAATGAAACTGACCCTTGATATTAACCACCTACACAGAAGGATTCTTCATCAGCTGTAAACCCACCATAATCATCAACAACTTGATCACCAGTACTCATATCATCCCTATAATAAGTTACACTGGAAGCCGAAGAACCAACTGTTTCACTGAACAATTCATCATGGCACAATGCCTTTCTTTTTCTTCTAATTCTTTCCCATCGTTCTACAAAATCTGATACAGGCACATCCCTATGGACACCCCTTCCAGTACTACCCACATCCTTAACATCCACAGCAGTCGACCACCTCCTATCATAATCACGGTCGCCAATTCTGGCACCAATTCTTGAAGTCGTTGTCGTTCTGGTTGTTGGCAAGAATATTTGTTTACAGCAACAGAATAGCGTAATCAAGAGCATAATATATACATACAATGAAGTCCAGACATAGAAAGTCCATTTCCAATTATGAACCAACTGTTTTGACCAAGGAAGCTGTGAATTCATTAAAATTTCTGCCGAATATAACTCTGGTAAGGCAAAAGTTCCTGCTCTTGGTTGCAACTTTGTTTTGATTGCCCATGTTGCTGGATTTCCTTCTATGTGATGTAATATTGGAATTGTTAGCTTTTGAGTTTCGCTTGAAATTCCTAGTAAGAGTGGAATGCCCATTACAAACGTTCTTGTCAATCGAATGGGTAAGCTTCGGAACCGCAGCATACATGGTTGGCTTGATCTTGCAAGAATGTTGCCTGTCGAGGAGACGATCTCTGCTGCCACCTGTAAAACAATGTGTAAAGAAATTGATCAATTTTTTAGGTAGGAATTAACTTGCTGCAACACGGTAAAGGGTAAAGAGTACTGGAACGTAATATTTCAAAAGCTAAATATAGCACGTAGTACTGTAAACATGCTTTTCTTCAAAAAAGAAAAGTACTTTACACATGCATGTGCTGCTTCAAAATGTTGTGGTCTAAATGTAGCTCGTAATACTTCTTCACTAAGTTGAATAGCTAGTGTTTTCCCTTTGGAATATGCTAAATAGACCAAAAAGGCATGCTTGCTCTAACTCTAAGGATTAAGGAACCACAGCCAGAAAACAACCTCAGCCTTAAAAGGCATGGGCTTGTAATCCCACAGCTAAAGAGTGCAGTTCCTTGTATTAGCATTTACGATGCCTAACAGTGAAGCTAACCAACTACAAAACCTTTCTAATAGTCTAAAATTGAGCTTGTGTACAACCTAATTAAGAGAACTCATGCGTTAGCAGATGAGTTTAGTAATGCCAATCCACATACAAATTTTGAGGAAATCAATATTAATCACAGAGATTCAATGTGTAATACCAAGATAATATACATACTCAACAATTTTACGAGTCATGCTAGAATGCACGCCCTTTTTGGTGCACGCCTTGCATGCTAGGCCCTGATCAACGTTGGATTGACAAACTGTTCAGTAACTACAAATTCAGCTGGGTGAACAGTCTAAATCAACGATGGATTAAGGGTTGCGTGCATGCGTGCACCAAAAAACGCGTGCATGCTATCATTTTTCGCATTTTTATACGCACTTGGAACATCACTGCAAAACACGCATTGAGCACAACACTGCAGAACATGATCGTTTCATGACAAACAGTTTCCTCACTCAAATGAACAACCCGTACAAGCAAGAAATTAAAGTAAGAAATCGGCTGGTAAACTCACCTGAAAAACACCAATCTGGCGGTTGAAATCAGATTCCGGCATCAACAACACCAAAGAAACATCAAAAGTATGTCCTGCCGGAATTGCTCTTTTCATCTTCTTAGGATTCTTAGCACCACCATCAACAAAAGTCAACACAGCCGTCGGATTAACTTCAGTATAATCAAAATAAACCACTTCTTTGACAAAAACAGGTTCTTCAACCCAATATCTAACCAACCCGACTCCGAATATGACCGAAAAAAAACAGTATCGCAATCAACAGTAAACCCATATAAAGTGCACCCAACAGTCCAAACCCGATTTTCTTCAAGAAAAGCTCACTGGTCTCAGCTACACGAGATGGCACTTTACTCGCCGACAACACAACGTCTTCCGTTTTCTCTCTTGCCGCGTCGGCACGGTGAAGTGAATCGGACGCCATTGATATGAATGAGAACATCGGTGTAGTAAGATATGATGTACAGTAAGAGAAGAAACCTAATTGAAATGAAATCATTTTGATGAATAATGATGAGATTGGTTTGAATAGACTGATGAGTTTGTTGTTTTCATCTTCGCCATCGTGATATTCTTGATAATATGGGTATGGAGAGGAGGAGGATGAGAATGGTGGTGATGATGGTGATTTTGCTAATGTGCGCCTGGGTGTTCTCATTTTTGTTTTTTTGATGGTGTTTTGATGACGTTTTGTGGGGGGTCTCTAGGGTTTCTTCATTTTTTTTGAGCTGTAGATAGAGAGAAGGGGGAGGAGAGTGATGATTTCATGAAGAAGAAGATGATGATACGTGGTGGCAACTGTAAGGAGAATGAGGACACGTGGTGAATGGTCTTGTGGGAGGTGAGTTAGACTGGACTGAGGAGGGCGCGAGGGTCAAGACTAGTGGGTTTTTTTTTACTGACCTACATGGAACGTTAGTTAGTCATCCTAGGAGCATCCCCGTTGGGTTCCTTTTGACGCGTGTAGTAAGAACAGTTTTGTAATCGCTACCTAAAGAATTTTGAGATTTTTGAATTTTCTGATATTGGATGTTAATTTTTGAATCATGGATATGGGATTGGAAGCTCTTAGTCTGTTTGAAAGTAGATTCATCCTTTTGAGTAAATGGTTCCCCGAGAAGAAATGATAAATGATTCTCTTCTAGTTAAAAGTTTTTTTTTTTTTGGTTTTTTGATGCCAAAGAAATCTTATTAACTAAAAATACTTTCAGTGTCTAACAAAAGATAACTCTTAGAGCATCCACAATGGACAACCAAAACTAAAAATTTGGTCCAATAACCAATCACAGTGGTATTTGACTAAAACCAAAAATCCAGACTAAAACTAAAATTTGGAGTATATTTGTTTTGAAATCTCGACCAAAACTATATTTGGTCGAGCGGAGTTTAAAATGTGTTCCATAACAGGCGCAGATTGAAAGTTCGTTTAGAGTGGACGTAGGTATAAACTTCGCACCAAACACAAGCGCAGATTAAAAGACAGTTTGAGTGGGGCGAAGATATAAACAACGCCTGATGGGGCGCAAATTTAATGTTCGCCTGGTGACGGACGAACCTTTTAAATACGTTTGAGTCAGACGAACTTGAAATTAACGCCCCATCAGGCGAATCTTCGAAAGAAAACTAGGTATAGTTTTAGCAAACCTCTCTAGAACGTTCGGAATTAAAGTACGTCAACGAGAAGCATGAAAATCTCAAAGGATCTTGAATACCCCTACTCTATGGCAACATTTCCTCGGGTTACAAGGCGGCACGATCAACTTACAGTAATCAACTTACAGTAATCATCTTAAACTTTGAGTTAGGCTAACAAAATACCCAATATACAGTCCTTTTGAATGACTTTCCTATAAGATTGTTACCTTACCGATCTCATTCTAGTCAATATTTTAAGCTTAGGTTTGCGTTGGAACGTTTTCCTAAGGCGGGCAAGAAAAGATGGTGATGAAATTTGAACCCTTATCTTGTATGGTCAGGCCTTGCTTTTACTAAAAAATAAATATTTGTATTCAGAGCCTCAACATATATGCAAACAAAGGCGTCCAGTAAACCCGCTGACAGGGGATTCGCAGGTGTTTAGAATCTTAGCTCCCGTTTCAGACGAGGGATGAACCGTTGAAGTCGACTCGGGCCACCGATTCCTATGTCAGTACACGAAACCAAGGTGCAGAGATAATATCGCAATTGTCGTCCTTCCCTGCAACAGTTTATATTTAAGAATACCCTTCCGTATGGTTTAAAAATAAAAATAATGTCCAAGAATGTCTCAAAGTATCCAAAAAATCCAAAAAGACAAGAACATGCAATTGAGGGATATTTTTTCTAATTGGGAGATATATTTTTTTTAGCTGCCGGCATAGTTTTTCAATGATATCGGCATGGTCGATCGAGTGCCAGCATTGAAAAACCATGCCGATATCAACAATGAAATATCCCCCAATTAGAAAAAGTATCCCCCAATTAATTGTTCAAAGACAAGGAAAATTACAAAAATAATAATAAACCCTAATACAATTTTTTACAGACATGGCGGTGGCTAGAGTTAACAAGACCATCCAGCTAATGTCTGCTATCAAAGAACCGCAGAGTCGGATGTTATTACTTTGCAATTACACCGGTGTATCCAGATTGTACTTCGCTATGCGCACTACCAACCCTGCAGCTTTACAGCAGGCCACTGAACCGTTTGATGATCATTTATTTCAGTACTTGAGACTGCCAGTCACAGGCGATGGGTCAGGCTTTGGGCCTTTGCAACAGCGAATTGCTACTCTTCCCATCAAGGAAGGTGGTCTTGGCATTTACACTATGGCAGACACCCGTAACTATTGTTATCTAGCTTCTTAGAGTCAGACGGTCTCGGTTCAAAAGGTGATCCTTGGTAACGGATTTTCTTCAGACAAAAGTTCTGCCTATCAGGCGGCGCTTCAGAACTTCATTCAGGTATGTGATTTACCTTCTAACTATTGCGTTGATGATACTTCCCCCCTTCTATGCACTCCCTGGTAGTCACTTATTTTGACGCAGTTAAGAAGCAAATCCCAAACCAATTATCTATGTTTGCAAGAGATTCCATTTTGTGGCAATGTAATTGTGTTAAACATGCTCAAGATTACCTTTTGGACATACCCATTAGTGGTATGAATCAATGTCTTGGACCAAGACAGTTTAGAGCCGTAATTTGCTACCGCCTTGGTATCCCATTGTTTGTTGAAGGTGGCATATGCTCAAGTTATAATAGACCCATGTATATTTTTGGTGATCAAGCTCTTCATTGTGCCAAAGATGTTGGGCTCAAGTTTCGGCATGACCTAGTACGTGATGTTATCGTTGACATCTGTTGTAAAGCAGGCGTGCCCGTGTGTAAGGAAGCTTCCCTTGGATTTTTATCTGATGATAATAGAGACTTGCGCCCGGCTGACATTCTTTTTCTTAATTGGGAGAATGGTCAGGATGTTTGTATGGATGTTACAGGAGTCTCACCTTTCACAGGGGAATGTATTCGTGCTTTTGTACCAGTTCAAGCTATTTCCAATGTTGTTTTGCGAAAACGCAACAAATACTTAGACCAATGTGTTTCGCATAGCTATGGTTTGGGTGTCCTAGCCTTTACCACGTTGGGTGAACTAGGCGATGATACTTTGTGTTTTTTTAAGAGATTGAAGAATTGTCTAGTTAGTAATGATGTCATTAGTGGTGTGTATAGGTAAGTTTCTTTTCTATAGATAAGGTGTTGCTATTCAAAAGGGGGTTGGTGCCCAGCTTGTTGCTAGGCTACCAATCAAAGTTTTGTATGATCCCATTGATAATTAATTCAAATTATTTTAGATAAAATCTAAAATAAAATAAAAATAAAATCTAATTAAAAATAAAATTCTTTGTCTTCTTCTCCTTTCTTTTCCCTATGTCTTTGACTCCTTTAATCTCCAAAAAAACAAATTGATCCAAAACCTGTAACAAATAGACTAAAATAGAACAAAATAAAATTAAAATAAAAATTAGAAAAACTAAAAACAAAACCTAATATCTGAAACCCTAAACCTAAAAACAAGTCCGCGTTAGCGGCGCCAAAAATTATTGTGATTTTTGATTGTTGTTGTAAAGTGGTCATGAGATTCGTTTCTTTGAATTGTGAATGATTCTTTTAAATTCAAATTCGAATAATTAAAATAAAACACTCAAGACGTTGTTTTCAAGATTATAAAAAATTACTGAGACTTAGGATTCCACCATTAACCAATTAAAGTGATTCAATCTAATTAATATCATCAAATTCTTTCATCTCCCCCCTTTTAATAGCAACAAGGGATTGCAAAACTTAAGATTATATAACCGTTGGATCTTCAAACTATAAAATTTCACCGTTAGATTTGACAAATAGAATTTCGTCCGAACTATTGTTATTGTCCGTTAGATCATTAGACTTTCTCTTTCTAATCAGCCATTAGATTTTAAAGAAGTGGTATAAAGAATGTTTACAGGGACATAAAAGTAAATGTACTTTTTATATATTTAAAAATCTCATATCTTTTAACCTACATGTCGGATTTTTATAAATTTTATATATTTGGAAAGCCCTTTAAATTAGCTATGCAATGAGCACAAATAAGGATATCAAATTTTTGTTTTTCAATTTTTTTTATATGTCTCCAAATTTTATATGTTTTCTCCTTAAAAGTTAGGCATAGCTTAAAATTAGACATAACTTAGAACAAAATTGAAAAAATCTACAAGAAAAAAAAAAACAAAACAAGTGATTGATTCTTAAGTACAATTAACGACTAATTTTCAAATAAAAAAAGTACGGTCTCGAATTACCACCAAATTATTTGGAAAGTAGAAAAATAACATCGTCGACATGCAACGCACGTGCTCACTACTTGTTTAAAGTAATTCTAATATGTTGCAAAAGTAGATTTTTCAAAGTAACAATTGTAATTAGAAAGAATAGATCATCAAAAACCCTAGGCTAAGCATGCTCTATCAAAAGAAATCACAACTGCTCAATTATAAACCTTAAATCAACTTTTATTCAAGGCACATAATCATAAAAAAAAAATTGTAAAAATTATCAAAAATAGAAATATAGCATTTTTCTTGGAACAATGGCTTCCTCCGTCGGCTCAGCTATGGGGTTTGGTCCTCATATTAATCACTTGCTCAAAATAATGGCACATAACTCAAAAGTGTTTATAAAGAGGTAAAAAGTGCTAACACAGAGATTTCCAACATATATGAGTATTAAAACTCATTGTTACAAAATAAAATGATATATGCTATGTATTGCAGACACAACAATATTTAAAAGAATAGATGACAATTTTATAAATGACAGTTCGTGTTCTTCAACAACAACAACAGAACTCGATTCCATCAACTCGTGATTTCTCCCCCCGTGGTCTTCTAAACTTCCCCAAACTTCTTTTAAAGTTGCATAAACTCTTCTGGGACTCCCACAACCTATTTATACACCTCAACAATCCTAAAAACCCGACTAAATTTCCCCTTTTTCTTTATGTTCAAGTCACGGCAATAATTTCTCTGCCGACTGATTTACGCGTTTCAGAGCTGTCTAATTCTTTCCTAACTCTCTACAAGATATATATGAATCTTTAGGAAAGTACATCTTCCCTTAAATCTCACAGAACTTCCAAAAAATTAACCAACAGAGACCCGTGAAAGTCCACTCCTTTGTTTTCCAAAAATACGATTATTGAGCCAATTTTAGCCCAATTAAACACCCATATCATCATTGTATATCCGTATCACGTCTATCCCATGAAAATCAATGATTGAATCTCCTTAAAACTCGTCCAAATCTCCAACCCTAATTCTGCCTAAAAATGGTTTATTTTCCCGCCAATTTTGAAATTTGAATTTGGGAAGAAGATGACCTCCCCTTATCGTACGTTGGGGTGTATTTGCCACATTTCCCGGGTTCAAATAGTAATTCCTGGGATGTAAATAGTAAATTCCCTAGGTGCCTTTGTCATTTCTTCCGAGTGCCAATTACATATTTCTGGGATGCCTAACACTTTTTCGGGGCGCTTTTAGTAATTTTCTCCGGTACCACTTTCGAGCCAATTTTTCCATCAAAAGTTTATTTCTCCAAAAACAGCTACAAACACATAAAACACCATAATAAGTACAAAAATGAGGACTAACAAAATAGAGAATCAATATCAAAATAGACACATAAATGTGTCTATCACAAGCGTAATCAAGCAACTTGAAAAGAAATGCGCAATTTCCATTGGGAGCAAAAGACTGACTCTATTTGTTCTCACCTAACCAGTTGGAAGATGGTATGTACTAATAAGTTTAAAGGGGATTTAAGTATGCTTAATCTCAAATGGACGAACCTCACCGTGTTAGCAAAGTGGTGCTAGATATTTGGCATTGAGAAAACTAATTTGTCGGGTAAGATCATTGTAGATAAATACGGGTCAGATTACCCAAACGTAAGAATACTTTTATGTATGGCATGTCTTGTGGGAAAACTATTGCAGATACACTATATTTGATTTTTGTTAATTCTTCCATTAATATACACTCAAGTCTTATTGTTTCTTTTTGACATGATAAGTGGGTTGGGTTTTTCCGTCTTGTTCAAATTGGCCACTAACAAGTTTTTCAAAGTGGCAGACCACGTTACTAGAGATGTCCCGGAATCTTGTTTCCAAAAGAATTGTTACCAAAAGTAGTACTCTAACAGAGTATCTACAGTGAATTGGTGATGTTTCTCCTCTATTAGATTCCTTATTGTACACAAGAAAATAATTTTTTTGTAATTCAAGGTTGTTTTCTTCCAAGTCACTGCACGCCAAGCTGATCTTAGATGAAAGTATAGAAGATTTTCCAATTGATTTTATTTGAAAGTATTCACTCCCTCAAAAAATTAACTTTTTGATGTGGTGTATGATTTATGAGAAAATTCATTAAATGAATATATAACAACACAAAGGTATTGACATTTTCAATTGTTGTATTTTATATGGAAGTACGTAATGCAGAAGATCAATATCACATGTTGTTACATTATAAGATTGCTCGGGATGTGTGACATGCTTTATTTCCTAAGGAATGGACATAGGTGTTTAGTAATATGTACGCTTTGGAAAAATCTTGTATACATCAACTTTTTATTATCAAGTTCATATAGGAACTTTATACACGCCGCTATCAAAAATAAAAGTTATGGAAAGAGATAATTGTCAATTTTTATTAGAATAGCCATAGCTTTAAGAATGACATCGACATTGGTATCTAAGGCACTTATCCTAGCATGAGCAACTGTTGCCGAGATAGATGTCACTTGAACTTGGCTAGTTAATGATCAATTGAAAGCCTAGTAATCTGTAAGTTTCTTCTGGTTATTTTTTCACATATGGTAAATATATATACTCTTCTTATCTAATCAATTGTCTCTTATATCATATAAAAAAACCCTTAGTTTGTTGGTTTTATTTTCACATGACAATACGATAGTTTCAAAGATTAATTTGTTGATGTATTTTGACTCGATCACACAATGACCTGGTTATACTAACGGCTAGAATATATAAGACTTTTACATTTTTTGAAGCATAAAATAATTTTATTTATGAAGGAATTACACAAGGGTGTACGTGGTACCTACTGAGTAATATTTAAAAATGATGAAACAATATAATTTTATATCTAAAAAATAAAATAAAATAGTAGAATCCCACATGTTCATTGAGAAAAGGCATGTCTGATTTCGGTCTAAATCATAGTTTGCAAATCCATTTTTCGCTTGGTTGACAATCCATTTTTTTCGCTTGGTTTCCCTCTTTATGTTGTGGTCTATTGCAATGTGCAGTATTAATTTGTCTCTTAAGTTGACAATCCAAACTTTTTTTTGTCTCATACGTTGCTTGATTTCTACTATCATGATAGAGATATACTAAGGTGGTTCTTTATCAGTTTTGATAAAGTGGATCACATTTTTTTAGTCTATTTTGAAATACATGTTGGTACATTTTCTAATCCGTCGTCTTATCGTCGTCATTAACATAGCCTAAGCTTCAGCCATCGGGGCTTTGGTGATCATTAAAGAAGACTGTACATGTTTCTAAAAAAATGATTAATAATTCTTTAAAATTTTAAATATATATATTGGTTTAGACTATTAACCATCAAAGTTAAAGGGACTACCTGAGCTTACATGTTTTGTTGACAATTGAAAGCTATCGATGTAACAAAAGATATTTCTTTGTTTTGGAAAATATTTAATGCGAAATCTAAGGTGATCAATGGAGACAATTTGGTGTACATTCGATTCAACATTGAAAAAGCGGGGATCTAACAACCACACCCAATATTTCGTTTAGGCAATATGTATGGACAAACTCCAATATAATTTCCAAAAGAATCAACTAAACAGTCAGACTCAATCAATGAAAATATATCCAAGAGTTATATCTTTGTTTCTCAATGTAATCAACAAATCAAACAGATAGAAACCGTGATCCTGATTATTATGAGAAACACTTGAACAATACCAAAGACCAATGTTCAAGTGTTAATCAATTTATATCAACAACCAAAGGTTGGATTATCTAATTGATTGAACTACGCACAACATGTGATATTTCAATTATATAAACAAATATAATGCGGAAAAGAAATAACACAGACACTAGAAAATTTATGAACGAGGAAACCGCAAATTCAGAAAAACCCCGAGACCTAGTCCAAATTTGAACACCACACTGTATTAAGCCGCTACAGACTCTAGCCTACTACAAGTTAACTTCGGACTAGAATGTAGTTGATCCCCTAACCAATCTCACACCGATCAAGGTACGATCGCGTTCCTTACGCCCTCGAATCCCAGCAGGACTTTACGCACTTGATTCCCTTAGATGATCTCACCCACAACTAAGAGTTACTACGACCCAAAGTCGAAGACTTGATAAACAAATTTGTATCACACATAAAAGTCTATTGAATAGATAAATATGTCTCCCACAGAAATACCTATGAGTTGTGTTCCTTTTTTTGATAAATCAAGGTGAACAGGAACCAATTGATACACCATATTTATATTTCCGAAGAACAACCTAGTAATATCAATCACCTCACGATAATATTAATCGTATGGTAGCGAAACAAGATATTGTGGAATCACAAACGATGAGAAGAAGATGTTTGTGACTACTTTTTATCTTGCCTATCGGAGATTAAATCTCGAGAAAATCTTAGAGAAGATAGTACTCAATACGATAGAAAAAAGCAAGATCAGAACACGCAACTACAGAAAAAAATAGTTGGGTATGGCTTCACAATCCCAATGAAGTCTTTAAGTCGTTAACCTATAATGGTTTTAGGAAAAACCTAGGTTAAAGGAGAATCGACTCTAGTCGCAACTAGTATCACACAGGAGGTGTGGGGATTAGGTTTCCCAGTTGCTAGAGTTCTCCCTTATATAATCTTCAAATCAGGGTTTGCAATCAATGTTACCTTGGTAACAAAGCAGACTCAAGCTAATATCTTTCAACCGTTAGATCGAACTTATCTCACACAAATGAAAAATGACTTCATTTAGATATGAGTAATCGTACCTAAACGTGTACACCTTGTTGGCTCAACAATAATTAACCGAAGTTAGCCATATGAACACTTTCATATCAACCTTGTTCATCTTAATCACAACTAGTTCAAATGACTCAAATGAAACTAGTTATAGAGTTGTTCAATTGTTTATATTCTTGTAGATGGTGGATTTTTGACAAATGCTAAAATTGTAAACCCATAATTATACGAACTTATGATCCAGCAATCAGACGTGAGTATTGAGACACGGGTCTCTCATCAAACCTCTGACTGAGAATACTGTCTCTCAGAGTATATACAGATATGTAGTCTCTCGGCTGGACAACAACATATCTCATGAATACTGAACACTTCAGTAATTATTTCTATATAGAATCACGAGATTGACGGCTCCTAGACAGCTTGCTCTGCTAGTATAGAGCGATAACGTCTTCAGGATACAAACAACAGTTTTCCCTGACTATATAAAGGATATGAAGCTCCAGCAAGCTCATATCAGAATAATTAATGCTCCTAGACAGCTTGCTCTGCTAGTATAGAATCATCAATTAATTATTCTTAAATTCTTGGATTCATCCACTGAATTTCAGAAATATTCAAAGATTTTCTGAAAGTATTCAAATACTTTTGTAATATTTCGTTACTTCAATCCATGGTTCTTCCCATCAGAATTCCATGGGTTAGTAATAAATATTCAACAACACGGGCATCTGAGCTACCTCCGAGTAAGCCCCGATCCAAATGGTGCAAGTGTACTCGACGATGATGCACTAACAATCACCGTACGAACAAGTATTTCAAAATACGACGAGACGATGAACCTATGCAAAATAGGAAGGAAAATAATAAATAATTAAAAATTGACCAAGGCGCTGGGAGCATGGGCCCACTGACCGGCCGGACGTGACGTGGTCAATCCCTCACCAGTTTCATATTTTTATCATATTTTTTGTTATTTCCCTTGAGTTCATGAAAATCCTTTCACTTGAACAAATATCTTTCGTTTTGAGGAAACTCCTCAGTTTCATGGTGTTTCCCTCACACCAAGGAAATAATATAAAATTAGGGAAAATATTGTGGGGCCATGATTATTGGCCAACCGGTCATGCCTTGATCCTGGCCGACCCCACATCTCATGGTTCCTCATTATTTTATTATTATTTCCCTTCATGAAAACTCCTTAATCTCATGATATTTCTTTAATCCCATGAAAATAATACTCCCTCCGTTCCATTTTAGATGAGTGTTTAGGGTTACTTTTTTGTTCCATATTACTTGATAGTTTTCATATTTTCCCACAAAACTACCAACAATACCCTCACAATTTTTCTTGGAACCATAAGTTTATTTTTAAATACACTAATAGCAATTAATGTTTGAAAAATTTTCTCAAGGGCATAAATAGATTTTTTTATATCTCTCTCCATTTCTTAATCTGCGTGAAAACTCCTAAAATATCATCTAAATTGGAACGGAGGGAGTAATATAAAATTAGGGAAACCCGTGGGACCGGTCCCAGCCGGCCGGTCACGCCCAAGCTGGCCCCACATACCCTATTTTATTATTATTATATTTTATGTTTCCTTAATCCCATGAAGTTCCTTGATTTCATGATATTTCCTTCAAATTATGAAAATTCCTTTAAATCGTGAAATAATACATAAAATTAGGGAAAAACTCACGGGACTGGGCCCTAGCCGGCCAACCATGCTCAAGCCGGTCCCTTATTTTATTATTATTATTTTTTCATGTTTTCCTCATCTCATGGAAACTCCTTGATTTCAACAAAACTTTTTGATTTCAACAAAACTCCTTGGTTTTAACAAATTCCTTGGTTTTATCATATTTCCCTAAAATCATGAAAATGTTATAAAAATTGGGAAAAACGTGTGGGATTGGGCCCTTTGGCCGGCCGGCCATGCCTTGGCCACGACCGGTCCCACACTTCATGATTCCTTCAATTTTTTATTATTTTTCCTTCATCTCATGATGTTTTGACGGTTTCATCTAAAACCCCTGATTTCTTCATATTTTCTCAAATGATTGCGCAAATGCACATCTGAAAATATCAAAATTCTCAGAACTGAGATACGAACACTTTGGTGACATAAGCATGTTACCTTGACCGACCAAGGTTGGCTCTTTGGCTCGCAAGGAGCCGGTCCCGCGTATTTACATAATTTGACCTAATTTGCGCAATTGCACGTATTAGGTCCAAAACTCTTCCAAATAATTCTGGGATTTTCATGGAATGATCGACAGTCGATCCCGTGACCACCTAGGGCCGATTTCATAACCCCTTGGTCGGTCCTTCACCTTTTCATAATTAATTAGGTTGTATCACCTAAGGCTCATACGAGCATTTTTCCGAATAAATGATTAAACCAGCATTTGATCATTCTTTCATTAAAAAATCACCAACTCTTCAAGAGGCCTTGGTATTTGCTCACACGAACATATGGGAGCTACATGGTCGACCCATGGTCCCATGAAGCCGGTTCTCCTTCATTCCATGGTTAATTTTCAAATAAACCATCAACTGGTCATCAATTGATCAAATTAGGGTTTCCGAGTCCAAGGATCATAATTCCAGATTCAAATACTAATAATTTTATGACGATCTCATGATCAGTATTCTTATTAATTATGCTCGGTTCAACTACCATAATTTTAATTAATGTCTTTTTTGGTCACGCTACCAATAATTCATCAGACGAGCAATATTTGCTCAAACCAAGGAATATTGGTTCAACTATCAATATTCAATAATGAGCAACACTTGCTCACCTCAACATCAGAATTATACCTCTGTCTCAGCAGACATGTTCAATTCATGAGTCTCAGAACATTTTCAAATCACGTTCGACTCAACAATACAAGGACTCATCGTCCCATGAAGTCATGAAGTCAGCAATTGACTAACTAAATACACGTCTTCCTTGCAGACTCCACAATCACACGAGACATCAATCATGTCACATGGGGGATATCAACTAGGGTTTTGGTTTGGCGGTCTACGGCACGTTTGTTCAAACACACGATGGAATGTGAGCAAGTCGTGCAGTCAGTTGAAGAAGTTAACAAAGTGTTTGTAGGTGAAAATGGTTTCTGCTGATTTCGGTAATTGCGGGTGTGCAGGTGAGAAACAATTTAAACCCTAAACAATGTACTGCAAGGGAGTACTTTAGATTCGAGAGATCAATCTGTACAAGTCCGGCCTAAACCAAGAAATGGCCGTTCCAGACTTGCTTCGGTCACAAAGTGGAGGAGAATGGGTTGGTTTTGGGGAGGGAAGCAAGGAAAGTGGTGAGACCGAGAATAGTTGATTACGGAAGAGCGGTTGGGTTACTACGACTTGTTATCGAAAAATGAGAGAGCTAACAAGGTGAGCTAGCAAGTAAGTATTTCGAGTGTTGTATCTCCCGTATGAACTTGTTGTTCAATGGAAATAGGTAAGACCTATTTATACAAGTCGGGGTAAAAACATACCCTGGTCTCATTAAGGAGTGGGGAAGTAAATGGGAGGAGGTGATAACCGTATGCATGGAATTGATGTTTCCATAAAGTGGTTAACGCATGAAACCTGGTTTTCATGAAATCGCTAACGTTATGGAATTGATGTCCCATAAAGTTGTTAACGCATGTGCTTTATGTCCCATGAACGTTTCACACATAACTTCCCGTATTTACTAACCGCCTCACCCTTATGACACTTCCTTATGACGGGCGTAGTGTACGCCACACGCTGTAAACCGCCAAACCAATACCCAAAGAGGATCCCCCAGTTTGTGTTGATGTCTCGAATATTTTGGAAAACATGTAACACATTGTTGCGGCTTGGCAAGTTAAGCTCGGGAAACTTGCCAGCCTGGTGACCTTCGATGGTCGGGATTTTGTATCTTGAGAGGAGGGGCAACCGTTGATCGTTGCACGCCTTCGTTTTGGTAGCAGCGTAGTGAGGGCCAACGTGGTGGCGCGGCTAGGTTGGCATGCCGTTGGCATGGCAAGGTTTGGCGTGGCCAAACTTAGGTTTTCGGGCCAAAGGTTACCATGTGTCGTCTGGTAACCTTGGATGGCTAGGATTTGCTCATGGGTTTGAAGGGCAACCGTTGATCGTTGCACGCCTTCGTTTTGGTAGCTGCGTAGTGAGGTCCAATGTGGTGGCGCGGCTAGGTTGGCATGCCGTTGGCATGGCAAGGTTTGGCGTGGCCAAACTTAGGTTTTCAGGCCAAAGGTTACCATGTGTCGTCTGGTAACCTTGGATGGCTAGGATTTTCTCCTGGGATTGAAGGGCAACCGTTGATTGTTGCACGCCTTCGTTATGGTAGCCGCGTAGTGAGGGCCAACGTGGTGGCGCGGCTAGGTTGGCATGGCAAGGTTTGGCGTGGCCAAAACTTAGGTTTTCGGGCCAAAGGTTACCATGTGTCGTCTGGTAACCTTGGATGGCTAGGATTTTCTCCTGGGTTTGAAGGGCAACCGTTGATTGTTGCACGCCTTCGTTTTAGTGGCCGCGTAGGTAAGGCTAACAGGGTGGCGCGGCTAGGGTGTGGTTAGCTTGGCATGTGGGGCCAAGGGTTCGCCTTGGGCGTGGCTAGCTTTGGCTAGGTGCGATTTTGGCTTGGCATGTGGGGCCAAGGGTTTTCCATGGGCGTATGGCGTGGCTAGGGCCAAGGTAAGGGCGTTTGGCTTGGCATGACGTGACTAGCATGGCTAGGGCCAGGGTGTTTTTAGGCTTGGCATGTGGGACCAAGGGTTCGCCTTGGGCGTGGCTAGCTTTGGCTAGGTGCGGTTTTGGCTTGGCATATGGGGCCAAGGGTTTTCCATAGGCGCATGGCGTGACTAGCTTGGGATAGGTACGGTTTTGGCTTGGCATGTGGGGCCAAGGGTTTGCCATAGGCGCATTGCGTGACTAGCTTGGGCTAGGTGCGGTTTTGGCTTGGCATGTGGGGCCAAGGGTTTGCCTTAGGCGCATGATGTGGCTAACTTGGGCTAGGTGCGGTTTTGGCTTGGCATGTGGGGCCAAGAGTTTGCCATAGGTGCATGGCGTGACTAGCTTGGGCTAGGTGCATGACCAAGCTAGGGTTTTGTGGCAAAGGTCGTTTGGTAACCTTAGACGGCCAGGATTTGGATTTGCTTCTGGGATTGAAGGGCAACCGTTTATTATTGCACGCCTTCGTTTGATAGCCGCGTACTTAAGTCCAGTATGGTGGCGCGGCATGGGGCCATGGCGAGGTGCGTTTGGCATGGCGCAGTAGGTGTGTCTGGCATGATTTTCCATTGGCACGGAGGTGCGACTAGCATGGTTGGCATGCTTTGGCGCGGCCGGTGTGGCTGGCATGATTTTCCATTGGCACAGAGGTGCGGCTAGCATGGTTGGCATGCTTTGGCGCGGTCGGTGTGGCTGGCATGATTTGCCATTGGCACAGAGGTACGGCTAGCATGGTTGGCATGCTTTGGCGCGGTCGGTGTGGCTGGCATGATTTGCCATTGGCACACGTGGGAATTAGGGCTTGGCTTGTCGTAACCCTAATTTGAAAAAGATACCCCGGTTAATTATTTAGGAACACATTAAAGGTTTCGATAAATGTGCCTAGTAAATGCTTGTTACTTTAAATGTTGTGACATCACTGTCTGCTAGGGTTTAGTGTTTTACGATTTTAACCCCAAGCTAAAAACCACCATCAACATTAAGTCCTTTGCTTAGCTCGGAACAGGTACCTTGTTGAGAGGTAAGCATATGATGGTGACAGACAAGGACGGAATCTAGGTGTAAATCATTGCAGAGATGGTCAGGAGAATCCGACTAACCTTTTTGAGTGGTAAAGAGAGTTTTTGGCTTCCCGTGTTGGCGGCCCTGCGTAAGTTGTACTGGGAATGCAGACCGTGGAGTGGTGACATGAAAGTTACCGTCTTGGTCTGGTCGTACATCTCCAAGGCAAAGGGGGCACGGTCTTGGAAGGCGACGCAAGTGGACGGCTTGGCTCGAAGGGCCAAGAGGTGGCGTGGTCTTGGTAGGGTGAACACGCGTGGGTGATAGGGTCGCGACAGTGGAGCAAACGGCTTGGCATAGTGTGGCCTTGGCAAGACAAGACGTACACGGACGGCTAGGCGTGGTGGGGCCGTGGCAATGTAGCGAATGGCTTGGTAGGGGGGCGCGGCAATGGCATGGTGGGACGTTCGAGGGCGGCTAGGCATGGTGGGGCCGCGGTGATGGAGCAAGGGCTTGGTTGGGGCCGTGGAAAGGTATGGCATACATGGGTGGTGGGGCCGCGGTATGGCGTGAGTGGTCTTGGACGTGGAAATTGGTCTTTGCGGGATCGGTTTCCTCTTTTCCTTCCTTGTCTCAAAATTGGAGATCCTCTCCTTGCTCAAACTCCCAAGTATCACACCTATATAAGGATTGCCGGCCTCTCCCTTTGATTCACGTCTTCATTATTCTCTCTTTTTTTCTTTTATCTTTTATGGTGCGCTTGGTAGCGGTGAAGCGGACGAGCGGATTAGGTACGTCTTCCAGTACTTCTTCTTTGTCTTGCTTCCCTTTTGTTTTCTTATGTTGGTGAAAACCCTAGTTGTAGGCGTACCTTTTTATGACCTTGTAGAACATGTTGGTGTGAATCTTAGCCACAGGTATGTCTTGCACGCGCTCCTAGTAGTACTTAGGCATGAATACCATAGTAATGTTGACCGTCTCAACTCGTTATGTAAGGTAAGCACGCGATAGTAATTTGCCATCCCTTTCCCACGAAAACCTAGTTTTTAGGGTTTACTCCTTGTTTTGGTGTGGCCGTGGGCATGGTTCCCCTGGTGGGTCACTCCTCCTCGGTTGGACAAGAATTCTATGTCGCAGGGTACGGCCTTGAAACAAACTGGCTTGCGTCTTGGGTGAAGATAATTTTCGTGTGCTTTCCGTAATAATCTCTCTTCGTATTGTTCCATTGTAGTTGCTAGGAAAGCGAAAGTTCTGTGAGAGAATCTTTGTTATGACGTCGCTTGAGAAAAATTCTGCCATACCGAAGGATGTTGGTAACTCCAAGCCAAACGTGGTTGATGAATTCTTCACGATAGTCTCTCGCGGGAGAAGTCCACTTAAGCATGCACCCCGCTTCGACTTAGGTTCGGAGAGTGAGGGAGGGGATCGGTCGGTTCCTCCCGGAAATGTAATACGGTTTTGCCTTCATAGGAAAGAGTATTCCGCCTCTCGTATTGATTTCAAAATCCCAGTGAGTCCACTGCGCTCGTTTGATAAATGGGTGCACTTTATGATAAGTCAAGAGTGCGTAAGAGCTAATTTGACCAAGGCGCAAATCATTGATGCCGTCGCAGCCTCTGCATCACTTCAAATTAGGAAAGACATCCCGAGCTTGGTTGCTTTCATCTCTAGGTGGTGTCCAGATACTCATACGGCCATATGTAGGTGGGGAGAACTGACCATATCCTTAGAAAGTGTGGATATCCTGTTGAATCTTCCCATGACAAGAAAACTTAAAACCGAGCTGTCAGATGATGAGGAAAAAATGCGTACCGCCCTGGTTGCGAATTCGAAAGGGTTTGTCCGAAAGGAGAACGAGATGAAGTGTTTCTATGCCTGGTGGATGTCTCAATGGTTTCCCGATGAGCTGGCACCGGACCAGAAGAATAGTACACTCCACGTCGCGGCATTCTTGGCTCTCTGGTTATCCCGGGATATTTTCGATGATGGCTCTGGTAAGAAGGAGATAAGGCTGGAACTCATCAATTTTGCTATAAGATTGGCGAAAGGAGTCGTTCTCCCAATTGGCGGCTTGTTTCTCGGTTATTTGTACACATACTTGGATCATTTGGCTATGGACATGCGTGCTTCAAACGGCTACATGAAAGTGGATTCGTATGTTCATGTTACTTTTCTCCAAGCGTGGCTATGGGAGCATTTTGAAAGATATGCTCCTAAACCGTTGGTTTCACTTCCCACTTCTTGGGGTAATTAGAGAATACTTCGCTGGTCGAATAGG
This sequence comes from Papaver armeniacum, assembly GCA_023531295.1. NCBI lineage: Eukaryota > Viridiplantae > Streptophyta > Magnoliopsida > Ranunculales > Papaveraceae > Papaver > Papaver armeniacum. Next base: position 1,084,294 of record JAJJWW010018291.1, read on the forward strand.
CGCCCAAGAGCTGGCTCAAACTTGGCCGATTTCCTGGATAACTCGTGCGCCGCTAATTTTCGTCCATGGACCCCAGTGTGTACATCCATATACCAAGTTAATACTTTGCTTCTACTCCAAACATGTCTTTGCTTTCGATGGAGGAATCTCGGGGCGTCGGTGAGATTGTATTCATGCGAAGTTGCACGTCTGGCTATATCCCGTCTTTCTTTCGAGGATCGTGTCAGGCAGTCTCTTATAATATTGAGCGAGCAGCTCGGCATATGGGTTTCGACCAAGGGGTCCCTCTCGTTCGTCGGCTGGCATCTCCAGAGGGTCCATTATCGGACGTTCTTGATGCTAGTGTCTTACGCCGGGCAGAAGTCTCCCTTTCTTGCTTTTGGAACGAAACCCGTCGACTACCTCCAAGTATAACGCATTCTGGTAGAGTGAATTCCTCGTCATCCAGGAATTTGTGAAAGCCGTAGTGGAGAACACTCGTGGTAGGCCTTCCGCCGAGATTTTAGCAAAACATCCGTTGTTGAGGGATACTTCTTTAACCAAAAGGAAATCCGTCGGTCTGGACGTGGACAGTCCCCAAGTGAAGGAGCGAAAGTCTAAAAATCGTGCGGGCGGTTTCCAGTCAGATTCCACAGCTCTACCGGCTTTTAGTTCATCCAATATGAGGGTACGTGTGATTTCTTTCTTGACTTCAGCTGGATTACGTATATCCTTGTTTCTTTTCTGAGAACGTGTCCTTGTATCTCGTCCAGGGTTTCAGCAGCACGAACGCCTTTGCCAAACTTGCAAGTAGTCAGAAAGCATCGTTTTTCGAGACAGAGGGTGGGGTGCAGGAGCTCATCCATGGTGATGGGATTAGAAAAGGATGAGAGTCCGTGAGTCCGGCGATGACAAGAGTAGTTCTTAGATAATGGTGTTGAATCTTCGTCTAGTCGATGCAAACGAGAATCGGTGAGTCCCCTCCATGTTTTCTTCTTTCCCCTCTTTTTTTTTTGCGGTAAAACTAAATTTTGATTTTTAGGAGAAAACCGTTCATGGGGATGATCTTGAAGTGGAAGACCACTCAGTAAAGACGTAGCCGTACTTCCCATTGTGGAAACCGTGCCGGCCTAGCGACTTGGACATGGAGATTCATCATCCCGGGGGTGCTGCCGTGACTCAGGTGGAGGAGAGCACTTCGGGGGGTGAAATCATAGTTAGGGATCTCCTGCCAGTTGCTGATTCAGTTGCAGGTGCTGATGTGACTCAATAATGTTGTAGAAAGTGGTAATAAGGTTGTCGTTCACTCGGACTTGATGAAATCGATTTTAGGAATTAATAAACTAAAATAAAATAAAAATATATACAAATATTGTCACAAGATGGAGAGATGTGCTGGGACTCAGGATTCGGCCAAACTCATAACAAAAGGTTCAATTTATTTATTCTCAACAATCAAAGCTCAATAAACAAAATAACACTGACTCTTATTTTTGCCAAGGTAGACTCTCAAAAGATTAATTGTATCCCTAAGCATAGATTATATAAACAAAGCATAACCTATCTAATTGAATAACAACCAATTTAATCAAATCATAATTCTATTTTAATTAGTGCAAAAGTCATAAAAAGAATTAATTAAAATTACCCATGTATGAAATTCGTCCTCCTCCGTCAGTCCCAGGTGATGGGTTCTAATTCATCATGTTGGAAACACGCTCAAAATCCATTTTTATTGCTCAAAGGGTGTTTACAAAGATGAAAAGGGGAGAAAAAATTATAAAACCGGGTTTTAACAGTTTTATTTGTTACAAACCGATCACGATGAAACGAGTGTAATAATTTTTACCCACTTGAGAAGAGTCATTTATTCATTGTTGAATTAAGTCTGCTCCCGTATTACGACCCACGTAGAAGTGTCGATGTTACTGTAGAAGAACGACTGCCTCTGGTGGTCTGTTCTTCGCGTTCTTGGTGCAGCAGCAGCAGCAGAGAATAATGGTGTAACTTCGATTTTTTTGGCTCTGTACGTCTCCCCAACTCTCCCTATCTCTCCATCCTCATTCTAATGATCCTCTACAACTTATATAGCCTCTCATGCAAGAGAATCCTCCCTCATAACTCCGAGTATTCTCAAAAATCTTCTCATGCACCCCGCGGGAGATAATTCCCAAAATTAACACCTTCACGCGTCACGCAAAGCAATCTAACCCCTCCAAACACGCTTCCAACTCATCAAGCATTGGTTCAACACGCTCGAGGCCACGATGAATCTTCCCGAATAACAAGAAATCCCGAGAATAACTTCACCGTATATATGGTTCCCTGTTTTCTTTCTCGTGGGAATTCCAGCCAATTTGGATCGAAAAGAAGACCCATACCGGTCTGTTAGGCCCAAAGGAATATACCTTGATTTTCGGCCTTTGAATCTCCTTAGCTCGTCCAAAATCCAACTCGGTTACTGCAGTGAAAAACTATTTTTTCCCGCCAATTTTCGTTTTTTGAAATGGAGAAGAAGGTCACCCCCTATCCAACAGCTGGGGGTGCGAATATCAATTGGGTGCCCCTTAGTAATTGGGTTACCCCTTATCCAAAGTGGGAGTCCGAATATCAAATGTCCTCTGGGGGTGTTCCGCGCAACTTTTCGGGCCGAATTTTCCAAAAAATATTTATTTCCAAAAATACCTAAAAATACATAAAAACACAATATTAGTACAAAAATCGAGTTCCAACAATACCAAAGATCGAGGACAATTCGGACACAAAAATGTGTCTATCAGGTGCCACCTTCAATCCTCCGTATCTGGCCCATTTCCCAGGTCATGTGTTGATTGGTGGATTTAGCGTGCCAGCTAAACATGCGACATTGTACACCAAGATTTAGGAAAGCTATGGTCACATTGCCACGACTAAGAAGATCACTAGTCGACATGCGTTGGTCAAGCGTGTGGAGGAAGCCTTGTCTTCGATTGATGAGATGTGCAACGTGACTGGTCATACAATTTCTGAGGATGTAATCTCAAGCTGGAAGTTCCATCGTGACATGTGTGTGGGCTTCGAATTCAACATTCCTTGGTTCGTTGAAGGTCTCTCTGATGTTGAAAGGTCATTGGCTGGAGCAGTTGAAGGTCCTTTCGCGGACATGATGAAGAAATAGGAAGCGGAATTCAAGAAGTTGTGCAGGAAGCTGAAACTTAATAGGGCGGCTCTCCAAAGCACGGGGGAGGCCTTTGCCAAAAGGAGCAAGCCGCTGTTGGAAAACTTCCCTTGAATATATATCTGTCTTTTGGACCTCTTATCTTTAGGTTTTTTTTTTTTTTGAAAGGCAAATGAGACGCCTGGTTTTGGTTTTTGATTTTCTGATTTTCTCGGGTTAATAGATAAATGCTACCTTGACGGTTTTGGATTATACATTTTTTTTGAATGAAATGTTTAGAATTGAATTGTCTTTGGCTATGAATGAAAGTGACGCAGACATCCCAGGAAAACCATGGAACCGTGTGTTGGTAGATGACATGGGATGAAACATGGCTATAGGTTTTATCAGAACTTGAAAAAGCAAACCATGTATTTTTGTCTAGATATAAGACTTACTCGGTTTCTCAGGCCTTCTGATGAGAATAAACTTTCCGGGTGTAGGACCAAGTTTTTTTCGAGAAACATGGTCATGGGAAGTCCCAGTCTTCCGAGTCGTTCTTTGAGTTGTCGATAACTACGCAGTTAATCCCAGGCGGATCGTTTTGCTTCCGACCTGCGAGAAGTCCCCAGTCATCCCTTGTCGTGTCATGACTGATAATCCAGCCGTCGAGTAAATGAGTCGGAGTGGATCGCCTTCCTCTACCATCTTGACATCTGGGTCGAAGAATGAGATCGCTGGTTGAAAATTGACATTGTAACCGAAAGATCGAACCTCCAGCTGTGGTTGCCAATTGTTTGTAGGTGAAAATGGTTTCTGCTGATTTCGGTAATTGCGGGTGTGGGGTTTAAACCCTAAACAATATACTGCAAGGGAGTACTTTAGATTCGAGAGATCAATCTGTACAAGTCCAGTCAAATCAAGAAATGTCCGTTCCAGACTTGCTTCGGTCACAAAGTGGAGGAGAATGGGTTGGTTTTGGGGAGGAAGCAAGGAAAGTGGTGAGACCGAATAGTTGATTCGGAAGAGTAGTTGGGTTACTACGACTTGTTATCGAGAAAAATGAGAGAGCTAACAAGGTGAGCTAGCAAGTAAGTATTTCGAGTGTTGTATCTCCCGTATGAACTTGTTGTTCAATGGAAATAGGTAAGACATATTTATACAAGTCGGAGTAAAACGCACCCCTGGTCTCACTAAGGAGTGGGGAAGTAAATGGGAGGAGGTTATAACCGTATGCATGGAATTGATGTTTCCATAAAGTGGTTAACGCATGAAACTGGTTTTCATGAAACTGCTAACGTTATGGAATTGATGTCCCATAAAGTTGTTAACGCATGTGATTTATGTCCCATGAACGTTTCACACATAACTTCCCGTATTTACTAACCGCCTCACCCTTATGACACTTCCTTATGACGGGCGTAGTGTATGCCGCACGCTGTAAACCGCCAAACCAAAACCCAAAGAGGATCCCCCAGTTTGTGTTGATGTCTCGAATATTTTGGAAAACATGTAGCACGTTGTTGCGGCTTGACAAGTTAAGCTCGGGAAACTTTCCAGCCTGGTGACCTTCGACAGTCGGGATTTTGCATCTTGAGAGGAAGGGCAACTGTTGATCGTTGCACGCCTTCGTTTTGGTAGCCGCGCAGTGAGGGCCAACGTGGTGGCGTGGCTAGGCTGGCATGCCGTTGGCATGGCATGGTTTGGCATGTCCAAACTTAGGTTTTCGGGCCAAAGGTTACCATGTGTCGTCTGGTAACCTTGGATGGCTAGGATTTGCTCCTGGGTTTGAAGGACAACCGTTGATCGTTGCACGCCTTCGTTTTGGTAGCCGCGTAGTGATGGCCAATGTGGTGGCGCGGCTAGGTTGGCATGCCGTTGGCATGGCAAGGTTTGGCGTGGCCAAACTTAGGTTTTTGGGCCAAAGGTTACCATGTGTCGTCTGATAACCTTGGATGGCTAGGATTTGCTCCTGGGATTGAAGGAAAACCGTTGATTGTTGCACGCCTTCGTTTTGGTAGCCGCATAGTGAGGGCCAACGTGGTGGCGCGGCTAGGTTGGCATGTCGTTGGCATGGCAAGGTTTGGCGTGGCCAAACTTAGGTTTTCGAGCCAAAGGTTACCATGTGTCGTCTGGTAACCTTGGATGGCTAGGATTTGCTCCTGGGTTTGAAGGGCAACCGTTGATTGTTGCACGCCTTCGTTTTAGTGGCCGCGTAGGGAAGGCCAACAGGGTGGCGCGGCTAGGGTGTGGTTAGGCTTGGCATGTGGGGCCAAGGGTTCGCTTTGGGCGTGGCTAGCTTTGGATAGGTGCGATTTTGGCTTGGCATGTGGGGCCAAGGGTTTTCCATGGGCGTATGGCGTGGCTAGGGCCAAGGTAAGGGCGTTTGGCTTGGCATGATATGACTAGCATGGCTAGGGCCAAGGCAGAGTGCGTTTGGCATTGCGCGACTAGCTTGGCTAGGTTTGGTTTTGGCTTGGCATTTGGGGCCAAGGGTTCTCCTTGGGCGTGGCTAGCTTTGGCTAGGTGCGGTTTTGGCTTGGCATGTGGGGCCAAGGGTTTGCCATAGGCGCATGGCATGACTAGCTTGGGCTAGGTGTGGTTTTGGCTTGGCATGTGGGGACAAGGGTTTGCCATAGGCGCATGGCGTGACTAGCTTGGGCTAGGTGCGGTTTTGGCTTGGCATGTGGGGTCAAGGGTTTTCCATAGGTGCATGGCGTGGCTATCTTGGGCTAGGTGCAGTTTTGGCTTGGCATGTGGGGCTAAGAGTTTGCCATAGGCGCATGGCGTGACTAGCTTGGGCTAGGTGCATGACCAAGCTAGGGTTTGTGGCAAAGGTCGTTTGGTAACCTTAGACGGCCAGGATTTGCTCCTGGGATTGAAGGGCAACCGTTTATTATTGCACGCCTTCGTTTGAGCCGCGTACTGAAGTCCAGTATGGTGGCGCGGCATGGGGACATGGCGAGGTGCGTTTGGCATGGCGCAGTAGGTGTGGCTGGCATGATTTTCCATTGGCACGGAGGTGCGGCTAGCATGGTTGGCGTGCTTTGGCGCGGCCGGTGTGGCTGGCATGATTTCTCATTGGCACAGAGGTGCGGCTAGCATGGTTGGCATTCTTTGGCGCGGTCGGTGTTGCTGGCATGATTTTCCATTGTCACAGAGGTGCGGCTAGCATGGTTGGCATGCTTTGGCGCGGTCGGTGTGGCTGGCATGATTTTCCATTGGCACAGAGGTGCGGCTAGCATGGTTGGCATGCTTTGGCGCGGTCGGTGTGGCTGGCATGGTTTTCCATTGGCACAGAGGTGCGGCTAGCATGGTTAGCATGCTTTGGCGCGGTCGGTGTGGTTGGCATGATTGCCATTGGCATAGAGGTGCGGCTAGCATGGTTGGCATGCTTTGGCGCGGTCGGTGTGGCTGGCATGATTTTCCATTGGCACAGAGGTGCGGCTAGCATGGTTGGCATGCTTTTGCGCGGTCGGTGTGGCTGGCATGATTTGCCCTTGACACAGAGGTGCGGCTAGCATGGTTGGCATGCTTTGGCGCGGTCGGTGTGGCTGGCATGGTTTTCCATTGGCACAGAGGTGCGGCTAGCATGGTTGGCATGCTTTGGCGCGGTCGGTGTGGCTGGCATGATTTGCCATTGGCACAGAGGTGCGGCTACCATGGTTGGCATGCTTTGGCGCGGTCGGTGTGGCTGGCATGATTTGCCATTGGCACACGTGGGAATTAGGGTTTGGCTTATCGTAACCCTAATTTGAAAAATACACCCCGGTAATTATTTAGGAACACATTAAAGGTTTCAGTAAATGTGCCTAGTAAATGCTTGTTACTTTAAATATTGTGACATCACTGTCTGCTAGGGTTTAGTGTTTTAAGATTTTAACCCTAAGATAAAAACCACCATCAACACAAAGTAGTGGATGGAAAATCGACCAAGTCTCCGCACAATGAGCAACTGGTTTCAAACACGATTTCCATTTCCCCACTTCTTGATTCTATCAACTGTCACACTTCATGGGATCACAGTATATACAATTCCAGCAATATAAATAAGTCTCTGAGTCATGATTGGAACAACAGGAATCTCACGTCAAACAGACAACACGAGATTAACAATCCAACTCTCAACAGAGCAAATTCAATCATTCAGAACTTATCTTATTTTCAGAATACACAACACACCTACAATCTTCGATTACCATTGATCTCATATATTTCTCGGCTTCCCTTCTACGCATCGACCCATCCTCTCTTGTGACCGAATTTACTCTGGAACGGCCATTGTCTTGGTTTAGGCGGAGTACTACAGATTGATCTCTCGAATTCAAAGCACTCCCCTTCTTGCAGCGCATCCGTGTGAGGTTAAGCATTTCGCTCGGTTTAAGGAGTCTCCCGCGCGATCATCTCCTCAATTCCAGTAAAACCAATGAATCATTTTCCCATCTACAGATTGGCGACCACAATGGGAGATCATTCTCTCGGTTACAATCTCGATTCTCACAAAGATGGTCGGTCTTAGGTCTGCCAATCCGGGTTCAAAACCCGATCCTTATATCGCAAGCTCTAGTGGTACCGCTAACGCCACTCCTCCAAGCATCGATGCTCCGGTGATCACCCCACGAAAGTGACGGCCTTTGGCGCCATCAACAATCCACTCTTCGGTTGATCTCCTGAAGGAACCAGAGGAAATCAGCCTACCATAGTTGATCTCATGAAGGTTGGGCGCGTAGGCTGCGGCACGAGAAAGAGTTGTGTCCTTATCTCAAAACTCTGGAGATAAGCTTGCGTCTGAACGAACTCAGCCTCAACGCGAGAAAGGAAAATCTAAAGAAACATCTTCAACTGCTGATCCTGAAATCTCTCCAATCCATGTTGTACATGATGAAAAATTCCGCAAAGCTACAGATGACTCTCCAGAAATGGAACCCGCAAGTTTCATTACTCGTGAAGACCTAGAGCACTTTTTGAGGATCGAGGAAAAGACAAGGCATCATCTTTCCATCTTCACCAACCTTCATATCCTGCTTCCATACATAGGATTCCTCTTCCAAAGGTTATACTGCTCCAACATTCATTCTTTATGATGGAACATGCAATACTCAAAAACATATTTCTCGGTTTTGGAATTATTGGGTAGCACGAGCACAACATGTCGTCCGTTTGAAGGAATTTTCAAAGTCTCCCGACAGGCAGAGCATACACAGTACAACAACATCGCACCGGGAAGTATCACCGATTGGAGAGATGATTAGTGCTTTCTCGAGAAAATACTTCTTCGTGTAAGAGCAAATCACTCTCTCGATCCGGGAAGGATGTTTCAAAGGAGCGCGAACATCCCGATGATTATGTGAAATGGTTCACGATTGATTCAAGCCTTGGTACCCACGACCCAAACGTCACATAGCAAAGCAACTTGTAGACTTGTGCATCAACAAGAATGATCCGGTCGACAGAGCCTCGCTGGAAAACCTCAGGTTCCACACTTTCTTAGAACTTCATGAAAGCTGACCAAACGATCGGCGACTACTACACCTTTCTCGAGCAAAGTCTACAAGGTTGAGGAACCTCGGAGAAGCCGGACCCCGATCAACAAAAAAAGATACAATGTCCAACCTTCCATGAACGTTTTTGCTCAATGAGGCAAAAGGAAAGCTTATGCTCAAACATGCGACATCCAATATTTTATCCTACAAAACCATCACAGAAGGATAACTAATCTTGCACAAACCTCGACCCGGCATCGAACGGGAAATGATCGGACAGACTTAAGCTTCTCTCGTCTCATGAAGGAGTGATCGAAAGTTCTTGGAAGTTTGGGTTCAAGATGGTGCGATCAAATTGTCGTTCATCGGAGAGAGCTACCGAAGAAGAAATGGAGAATACCAGGAGTACACAAGAATCCTCTCCAGTCAGAACCTTGCGCTCTCTTAATTCAAAGAAGCAGTTCAATCGTTGCTCGAGCAAATCCGTAGAATTGCTTTATCTGCCGAAGGCACAAAGGAGAGACATGTTCACAGCACTGAACCACATCGTGTCAAGAAATCCATTAAAGGGAATACTTCTTGAGCCTCACCACAGACAAGATATGTACAAGCGGGACTGCCTACCACAGTCAATCTCAGAAGAAACGAATTTGGAAGAATGTTGATCGATGATGGCACCACCATCAACATCATTCCACTGAAACCCTCAGAGCCGCAGGCATCACTCGACAAGAAGCTACTCATGCTCCCATCTCAATCAGAGACCTTGAAGGAGCGCTCGGAAATACTCATGGCTACATCACTCTCAAAGTGAACATAAGTCCAACCTGGACAGAAACCAAGTTTCGCATAATCAGGAAGATCCAGGATATGACATGTCCTTCAGATGAGCATGGATCCAAGGTCGAAAAGATGGATACTTACAAAGCGCCTTTGGTTACACATCTCTCCAACGAAGAAAGTTCGATCCGGAAAGGTTTGTGGACATTCCATCATCGTGAGTACTTTGAGGAATTTCAAACTTTAACGAGGTTGAAGCAAGAAAGCGCAAAAGATGCATAGACATTCATCAAGAGGTTCGCATTCGGGCAAGTCTCATTCCATGTCTATGTCATTTATTTTTTCACATGCTATCCTAGCATGGGACTTAATTATGCTAGCAACTCTACAATATGTTATGAATGGTAGCTTCACCGCATTAGTATTTTACCAAGTGGTTGAATCTGACGTTTCTCCGAATCAAGATCTGAAACATTTATTATTGAGATGATGTCCAAACATGGCGAAAAATACTTTGGGAGTTTCTCCTGCGAGTCCATGTGTTCCACAAAATCAGAAGGCTCTGATGTCTGCACAAGTGTCTAATCCCACTACCACAACGAAAGGGATGCTGAATCAACATAAGAAACTCCAGGGCCGAGATAATCAAACCCCTAAGGCATTTGATGCTTAAGGAGTATACGCTTCAACGCTAAAGCATCCGAGAAGCCATCAAATTGTACTCCCAATCAAAGAGTACAAACAAAGACAAATATCTAGACGATGACACATTGATTCAACACCAAAGACGATCAAAGTGTTAGTAAACTACAATTGATAAGTCTTCGGATCCCATGATAAGACATCAAGCGGATGCAACATCATTCATACATGGATGACACTAACTCCTTCAATGTACACTGGGCAACCTAAGGCGATTCCGTGAAACTCCATCAACGGGATTTCTCTACATCACAAGCCCCTGCATGATTGTGGAACTTTCTCTCTTCACCAATCACATCCAGTACGAAAATTGTTGATGCTATCTACCGCAACAATGACGACTCACCGACAAAGCCGATTCGTGGTAAAGTTATGCTTTCGTGGAGCACTCAGGTTGAACTCTCAGTACACCTTCATCTTACGGACGCTCAACTCATCAACTAGTTTGTGAATGTAAAAGGCTCACTGGAAGAAGGAGCAAAGATTATATCTATAATCATGGTTCTATCCTTTTCGGTCTTTGGATCAAATTCAACTGTGGTATCAACATCAACAATAATCTCTAGTGGAACACCATCCATGATCTCAGCATCGACAAGGATCTCTGTAGCATGATCATTCATAGTCTCAACACCAACGACGGTCTCAGGAGCAACATCCTCAGGGCTTCATCAACTAATCATTCTTGAAGTGTGACACATGAAGCGGATTTCTCTAAGAACCAATGATTCATATCAAGATGTGTAGACCTGATAACATGCTCACATGAAAGTATTCCTTAAAAGTCTGGAACGTGGGGGGACATAATCCAAAGTCTTCTACAAGATGTTCTCATCACCTCTACAAATGAGATACAACACACTTCAGGTCATGGGTTTGCAAAAACGTACCAATGGGTGAGGAATGGGATAATGCTTCCTCAACTAAATATGTTCGTCTATGTCTCTTCTATAACATACCAAAAGGACGGATTAATCGGACATACGAGCTGAAAGATATGGCCTTTACCGTAAGGTCTACGAAAACTAAAAAAATTTGTACGGGATTACAAATTGCAAATGTTACGCTTCGTTGGCGGACTTCTACAACTCCAAATTGAGTGATTCTTCTATCATGTAATAACTCAGTCTCTTAGCTTCAAAACTGGGGTCAAGCATCGAATTCCGACGTCGTGTGAGGTTCCTACAGCTTCCAGAGCATACTACATGCAAGCAGAAATTCGTGGACGGGATTCATAACCTCTACAGTCGATCGATGTCCACTAGGTATTTTCGCTAAGTCCTTCATCAAGGTACCTCCAACTTCTACCACCTGGGTCTTTACATAAATTTTCCACCCGGGTCCTCTATCTAAGTCTTGCCAAGAAGAGAAAACGAAAATGAGAGATTTAACAAAAATGGGAGGGTGACGGTCCACCGATCATGACGATGGTTTCACGGTCCAAGACTCGTGGCACCAGACTCTCATGTGCTAATTATTCATCATAAAAGTAATGCTACCACCAGGACATGAGACCATGGTCATTACATCATCCCATCTCGAGAGCAGCCTGGCCTATGGTCCCGTGACCGGGGTTTGAAGTGATGTTTCTATTGTGTGAAGCAAGATGGCACTGCAAGCACCATGCTCATGTATCAATCAAGGGGTCCTGATCTCAAATGAATCAATGACATTAAAATTCTTCACCAACCGTTCAAGACACAAGCGAATGGTTTAAAGACACAACATGAGTGTTTTACATCAAACTCGTCGGAGATGATTTTACACTGTCCTGTAAAAACCGATGAGCTGGGGGCAATTGGTGAAGAATTTGGGGATGGGTCATACACCATTCTCTTCGTATGGATGTCCTCTACAGCATATCCAAAATTCACAGCAATTGGATAAACGAGCAAAGAGTTGTGGCCAAAACATTGGACCGCATGCCAGCTGAAAATTTTATGAAGGTTTCCTGGAAGTTTACTATTTCGTCGATTTCGGATCCTAAACATGCTCGGAACCCAAAAAGCTTCTACATTAAAGTTTGGAAATTTCCTGGGCATGAGGATACATGGGTAGACCACGAAAATCAGACATCAGACGAAGATTCTACAACAATTTCAATGAAGACCTAACTTCAGATTTTACGATGGCGAATTATGTGAAATTCTTCGTTCATCCACATCTCGAATCAGGATCAACACCATCAACGCTTCATCGTCGGCCGATAGTCTCATTTTGCTGGGCGCGGTGTTTCTACTTGACAAGGGATGACTCACGGATGATCGAGACATACAAAGTACCAGAAGCTTTCAGCGTCTCTGAAAGGTTGATTCATCCCAGGGATGAACATCTGCAAAAGTCTTCATGTTTGACTTGATATTTACGGAGCGTTCTCAGAAAGATCCGAGAAGGGTGGTTGTAACCTTAAGTCATCACTATCTCGAGGCGAAATACTGGGGAGTCATGGATATATCAATAAAAGCACGCTTGCCAAAAGCAGGTAAAAATCAACTCTTGCTATTTACAATTTCACTAGCTATAGTGATTATAACATCAAAATTTGAAAAACTTGCTCGTCCCTTCAAACCGCAAAACGAGCAAAATTTATTATTCAAAATCATGACTTGATTTTCATCAAACCGTGAACAACCCGTGAATTTTAATATCCTTTGGTTTTCAAAATTGCACTACACCA